>JAEUYN010000415.1:0-349785 GCA_018257835.1 Euura lappo | reverse complement strand
ATGTACCTGAAGTTCCGAACGTTCATATGAACGAAAATCTCAGTAGTGTAATATCACGCTGGTCTGGCCGTTGAATAACAGAGGGAGAACAGTTAATAATTCTTCCAGCGATCCCAGAGACTTTTGTGCTATCAAGGATCATCCATTCGTCAACTGAGAGCTACCACACATGAGTTTAGAATTAAAATTTATTTATTTTCATCAAATCCACCCCACCTCGATGAGAAACCACCCTCCATATCAGATCGCGAACGGGGTCTCAGGCCACGGCGTTTTTGCCGTGAATATTTCTTAAAAATTCCATCTTGAATTTTGGGACCCATAGCGATCCTTTCGGTTCATCGGAAACCACCCCACATCGATTATAAGCCACCCCCTCTGTATCAGATCGCGAACGGGGTCTTAGACCACGGCGTTTTTTCCGTGAATATTTCTTAAAAATCCCATCTTGAATTTTGGAACCGATAGCGACCCTCCCCATCCATCGGAAACCACCCCACGTCGATTATAAGCCACCCCCTGTATATCAGATCATGAACGGGGTCTTAGACCACGGCGTTTTTTCCGTGAATATTTCTTAAAAATTCCATCTTGAATTTTGGGACCCATAGCGATCCTTTCGGTTCATCGGAAACCACCCCACATCGATTATAAGCCACCCCCTCTATATCAGATCGTGAACGGGGTCTTAGACCACGGCGTTTTTTCCGTGAATATTTCTTAAAAATCCCATCTTGAATTTTGGAACCGATAGCGACCCTCCCCATCCATCGGAAACCACCCCACGTCGATTATAAGCCACCCCCTGTATATCAGATCGCGAACGGGGACTCAGACCACGGCGTTTTTTCCGTGAATATTTCTTAAAAATCCCATCTTGAATTTTGGAACCGATAGCGACCCTCCCCATCCATCGGAAACCACCCCACGTCGATTATAAGCCACCCCCTGTATATCAGATCGCGAACGGGGACTCAGGCCACGGCGTTTTTGCCGTGAATATTTCTTAAAAATTCCATCTTGAATTTTGGGACCCATAGCGATCCTTTCGGTTCATCGGAAACCACCCCACGTCGATTATAAGCCACCCCCTGTATATCAGATCGACGTGGGGTGGTTTCCGATGAACCGAAAGGATCGCTATGGGTCCCAAAATTCAAGATGGAATTTTTAAGAAATATTCACGGAAAAAACGCCGTGGTCTAAGACCCCGTTCGCGATCTGATATAGAGGGGGTGGCTTATAATCGACGTGGGGTGGTTTCCGATGAACCGAAAGGATCGCTATGGGTCCCAAAATTCAAGATGGAATTTTTAAAAAATATTCACGGCAAAAACGCCGTGGCCTGAGACACCGTTCGCGATCTGATATGGAGGGTGATTTCTCATCGAGGTGGGGTGGATTTGATGAAAATAAATAAATTTTAATTCTAAACTCATGTGTGGTAGCTCTCAGTTGACGAATGGATGATCCTTGATAGCACAAAAGTCTCTGGGATCGCTTGAAGAATTATTAACTGTTCTCCCTCTGTTATTCAACGGCCAGACCAGCGTGATATTACACTACTGAGATTTTCGTTCATATGAACGTTCGGAACTTCAGGTACAAGTAGTTTCGTATCATTTCATACCATGATATTCCGCAAGCATTTCGTGCCTTCGCAAAAAGGTCACAGTTGTGACTTGTAACGGAAAACGGGGCAAAAATTCGTGAAAATCAGGCAATGTGCAGGAAAATTGATATTCCACGGTCTTTAGCGGCTCTTATTGCAAAATCAAAGATGGCGGTATAAAACGATATAAAAAAATCGTAAAGTCAATATTCATGTCGTTCTTGGTAAAAAATCTGAAATAGAAGTATGGGATCACGAATTCATACAACTTTCGATTTATCGAGATTTTTGTCCAGCAAGAAAATGAAAGGCATTGACCATTTTTTTTTCGGCGCCACTTTTGAATTATACAATTTCAATACGAAATTTGGAATTTGAGTAAAAAAACATAGCACAGTAATTTTTTATTTTAACGCAAATCAGAGGATTTTCGAAATTGTGGCCTGCAGGTTTTTTGCCATTGGTAAAACTTTTCGTCGTTCACAGAACATTTCACAGTATTTCATGTTCAATTTCATAGACGACTGTTCCAAATATATCACAAGTGGACAAGTTTAACACCCCCGTCGTCGAAAAGAATGGGATAACATTTCTCCAAAATTTCAAAAGTTATCAGAATTATTGATATTTCATATCGCGAACCCCCGACGACTGGCGTGATTTAACGACGTGGTTTAGGGGTTGTACGTTGCACCCTTGCGAATCGACCCAATCTGGGCCTTGGCACTCGGGTTTATCGAGGTCAAATGATCCCCTGACTATCCGAAGTTAGAATGCTAGAAGACGACAAAAAAAGGAACTTGAGGTAGCCAATTATTTTTTTCACCTCCGTTACCGTGACGCGTGTCAATTTCCGAAGACTATCAGCGTCACAGTTTTAACCTCCCCCCTATGAAAGAGAACGGAATGAGAGTTTCGGGCACCCAATCAGAGTGAGCAAACATTAATTTAACGCTACGCGGTATTCGGGGATACGTTTTTGTCCGTTTCTCTCGTCCCCTCATCCCTTATTCCGCACCTACCCCCGCAGCGGAGCTACTCCGCGGGGTTAATTACGACGACCCGCGGAGAAAAGCGGAGGCAGGGAACCTCGACCGGGGTTTGTAAGTGGCCGGTTAATGGTCGTCGACTTGTTTCCGTTCAATTGCGATCCTCTTAATTTCGTTCGCACTTTATACCCTCGGTCTGCAACGGGGACCGATCGCTAAACCCACGTCAATTCTCCACACCTCGACGTTCTTCTGCTGCTACTATGCTGTCGATTGTTACATAGGAAATAGATTAACCAAACGGTCCGGAAAGTGTTCAATTCATCGTACGAAACAAGAGTTCCATTAAGTTTCTTAGATTCGTGAAAAAATGTCGGAAAATTTGAGATCTTCGATATCGGAAGCGAGAGATTCATTTTTTCCTTTCTATTTTATCCTCCTGCGTCAATCGATCGCGGGTTTATTAAATCGATGATGAAAAAGTTGAAATTTTGATCGAGTCTTTTGTCGGAACGTCGAAGTCTTCCTACGGCCGTTTCCCGGTTTCCCTGTTTTCTGTCTCGGTCTGGCCTGAACTCCTTTCGTTTTCCCCCTGACCGACCGTCGGTGTCGCCGCCAAATCCACCCTCGAACCAATTCGAAATCGCATTAAATCCATTTCAATGCGTTCAGTCAAAACTCCAATTTAAAAGTTCTCCTCGCCGGTTCGAACGAACCTCGACGACGACGACGACAGCTCAACGCTGGAATTAGAAATACCGAAAATAGTTCTACTACTCGCCACCGACTAATTTCTTCACCCTAATAAACGAAAGCTCAACCGTTTTCAATGACTCATCTCTTCGCAAAATTATCCGTTTCACGTCACATTCCCTTTTTTTTCTTTTTCAAATTGTCTCAAAAGAATGTAAGGTAATTACATTCTGATGAAAATGCGTCTATTCAGTTCAGTTCTAGAAATGGCGACACGAAGGGGATCTCAGAATCTTCGATTTCAATTCTACGTACGCAGTTTTGCACGAAAAAGGCTATAAAAACTTTTTCTAGACGCGCAAAAATTAAGAAATGACATTAAACGCAATTTTTATTCCATATATCTTCATTTTTGCAAGAATCCAAAAAGTATTCCCATGTTTATTGTTCGAAATTGCATTAAGGATTCTATTAAGGATTAAGTAAAGGCATAGAATCCTTTCAAGACAAAGTCTTTTTATTTTTTATTTATCCCTGATTCAAATTCCGGAAGTGAGAGTGTTTATCCCTAAGATTGATGAGATTCTGAGAACGAGAATTTTTTTAGAACAAAAAACTAAGAAAACGCTAGTCTTTCCAAAAGCTAGAGAAAAAGATGAAAAAAGAACCGAGTGAAACTGTTGGTGTAGGTAGAGGGTAGGCAGTAGGTCGTTTTCCAGGCTTTGCTACGTTGGCAAAAAGGGTGAGTTTCCGTTGTTGGCCTTTTTTCCACAATTTCAGTGACGACGCGTGTGGTCCATTCTTTTCTTATAGCGTCGGGGGTAGCAACAACAATTTTCTAGATTCGGTGCGAAATTGAATAATTCGTCGATTCGTAGGCTCTGGTTTGAAATTGGAAGAGGGGGAAAAAAGAGGATAAGGGTTTAACCTCCTCTTCTGGAAAACAATTTTTTCTTCTTCTTCTTCGTCCCCGGAAACTTGATGAATAATCAATATTACATTTATTCTTTGTAAAAAGTGTTACCGCAGTCACCGAGGCTAAGGAAAAAAACAGCTGAGAAAATAACGACCGGTGAACAAATCAACGTCCGGGGAGTTTTTCGGGAGCGCGCGGTGAAAAGTTTTCTGTAAAAAGTTTTTCAGTGCCCGTTGCAGTCGGTACGGCTAGAGAAAATTAATGAGATTCCTTCGTCTCCGTTTCCTCTTTTTTTTTTGTTTTTTTCTTTCATACTTTAGCCAAACAAAAATATTCGATTTCATCGGCCCAAACCCTTCCAGGCTCTGATCCACCCCCGTTGAAATTCGCCAAGGTTTCTCACGTCGATTTAGAATGGTTACACCGTCACACCCCAACCTTTCGGAAGTTTTCCTCTCTCCTCGGTTCCATTTTCACGTGCCTCGAATTTCGCGATCTTAAACTCATTTAAACCGGATTTATATCTTCGCGAAGGACCTCTGTCTCGCCTATACCCACCAAATACGTTATCGGGATTTGATAATCTTTCTCGAAAAGTTTAAACATATTTCATATTTTCTCTTATATGTATATATCCCTCGAAAAGTTGAAACGTGGTAAATTTAGCGAAGCGAACGTGAACCGAATCCCAAATCCGTCTGTGCCATATTCTCAACGGTTTTCAATAGCCTTTTCGAAGAAAAAGAAAAAGAAAAAAACCAACCCTGCTACAGAAATTTACACGTGTCACATGCTGAGGCAAAGATGCGAAGGAACGTGGAAACTGCGTAGGTCGAAAACGTTGATGGACCAGCAGGTCTGGTGCGTTGATCACGAACAAAGGTTCCATCAGAAAACGGGGGACGCGGCCGCGCTGAAATGAGCTAGAGAGCGTGTAGGGCGACGAGGGACCGTTGTATGAATCCACACAGGTATAACAGGGCCACACACACACACACACACACACACACACCACGTCTAGGCGTATTTCGACGCGTGTGATAAACACGAGCGAGTATGGTCAGGGCGAGAGGGTCGCCCTGGGGCCCAAACCCGGCGATGGTCAGGCTGCCATACTTTTTCCCGGCCCAACTCTTCGATTCAGGGTACATTGAGCACGAGGTGAAAACCGTTCGAGCGAAAACTCCATTTCGTTGGTAACAAACGAGAAAGACCATCGGATTTCTCCAATGGCAAGACTCGCCTGGTCCGAAGTATGATGGAAAGCGTAGAGATTAGCGAGCCCCTTCTTCGGTTAACGAAATAAGAGATTTTTGGTAAAGAACCGGAGCCATTGTTTCTCGCCTTCCTTATCCCCAGGGGTTCGGTTGTTATCAAGGTCCAAATTCAAGACTAACTTTAGACTCGGCTCTGATTCAGCGTTAACTTTGTATAATATGGGTATACCGGT
The DNA here is from genome assembly GCA_018257835.1 of Euura lappo. NCBI lineage: Eukaryota > Metazoa > Arthropoda > Insecta > Hymenoptera > Tenthredinidae > Euura > Euura lappo. Next base: position 344,125 of record JAEUYN010000415.1, on the reverse strand, counting down.
TGATGAAGCAAAAGCAAAGTTTTTCGTTCCCTCACTTATGGTCAAATTTCGTCACCATTAACGCAGGTCGTTGCGTTTCTTCATATTTCACAATTAATCATCTTCTCCGTAGTTGTATCGTTAAAGCGTCTATTTTAACACTCACCATACTCCCAGGGCTGATGTTTTGTACGTTTATTATTCTGTGTGGTAAAATCGAAATAGTGTCTCACCTGAAACATAAGATAAGAAAGAACGTATTCAATATTCAGAACCCATAAAGCTTATCGGCAAAACAGATCTATTCCCTCAGTTCAGTTCACTTGCGGGTGAGTAAATTTACACGTAGGTACATACTCTGATAATTAACTTTCTTGGAACAACAATGCGAACGAAGGCACAGTGCGGCGTTCAACCGATCATTACGCGAACCCCTTCGAGATAAGATCGAAGCTGAGGAAGTGGTAAAATCATTATCAGCTGTACACGTGTCTCATAACGGTGTCCAGGTCGCAGGGTCGTCCCACTGGACTGTTGGCTATCTGGTTCGAGGTCTGCAGACCAGGATATGGTACCTTATGGCTAGTCATTTATGCACTTTTTGGTAGTGTACCATATTTTTTTTGTTCAACAATTGCAATTGGCTCACGATATTGTACCACGATTAGGTTACGCCAGCTCTAACGACTCCCCCGTAGCCGAGATAAACCAAGCCTCCTGTTTATTATAGAGACATCAAAGTTACCCCACAGCCGTTTCCGGCATGAAACCTTTGAACAGCTATTTATTTCTTTCTTCAAACTAATTGAACAATTACCGACATCAACGCATTGCTCATGGTTCAGCTGTTGTGCCCGTAGAGCCTAGAGGGAAACGATAGAATTTTCCCAGCTGTGTTCCAAACCGCCTACTAGCAGTGGAATATGTCTGCATGGTTCCTCGTTTCAGACGATCACCCTTCAATCGGTGTTACACAACTTGCGTAACCCTGTGCCTGTGCAGGGGGTATCGAATCTCATTCTCTCATACTGTACGATATTTATTTACATTACTGAGAAACTGGGTCAAATATCGTATTGGAAACCGAGTTTTTTCCTTGATACCCGAGCACCCGGATCATCGTTGGACATCGGTACCTACCCATGGTGCACGGGAACGGCCGCAAAGGCTGTAATGTATGAGTGCGGAGTGTGAAGTGTGAAGTGTGAAGTATGAGGTACGGGTATCAGAGCCATGAGAAATAGCTACAGGCACCTGTAAAACGTACGTCTGAATACCTGAGCTCGTTCTCGTTCGTTGAGCAACCACACCACATCGGTGAACAACAGCGGCGGCGATGACCTTATCTCCCGTTGATCTCTTACGACCTCGGTGGTTCACGTACGAAGGTACCTACTCGTATACCTACGTAGAGCTGCGGTGGATTGCGAGAAAGGATGTAACGGCTTTTGTTGTGAAGGAAGCAAGACAGAGAGAGGTATTCATTTTTACGCACGATTCAAGGACTCCTTGCGGTTTACACCTCTCGCAAATAGCCATTGCTGTACTTGCACAACTATTTCTGAACCACGTGGTTTCTGCAAATGAAAATAAAAACGACTAGCAGCCATACCACACTTTTAATTTCAGCCACTCTGATCCTGAAACCTGTGTATGTGCATGGTAAAAAAGCTCTTTAATAACACTCGTCTGTGCTCAACGGATTTAATTTTGTGACGAGATGCTTAGACCTTCTGGCTTCTGACTTCTGGCTGTTGGTGTCGGTCTGGAACAGCGAGTGAGAGAAGGGACATGGAGGAAGAAGAGAGACGGTAGAAGAAAGAGAGAAGGATGGAGAATACTAATTACACCCACACACAGCTGCTGGGAAAAGTGTACATAAGACTGAAAACGTGGGACCACATGTTTCAGACTTTATTCTCGACGCGGTTGCTCCTCTCTTTCGTACTTCATGAATCTCGTGGACATAAGAGGAAAGAAAAAAAAGACGAGATATTGTTCCATTAAGGATCTCGTGTTGCTAATCTTAAAAAAAAGATTAAATATGGATGAGAAACTTCGGAGTAAAGAAAGCGATGAGCAAAAATGAAGAGAATAACATCGATGTCTGTATTTTTGTAACACTATCTCACGTTTTTTACTATTGAGATACTGTCTCGGCAGTCAGTGTTGACAGACAGACAGTCTTGACAAAATCCTCTAATTCGTTACGTCCTTGACGTTGCTTTAGCTACCGAAATTACGGCCCGGTGTTTATTGCGACTTGGTAATGAGAGAAGAGTTCCAGGTACAGAGTAACAAAGGGGAGATTATTTCTCGAATGAAAATCAGTCATTCAACGATCAAATGATTCCTGACTTTAGAGCAATGATAAGAAGCTTTTACAATCACAAGTTTTTACGGCTCTCGTTTGTTTCGAAACAATTCCGCTCATATCTGCATTTTACGATGGTCATATCCAAGAGAAAATCGCTGTAGTTGTTCCGCCTTTTTTACTTCTTGCTTTCATACAGCACCCAGAGTTTTACGATAGAAATTTTGGCAAGTTTTCTAGCACATGCGACAACTACACAACAAGCTCGTTTTATGGTGACAGAAGAAAAACATTTCCTGCAACCAGAAAAATTCTCGACACTCAAATCCCGTTTCCCGGAAGCTACGGGATATTATTACTCAGGTATGCATAACAAAGCTATAAAATTAAATCATAATACGTCTGAAGAAAATAGAGGAGATAGTAAAGCTGGTACTGGTGATGGTGAAGGCTGAGCTGAACTCTACTTATGCATGCAAACACATACGTGCTCAGCAATGCAGTTTCCAGACCAACCCGAGATAGCTTTGCTCTAGGAGCTGCTGAGGCACCACTCTGGACTGTGGTCAGCCATTGTCGCCTTTGACTTTGTCGCCTGAAGTTCATCTTCACACATGTGCCACATAAAATGACAAAGAACGAATTTTGAGAGATGATTCTCGTTCATAGCATATGGAAATGTCCGACAAGCTGCTACGCTTGATCGCGGATGTGGTCAGCCTAGAATGTCGCGTGAAAATAGGAAACTGTACGTCATGTCAGTAAGGAAGAAGACGAGGCCTGAATTGCGAATAAGTTTCTAGAAATCTGTCGGCCAACTCTCTACTCGCACTTCTCGTTTCAGCTTCAGCCCAACACCGCGACCAGGGTTCTTCCTGGTCGATACCAACACAGACCGACACGTTTTGTCCTCGTTTGGAACCCGTCGTTGCTGGCAATTATGCAGTAGAAACAAAAATAGAAAAATTGCTGAATAAAAAGTCGTAAGTGCGATTCCTGCACGCTTCTGACCTCCAGAACCGACACGCCTGCGAAAACTTGATCAATATCTCCACTTCCCATAATTTTCTTCCCAGTTCATTTCAACTAAATCACAAATTCCAGGGTCATTCTCAACAACGTCCATTCTCAGATATTAGTTTCTCAACAAGCCAAAAGTAATCGTACTTTGGCTAGAAAAGTTTTGATCGTCTGGAATTTGTGATTTTTGCCAAGAAACAAGAGAGATAAAGTGCGAGAGAGAGTCGTTGTAAGGTATGTGGTGCTAATTTACTCTCACGTGTAGTGGAATAGCCGTATGGCTAACAAGAGTCGTATATTCCTCGTGGAGGAAGTAACCGCCAAGAGAGCAAGTTTGCAATAATCTTAAATAGTAATCAAAGCTGTATAACCAGGCAGCCCGATGCTGGTGCCCCTTTGGAGTTTAGCGAATCCAGATACTCTTCGGGACCATTTGGAATTCCGTTGGTAAAGGTTGAAAATGGCGAGAGAGAGTGAGATAACATCGGGATTTACGCGGCTCGTAAACCTCGCCACATCCAGTTTATAACGACGGATACGGTTAGCGATCGTTTCTTGTAACGTTTGAAGGTCCTTGAATTTATATAAATTCGCAATTTCCGATTTTCCAATTCACAAAAGAGGAGATCGCGGGGGTCGAGGTTTGATCAAATTAAGAAACGCCTAATGTGCTTTCAGCCCGCAGTCGGTAACGAGACTCTCGACGGTACTGCAGGCTATAGTAGTACGCGCTCTGGCCGTTCGTACTTAATTACGCGACACTACCGTGTAATTAGCAATTAGCGTAATCTCCCAGCTCTACCAAACGCCAGCTTATAAAAATCCATATAATAATCCTGTGTTCATTAAATGCAAAGCCGTGAAACTCTTACTGATTCGTTTAAAACTGTGTAAATGAGAAACAGTGAAGTGCTTCCTTCGACTGATGATTTTTCCCTACTTCTACCCCTCAAGATCTCAAAGGTATAGGAAAAAAAGGATAATTCCAATTCATACTAAAATCACGATAAAAAATTGTGGAATATTGAAAATCATCGATGTGCTTCGCAAAAGCACTAAAACCACCAGAAAAATTCCAAAAATATGGTTTGCAACTCGGGAGTCTTTGAAAAATCGACACGATCTCAAAAGTTCTTAATTTGGATGATAGGAACCCCGTAAAAAATTCGAGCTGCTCATTCCTTTTATCAAAGATTTAAAAATCGAAGCTTGGGATCGGTAAAAAAAATCGCGGAAAGACGAAACGTGTTCTCTTGAATTGGGCCGTGAAACGCGTACGCGACCCAGTTTGATGACTCGAAAGAAAGACCCGTTTGTAACTTGAATAAAGTTGAGCCATTAGCGGGGTTCTTCCGTGCGCTTCAACGTGTCTCGTACCGAGTTACGAAGTACCAACTAATTGGACAAGAAAACAGAAAAACTGTGGAAGCTGGGTATTCCGCATGTCCATAAGTTATACCGCACTGCGCTAACTGAGGAGATGCGTAATTACAGAGAGGAAAAACGTCGTTTATCATTTCCCGCAATAAAGTTTCACGTATTCGAAATTTATTCACTCCGCGTCGGTTAGTTCGCCGCAGAAAAAGCAATTCTGACAATATTTAGCGAAAGGGTTTCTCGCAGATTTACGCGATGCCTAAGAATAATCCAACGGGAATAGAGGACTTCCCTCTTAACTCGGACGTAATTTACCGACCCTGCCGACTTCTGACCTCTGACCTTGGTTTATATCCGCCACCGGCACGTGGCGCTTTCTCGGGGTGGGCGAATGATTAAAGAAGCTATTGGCCGGGTTGTAAGGAGCCCCGGAACAACTAAAAGATGCCAATTTCATGCCACGATCGTAATTCGCTTCTAGGGTATATATACCCACTCCCCTTCCTTGCCTCATTTCGAACTCACCCCGCGGCTGAAAAGTTTAAGTTTTAATGAAATTGAGGGAACCAAGGAGAACCCGAAACCGGGTATGACCTGGAACACGGGTCTTTCATCAAAGGATATTTTTCCTGACGAATCGACTCCTCTTTTGGTACAAAATGACTTTTTTTTATTATATTTTTTTACTTCTTGCCCTTTGTCTTCGGTATCAGTGGGCCGGGTGAAAATAAAGAAGTAGCGAAAGGGTGGAAGCCGAAGAGAGAGAGAGAGAGAGAAAAGAGGGACTCAAAAGAAAAGATTTATCCTCGGAAAACGAGAGGCTGACTTTACCCGAGCAGAGAGATAAGGACTTAAGGATGTATATAGGCCGTTCTTACGCGAGGTGTAATCTATTACCAGGACGACCGAAGCCGGCGTAGCGACCCGGCCGATTGTGAAACCATGCGAAATTTCTAACGTATCCTTGATGAAAAACAACGGAACTATTCTGAATTATTTAGAGTCTCTTCCAAACCGTGGAAAAATAATGGAAAAAGATGGGAGAAAAAAAAGTGGCTTTTCTCTTCTCTTCAACTTTCCAACCCCCCATCCTCCCCCCAAGAAAATTTATATCTCACTCCCTTGTTATTCCGCGAATGTAACATCGGATATCCTGTCACCGTATACAGAGTGCGGTTTTTCTCCGCTCCTCGGGGACCGCGAATGGAACGAATGAGACGGAGGATCACGCGTCTCGAATGGACAATGGCCCAGGGTGAGACGAGGGGTGCCGGATCGCTTGGGAGACGGACAGCTCACAAACAATTTAGAACAGAGGAGGAACTAGATTCTGATACCATTAAAGCCGGACTAGTCTCACGTCAGAAAACGAGAGGATGTAAACGCGGACCTTGGATTCTTTGGACTCTGGACAGTGCGAGGCGCGCTAGAAAATTGATGAACACTGTAACTGAGAAACGGTACGGGGAATACCGAAGGGGACGGGGTACAGAAGCGAGACTGAGAACGATAGGAGAGACAGGACCGACGGAATTGACCCTCGTCTTCCAGATTTATGTCCACCTTGATAAACCTCTCAGATTAAGAACACTGCGGAACCTTCCTTTCTAATCCCACACCCTTTTCGAGAGACTCGATGTCACTCGGGATTAACGAAATCGAAACGAAATGATGACCAATTTTCAATCCTGTCTTTCCAATTTTTTTTTTCTCTTTGCCACAATTGCCAAAAAAAATTTGCCACGATTTGCCGGAACTCTGTTTCAATCTCTCCTCAAGCAAAGCTCTCCAAAAGTCCCTGAAAAAAGTTTGACTTGATACAAAGTTCGATATTATTTACACATCTGAAGATAATTTCTGAAAAAAATTTCAAATTTTTCTTCTCAAATAAAGCTCAAATTGTGAACTTTAAGCCCCCCCGTTTGGCGATTCGGATTTCCTCTGTTCATCTTGGAAGTTATTTTATTTTGAGGGTGAAATGCACAATTCTTCCAGTTTTTCGATCATCAAGAGACTCAAAATGATTCGATTTTCTTTTTATTTGTTGTGATTTTATCTTTCTTCATTCCGTGCGAAGGGGGGGGGGGGCACAATGAGAGAAAGAGACTCGATGAGGTTCGCGGGGGGTACGTTTGGCGTCGAGTACAGGGAACCGCGACAGAGAGTGCCGGGGGTAACTGATGGCGGCGTAACGACGTCGTTACGAAGATATACAGACATTTTGAGTCTATACCTCTCTCTCTAGCCCCGGCGATTATAGCATACCGTTGGCAGCAGCGAGGGTACGCTGAGAGAGAGAGGAAAGGAGAGCGAAAGCGCCTCCTCGCCAGGACCGCGGCTTCATAAGCTGCCCGACCCTTGCATACCTAGCGCGCCTAAGCTAAACCACCTTCTTCTCAAACTCCACCCTCCACCCTCCACCCCCTACCCCCAACGGGCATCGAACTTCGCGGTGGACTAGGCCTAAAGAATCGCCCCATTAGCGGGATTTATGGGAGACAGTATGAAATAAAATATATTGGTTCACGGGAATACCGGCGCTGCTACGTGAGCCAGCCTTCATTCAACCTTTTATATTGTTATACTTCCGTTATAACCACTTTGTTCGACGAAATATAGACCCCGGATGAATTTGAATCGCCTCCCTCTAACGAGATGTGTAATGGAAATAATATTGAAATTCAAACCACAGACGAAAAATCAAAGTCACCCTCTTTTATAATAAAGCTAGACGAGGAATAATCCACTTGGGAAATTTCGCGTAACAACCCGATGCGAATTACAATGAGAAATATTTGCAAATCCTTAAAATCCTGTAAAACCCGAAACACTTGGAGTCCTTGGAATTTATTGAATGGTTTGATCTTTTGATCCGCTTGGAAACTCTCAAATACTCAATCCCTGAAATCTTGTGAAATCATTCGAATTCTTGTGAAATCAGTTGAAACTATTCAAAATCTCCAGATTTGTTGTTTATAATTCTTGAATCTGATATATATACTTTTGTTCAAATCTTATGAAATCCTTGAAGTCTCACAATCAGGGGAAGCACCGAAATCAATACATAATTAGAGGCTCGTCTTCAGATAATGAATTCAAGTTTTGTGCTTTGAGTTAATCATGGAATCCAATTATTGGACTTCTCGAATTACAAGTCGACAAATAGTGACTACAAAAGAATTTTCTTGCGGGTTTAGGTAATTCGTTGATGGTTTATCACCGGCTGATAATGAATTCAAATCTACACGTAGTTTTCTTTTTGCTTCATGATAATAAAACCTGAGTGGGATTAGAAAATATAATTGCGGTGGTATAACCGCGGATACAGTAAAATTACCGAATACAATTTTATCTCTACCACTTTGAACAGTGGACACAGTCGAAACGCCTTTAATCAACAATAATCATCCGGTAATACCCCAAGCGGTCAATTAAGCTGGGGACCATATAGTCCGGTGCAGTGTGCGAGCTATCGAGCTTTCGAGGCACGAAACATGTGAGCATAGAAACTCTCCTATCGCAAGTACCTCCACTGCGGTATACGCGCGCAACCAGTCCATATTACTTTTATCTCTCTCTCTCTCTCTCTCTCCATCCCTAGTTTCATCCGGCAAGCTCCATCCCGGTTTCCCTCATCCCAGCTCCCGTCACTGAGTTTCCGGCGGTGATCATCCAGTGGAAAATTAACACTGTCGGAATTTTCATCCGATATGCCATAGCGCGCCTATGCCTCTACTCCTCCTCTACAGTTTTTACTCTGATGCGTATGGATTTTGCGTGCAAAATATAGCGTCGGTAACTTTGTTAAAAAAACCAGCGCCTTTCGAGTCTGACGATAAGCAGACTCGTTAGCAGCTTGCAGCATGGGCTCGAGTACCACACGGTGCTTCTGAACCGTGACTGAAAAATGTGTTACTGTTGCAATTTCCAGGATTCAATTTCAAAATCGCAGTTAGTAGAGTGCGAAAAAATATTCGACGGTTGTCGTTCGTAGGACAAACACTGCATCGGCATCAGAGGGCGAAAGCGAGAGGGAAAATTGAGGGTCCAGAAACCAGAGACCAGACCATCGTACACAAGGGAAATAACCCGGTTCGTCAACACTGCTCTGCTCACTGCTTCCGTAACTAATGGATATTCTGCGGGAATAGAGTAAAAGTATATAGGTAGAGAGAAGGCGGTAGTATGTGTACAGAAATGAGTCGCTGTCATACGGAAATGTTAGCGTGTGCTTTATCCCCTTTCCCCTTTTTCCCGATCCTCCCCAGTCACCAGGAGAATGAATTTAGCAAATTTGCAGACTTCCGAATCAGCGCGCGGTTTGTGCGGCGTCGAAATGCCCGGTTTGTAAAAAAAAAAAAATCGAGTAGTAGACGGGGATTGGGCAAACAAATAAGGGACCGGGACCGGGACCGCTAAATGGCGGAGGAATCGACGTTCAAATTGCTTGTCACTGACCAGTGGGTATAACGAAAAGGAATTGGATTTGGTTAAGGGACTTCGATTTCCTAGCTCTCGTCCGTTCTTTTATACCATCAAAACTTCGTGCCAGGGTTTAAAAGAATTTCCGGTATAATTTATACCCCCGGAATTCTCTCTACGACGACAAATATCGAAACTCAATTTTCTCGCGAGTCAGCTTTTGTTCAAGAAAAACAAGGGAGATAGAAATCGACCCGGACCGGAAAAGACACGAAGATACGAAACTCATTAATTATATTCCACTCAACAACGGAGACAATAACCGCTGAAGATATGATTCGCTAATTAAATACCCAGGGTCTATATGTACAGCGCTAATTACTGATCGTAACAGGCATTTGAGGAGACGCGTACGCAGTCAGCTCTACATCTTGATGGTATTCTCAAGATGAATCCAGTAAAGTGGAAGATATTTTAATTTTGTATACAATTGAAAGCTTTATTTTTCCACAGTCAATAAATGAGTCAAAAATGGCTACTCATTCAAAAATTTATTGTCAAAGACTGAAAAATAACAATAAAGCCGTCAAGGCTTTACCATCGATAATAATTTGCTCGAGAAATTCTTCAAGCTTGAAAAAATGATCCTTCAACGTGCAGAATCGAGATAGAAAGAGATCAATTTATTTCTCCCCTATATACCTACGTAACCTTAGAAATTTTTCTGAAATACCGTTAAGGAAAGTGATTCACTGTATTTTTTTTCATGGAGGTACGAAATCCTGAGGTATTCCCCCTACCTGATTCTGTATTCGACGTTATACCCACAGAGAATACACCAAGCAAGTTAAACATTAGCAGTCTCGTTAGGTCTCGTAAATAGCAGAACGGCGGACAGCGCTAACCAACCCGAAGCTTTAACCGTTGGGTCTCCGAGTGTTCATAAGCTCCTTTATATTCGTTTCATGCACTGAACTGTTAGTCAAGCATATTCCTTCGTTAGGTATGACCCGACCGTGTCCTCCCCCTTCTACATCCACAACGATTTCGCAATTCTGTGTGTGTAACGAACGTGCAAACTTTGAACAAAACGGGTAGCGGTTCCTCTGAATCTGAAAAACTGAACACATACGAGTCTAATCAACGAACATTTTTTTCCGGAACCTTTAAACAGCCGAAAAACGAACCCACCCTAAATCTAAATCCTTTAGCAAAGTTGAATGAGGTAGGGATACGAGAAAAGCTCGATAGAACCGGCGCCAGACTCTCCGTGCCGGGCAGGTACTCCGAGGTAACGTGGTACACACACGCGATTTTATCGATTCAACTGCATTCGCACAATGGGACCTAGACAGACCGAGCGGGGTTGAATGAGGAATAGCTCGGTGAAAATATAGAAGCCGAGTCATTCACGTTCGTTACGAGGCGGAGCAGGCGCCATGTGCGACTGGAAGGGATGGAAAGTAAAAGTCTGCCGGCATATTCCGCGACGCGGGGGTGATAATTAGAAAATCGTTAATCACCGCAAGCACGATCCTTCCATCCACTAGGACTCGGAACGTCGTATCAAACCCGTGAGCCACACGAGAAAAAAAATCACAGACCGGAAATGTCATGCGACAAGTTCGATTCCCGTGTCTCGTCGTTGGTTAGGCTTGGATAAACATCGGACTGGGAACCGGGACGTTTGTTTGCTCAACGATCAACGCCGCTACCAAAAACAGCGGGAGCGTATTAAATCACGACGTTCAAATTAGGAAGCGCGTATGAAGAAGTAGAATTGAAATTTCTGCGTCGCAAAAAAATCTCTTCGTCTCCTATCGCTTGACTCTGGTTCCACAAGCGGAACGAACATTTCTGCGCAGTAGCCTCGGGTAATACATGTGTACATAAGAAACGCAAATTTTTCTCATTTTTTCGAATTTCTTGGTATAGAAAGAAAAATAATTACCTCGTAACGTCACTTAAAAAGCACTTTAAACTTTCTAAGTACCTTCTTTGAACCCTTTCCACTTTTTGGGGACTAATTTTGAAAGTTTGCCACAGGCTTATTAATGATACAACCGGCAAGACTTTTAAGAGCGAGCAAAAATGAAAAGTCACCCTTCTTCGTCTGACCAAATAATAAAGTTTACTGTAACAGAAAATTTTATTTGATAACGTCCCACCGGAAGTTCCTCATTATTCGCCACTCACGTGGTAATGCGCGTAGCGAATAGGATACTTTATACCGTGTGACTTTTTGATTCGATTCTATAGACAAGTAACTGGTAAGATGTAATGTTATCGTTTCTGTTATTACACACATAAACTCCGCATACCGATTAACAACCGGTCGCAACGTTATTACTCGAAGTCTGTATCGTTGGAATATGTAAATCTGACATATATCTGCGCACTACGAGTTCGTCGAAGCTTATTCAAAGGACGTTGAATACAGCGTATATTTTGGTCTCTGGATTGTTTACCGCTGAAACAATGTACGGCAAAAATTGCTATAAATTTGTCGTTACCCCCCGTGAAGAAATGTGTTTTGTTAACGTGAAAAAACCTCTGTCTATACGGTATTGAAAATATTGAGGAGAAAAAAAAAATGGCTTTTTCAACCGAATCGTTCGAACCGATCGATTCTAACTGCAACAAGAACTCTCCTAATGAACGTTCGCGTATCGACGCAACCCCACACCGACCCGTCGTACTTTTACTACTGCGCGGTGATTTCGTGGCATAAAACCACGGTTTTTATCACTGACACGAGCGTTTTTCATTCCAACAGCAACGAAAAAGAGGATAAAAAAGGACCATAAATGTGGTTACAGTTTCTTTCGATGATGTTCGGGACAGCGGATCAAGGCTACCGAGCTCTGTGTGATGGGGCGCGATATTGGTTACGATATAACGAAATTATACCGGATTATAATACCGACGTGTACAGTGGTTTGTAAACGACGTTATACCCCCGGTGCGTTACAACTTCCCTCCTAGATTAAATTGACCAGGCTGCGCTGTGCGTGAGTTTCCGCTTTGAGATTGACTCCATGAGATCAGCGCAGAACCGTTGGCGAAGCTAGTGTTATGGGGCATCATATTCTCCACAGCTTCCTGCCCTCCATACCTCGTACTGGGTAAAATAAATACGAAACTGGGTCCGCCTCTGATGGCGACATAACCGGGGTAGCTGTGTCGGAGTCTCTATTCCGGATCCTGGATGCCATTCAAGCCGCGGTCGTGACCCCCGAAGTCATTTTCTGACCACAATCCTCAGTCTCGATCCTCCAGGAGACGTTGAATGGTGGATGAAACAGGAACTGAAGCAAATTCGAGGTGAGAATTGGTCCGCAAGGCCAGAGTCCCGACAGCGGCTTAAGGCCTGCGACCGAGTGTGGTAGTATTATTAACCCAGGGCGTTTGGGTCGCGAACTTCTTGATGGGATACCGCGATGGGTTATACGAAGGCGTCGGTGGCGGCGATGGTACCGACGAGGGGAGAAGCGGGGTGTTTCAGGAGTTGATGACGTCATATCCGGCCACCCCACGACGCGTTACAGGGGCTTAGATTGTCTCCATCCGTCCCAAAACCCAACCCTTTCGCTACTCGAAAACCAACCCCTAGGACGGTTTGAGCGTAGCGGCGTATCTGGAGCGACGAAAAGGAGAGAAAGGATAACGAGCGATTGGGCTGCACTTAAACTTTGCCCAAATTAAAAGACAATGACATTTAGGAGCCGCGTGCGACCCTTCAGACAAAGTATAATTTCATTTAATTTTATGCCCTTCTTTGAGGTATTTTGAGGTTTTCGGGTCATTCTTTTTTCTGTTTCATTTTTTCCAAACTCTTATTCAAAATTAATTGAATGATAATGAAAGAGCTGAACGAATTTTGTGGGAAATAGAATACCGGGTTTGTAGTAAAGCGGCGAAATCACCTCCCCTTGTAATCTGTGTAAATCTCCACGCGTCACTCGCGTCAATTACTCGTTTGTTTATTAAATATTTGTGGAAGTGACGCGCGCGTTGCACCGCGTGCAGAGGTTTCATCCTAGTTCTCGTTCTATCCCTCCCCCACGTCACGTCGGTGTTGACCATTGTTCATCAGCAATGGATAATCCATACCTGGCTCGACCGCGCCGTTGTAGCCTGATGAAAAATGCATCGAAATCGAAGGGATGGTGGGAGGAGGAGGAGGGGGTGGCAAACGAACGTGATGAGCGAGGCATCGAATCAAAAACAATACCGCAGGAGCGTGGTGAAAAGGAACAAAAGCAAAACAAAACAAAAAATCGAATAAAACAACAAATGAGGTTAAACTTTGTACCGTGATAGAATCCCCCGCTTTTTTCAAACCCTGCTCTCGAACTTGCCTCAAAATCTGTACTAAGGGTGAAGCTCTGATCAGAGGGTCGGCCCTACGTCAGCCGCCTGCAACCTCAGGCTAGAAACCAAGTCGCGGAGTCAAGATTAACAGAGCTGGATCCGCGACCCTCGTCACGGCACCTTCTTGTAACGACATATGCAAGTTTTTTGAGCTGAAGGTCACACGTTGTTTTGTCATAACTCGAAGACCCTCGGTTCAAGATACTAAATTATTCACAACAAACCTGTAGCCACGGACCCGAAACGAAGAGCAAAAATTCTGGATTAGCCTCAAATTTCAATAGAAAAAAAAAGGGAGAAAGGATGAATTTAGGATTGATAGTGTCTTCAAGAGCATCTATTCGACTCTGTAATGAACAAAGGATGAACGGTCGTTGCTCTGTTTCACCTAATTATAGTAGGAAATTGAATTTGAGGTTATGTCTGTCGACGCTTCCACCTCAGTTGTAGATGGCGCTGCGCGCACCATCTTCGCAGCAGCTGTGAACTTTCCAGTAACTTTGAGAATAACAGAGGACGATTTAGCTGAATTGCTTCTTGGCGTCTATTCCAGAAGCCGGAAGAAATTACAGTTGGTCATAATCCATATTCGCAAGGTGAGATAACGAGTCTGTTTATTTGGCTGGTGTTGAACCAGTGCGGTTTAATCTTGTGGAGAAGGTCGACGTATTCTGACGCTGATTGATACACACTTGACAAATGCTATTAATTCGATTTGGCAACCCGCCACCGAGCGTCACGTAAGATTGCGAGCCGCGAATCCTTACACTGTTTATTTACCATCCAACGTACAAGAGTTACTGTCCGGATTGGTTTCGGCTATTTCGTAACTAATGATCGAAAATCGTTTGTCCTAAATCCACCAGTAAGCCATTTTATACAAACATCGTAGCCTAGATCGATCGACGGTGATCTGATTCGAAACTCTTCAATCAGACCCGTTTTAAGCTGAACCGACCCAAACTGCACCTCCGAGGGAATAAAGCCCGCCGTTTTGTGCTAATTGCGAACATGAACGCCGCCGCTGTTGGTTCAGCGTGCGCGGTAGCAAACGTCAGGAAATCGCAGTCTAAAACAATTGAGGTTCACGTCTTTGGTACGTGCGAAGGAACCTTGACGTATTGCGTCTTCCTTCCCATTGTCTCTATGAAATCCTTTGTCTTTGATTGTCTTAGCCTCATCTCGAAGACTGCGAGAGTACTTCTTCTCCTCGTTATATTATATTCAAGCTCTTAGCTGCTGGTAACGTTCCCAATTATTCATTCCTCGGCTTTTAGAGTGACTCAAGTTTTCAAAAAAATTCTTACTCTTCGTGGGAAGTGGACGAAAAAAAAAAACTCCGTAAAAACTAATTTACATCTACAGGTGGCCGATAAAAAAAAAGCACAACGTGTCACCGACGCTGACCCCCTTTTCTCCCTCAGTCCGTGGAGGAGGAAGTGCCCTCGGCATTGAGCGGCCTTTCAGAGGAGCAAGACCAATTCTCTCTAATTTTCTCTTCGGCTAGAAAGGGACGGGAGAATTCCTCCCTGGCGAGAGAGGCTGCTGTGATGCTGCAGGAGGCGAGAGAGGGTGTGAATTATACTCGGGAAAAGGGTCTCTGGCTAATTTCACCCCTCGAACGACCCCTTGCTCTTGCTCTTGCTCTTGCTCTTGCTCTTGCTTTTGCTCTTGCTCTACTTTCCCCCCACCACATCGGACCCGACCCTCGACCCGTAGGGGTTCTTATACTTTGACGATGCAGTTTCTCCCCCGGTTTCCTAGGGTTCATCGAACATTGCGAGTCTGTACTTTGAAAATAGTTATTTTTAGAAAGATTTCTCTGTCGAATAGTGTTCATCGAATGATCAGTCTCCGACTATAGGTACGTGCGCGGGGCTAGACTACTTGACATATTGAATTTCGATTCGGTTACACAGCCCCGAACTATACTTGCAAACTCGATAACGTTTTTCTCGATATTATTACCCTCGGTACCGGTAGCAATTCGATTATACTCTACGGTGTAGCGTCGCTGTAAACGGTATGAAACAAATGGCGTCGAGGACAGAGACAATATTTGAATTTCCAGAGGTCGATTTTCAAACCCCACCGTTTCCTTTTTTTCAGTACTTTCTGATCAATTCGATCGAAACGCTGTGTATATATACACACGGTTCTTTTTCTCTCTGTTACATTCGCATCTCGCATACGGAAAAAGCTCGTTAGTTTTTGTAATTTTTTTCCTCTTTTCATCCGTAACTTCCCCTAAATTCTGTGTAATTATTGTACCCATTACCCACTGGGTGGGGGTGGAGGGGCGGGAAGAGTTGGTTGAAATTTTAACCAACGGTAGGAAGAAGAGGAGAGAACGAGGTCGTTGAATTTGTTCCATTAACTCAAAGTGCAATTAGGTAGGCACAAAAGCTGTTGGTATGAAATGAACGGATATAGAAATTTCTCTACTACCTGAAATTTTCACCAGTATTTCGTTCCACATGGACCGCAATTATTCTCAATGATCGCTCCTTACCTGTAACAGAAATTGATGAGGAAAAATGTTAATCAATGAAATCGTTTAGCGGAGAGAAAAAGAAAAATCAATTTCATGACACAATTATCGACTTTTTTTCTAGACGCGTTCGATGGACTAATTGGAAAGGTTCCAAAACGAGGTAATAAGACACGACCAGAGAGATCAGAGTCGCTTTCAAGTATCGCCGCGTCGTGAAATGGCGGGAAAATTCAATTACGAACATAAAATATACCCAACACAATCTTCAAAGGTAGAGAAAAGTAGAGCATGCCTTTTCGCCGAACCGTTTCACAAATGACGGAACAATTTTGAGCATCGAAATTGAATATAACAACGGACAATTATTGTCGAAATCGTTCGAGCGACGAAATAAGGGAGAATTTGTGAAAACTTTGAGAGAAAGGAAATCCCAGGTAACCAGACGACGTCGACTCTTTGTTTCTGCCCAACAAAGTCGGATCTTTCATCTCCTGATTGGGTGGAGATGGAGATCGAGATCGAGATCGAGATGAGGGGCCACCTACACCCACACCTACACCTACATCGTCAACCCCGCGCGGATAAAACCGGCGAAATAAGCGAACCTTGTAGAGGATGATCCCTCGTGATCTGATCCTCCGGAGCTGCACAACGGGGGAGTTATATTTATCGACGTGGGCTTTGGGCATCTGCCGAGGCCATTTGCCTGCCTCAGACTTTATCTTTCTAGCAGACAGCCAGACGGACAGACAGAAGCAGGCGTGTGTGGGCCCGGCTAACAGCATCCTGCCTGCCTGCTTGCCTCTGCCTCTGCCTCGGCCTCCCGCTGTATCAAGGTGCGCCCACACCGAGATGACAGATCCGAGATTACCGTGACGATCATATGCTGTCACCGGCATTAGTACCCTCAGATACATCAGAAAAGAGGGTCTCTTCGAAGGGGATCAAAGGCGAAGAATGGGAGAGGAAAAAAGATATTCCCAAGTTCGGACAGATTTATTCATAGATCTCAACCGGCTTTGAACTTTTACTCGTTTTTGATTTCCTATACTCAAAAGAAATACGAACACAACAAGCTTTTACGTATTCTATTCATGACAACATCGTTGCAGTTTGGATTGATTCTGGGAATTAATTAGCACCAAAAAGACTACTGGAAAAATAGCCGGAATATGGTTTTAAATTTTTTCTACAAACAGGGGATCTAGAAGAATAAAAAAGTTCCTCCTGTTTTTGTTTCTTGATTGGTTACGATGAGCTAGAAGCTAGATCTACGATTCCAACTTTACTTGGGACTGAATTGCAGATATATGTGTGGCGATAATTCTTATCTCTTTCAGCAATAAGAATAGGGGATGCAATGGCTTTTAAATGAGATGATAATGAAAAAAAATAAAAATAAATTATACAACCAAAAGTACGACGACGTTAACCAGCTGGACGGTTACGACCTTTGAAATCCACTTTGAAGAATGTAGATCGCGAATTTAGATACGAAAGAAAAAATAAAATTGATCCCGTTCTCAAATTATGGAGGGTAAAAAATGCGAAATAAACTGGGGAGGAAACGAGATAAGAGTTACTGTCATTGGTACCACAGTGTTATCGGTACCTCGCCATCGCGAAAAAAGCTCAAAACGAAATTATACCGCAAGCAGCAGAAGTAGATTGTGATGTAAAAAAGAAGAATAAGGGAGCGTAACGAAACGGGGTAAAAAAGCAAACAATTATCCCTGTGTAAGCAGATACGTATATCACATGGAAAAGAGGGACGAAGTAAATAAAATAAAAAATAAACGTCGCAGGGGGTCGGCATAGCAGAAGTGCATCATTACTATTATCATGATATGCATAGTACATACATGTATGTACATACATACGCGTATTTCTACGAATCTATTACCTAGCTGCTAGGGGGTGGGTTTGGGCGAACGGAAGTTCCATGAAGGCATGAGACGGCGACACGTGCAGTTATACACAATTCCAAGCAGCAGCAGCAGCAGGCTTCAGTGACGTTTGCCAACTGGTAGATAGACAGCTAGGTGTATACAGTATAGCTTCAACTACTCCTGCAGCCATACCATGCGTGCGAAAATGCCATACCCAGAGATACATCGCGTAGGTACCTACAACGGCAACGGGAAACCAACGAGCCGTAAGGTTTTCCGTGTTTGTCACCCGTTCGGTTCGGTATTGCGGAATTACCGTGTGCCGTGGGTGGCGTTTCAAAGCACCAAAAGAGCTTGGCGAGGATCTAGCCAAAGTGGAGCGAGCAAGGAAACAGACGAGGGTACCCACCGAATGGGAAAAGGGAAGTGGGAAGTGGGAAGTGGGAAGTGGGAACGAACTAAATATAATGTTACGTGTGCTGTGAGAATACACGCGCACCTACGACGTCGTCGGAACAGACAGGAAATTGCGAATTGCCAGCACCAGAAGCAGAACCACGATATAAGCGATAGCTAAAACAAAAAACCTACATCCAGACCACAAAATTGCTTCTAGTTTATGAATTTTGGGGGGTGCAGCGGTAGCAGTGTCACATATATACCGTCATCTGGTCATTCGCTATACGCCATATTTCTGTCCAGGTGGTTTATTTGTTTGTCCACACGTCTGTCCGCCGGCCGAGGGTAGCCGAGGGTGTAGAGTCCACCCTCTCTTTGTTCCTCGATTATCATTATACCCCAGAACTCGTGACTAGGATGCAGTCTCGTGTCGAAATGAGGATGTAAAGTTTCGCTTTTTCACCGGTAGGAGCGCCACTGTAATGTCGGTGAATAAATATTTGAAAAAATTTGCGACAGTGGACATCACTCCCTGCATCAGTTATTCAGAATCGCTTCGTGCAAAGACAAACTACAAGTAGGCGATGTCCGGAACACGTAGAGGGAAACGATTTGCCGTTGGGAATTACCTCTGCCCTGGAGAGCAGAGGGCACACAAAGGAAAAGTTTTATAGCTGGGGTGGGAGTGAGGAGGAAGAGGGAGGGAGAGAGGAGCCCTCGCCCTGCGAATCTCACGCCCTCCGATATCTTCGACTGGAAGAGAATAAAATAAAGAGGATGAAAAACAAAAACAAGAATCGAACGAAGAGGAATGGAAAGTTTATTTTGACTGTATTCTCGAGTATAGGTATAGAACTCGCCGCCGCTATATGGACCAATTCCGGCAACGATAATGGAAAATCTTTCGGAAAAGCATCGCTTCGAGATCACCGAATGGTACAGACCGGGCTTGACCGGTGGAACAGCAGTTTCAAACAACAGTTCTCCTTTGACAACCCCACAACCCTACTCTTCTCTTACCCTTGGAACCCGGATTCAAACCCCACGAGTAATCCTATACGTGGATATATCTAGCGGACAGTGGAGAACGATGCACTTGGAGAATGAAAAGAAGAGATGAAGAGATAGGGAGAGTTTCGATGTTCAGGAATTGTCATTCATATCATATCATATCATGAGACTACCTCATTTTCATAGTTTTCCAAGATAAGGCTAAAAAACACTTCAGCCTGTATCTTCTGAAGGGTCTGTTTTTACGAAAAACGTCCCCCTACCTTTCTTGTAGAAAATTTCATAAGCTTTAAAATTAGTCCTTATCATTTTTCATCTATAAGAAGCCGGAAGTGAGATAATGTCAAAAGAGTAGAAGCCACTAATTTCGATTGTCATTTCAAAGGTCGAGGGTTTATTTCGTTTCAATTTTATAATTTCATCATACATTCAATAATCGTTTGATAAAAAAAAAAAAAAAGTGTTATATCCTCTGTATCGCCAATATCGAGGAAATTTTGTTCATTTGTAGTGGTTTAATATCGTACACCGTGACCGTAACGAGATAAAACGTAATGCGTTATTGATTCACGTAATATTACATTCAGCGTTTAAACAAACGGTTAATACCCCGAGGGGCTGTGTTAATACCGGACTGAATCAAAATACGTGCCGATATTGCAGAAAAAGAAGAGAAAATGCATAATGCAAAAAAAAAAGGGGGGAAAAATGCCTGTAAACCCGGGAGGTTTTATAGCCGTAGAGGATTTGTTACGTGACACGATACTAAAAAAAAAAAAAAAAAAGAAAAACTGAGTGAAATTGATAAAGCGGTTTACATCTATGAAAGAAAATCATTTTCACACGTTTCGTTGAACCGTAAAATGTCGGGTAATTGCAAAGTATGAAATTTCGACGCGAGAGAGAAACGGGAAAAAATATCATGAAAACGACGTCGCTTCAAGACTCGAAAGACTCGGCGAGAAAGATTTGTCACCTCGTCAACGACGTCCTTTGCCAAATCCTCCGGTAATCGAGGACCTCGCGTCGAGTCGAATGGAGTGACTGAGTGATTCCGGCTCTGAATGACAAGCTCAATTAATTTCAGGAGCTTTTTATCGAACGGCAGTTATTTGGCGAAATAAATAGAAAAAAAAATGTATCGACAAAAAGGTGAAAAACAAAGCTCGCTCTCGATTCGATGGATTGCGATGGAAATACGAATAACCGTTGCTG
This sequence comes from Euura lappo, assembly GCA_018257835.1. Taxonomy (NCBI): domain Eukaryota; kingdom Metazoa; phylum Arthropoda; class Insecta; order Hymenoptera; family Tenthredinidae; genus Euura; species Euura lappo. Next base: position 323,631 of record JAEUYN010000415.1, on the reverse strand, counting down.
ATGCGGAGAGTAATGAAACGAAACGGAATGAAATGAAATTCAAGAGAAAGATGAAACAAATAAAAATGCAAAAAGTATCACAGAGAGTAGAAAGATAATGCGGGATAAAATAAAAAGGATCAACCCAAGATATGGAATATTAATCACGACGTAATGAATTTTGCTCTCTATCGAGCTTTTCCGATATTGTAATTTCAATCCCTTGGCTTCACCTGGGGGGGGATTTTATAATTTCTCCCTCTCAATCTCGTTTTAGATTACTCAATTTTATACGGAAGCCGTGACTCGTTTGATTAATACCTGTCCGGCTATAATCAGGGTTCTGCAATTTAATTCGTTCCAACGTTTACCGTATACAAAATTATAACAGCTCTAGCAGCAGCAAAATTAAAGCACAAAAATAAATAACATCGCGCACAATGCATAGCTTCGATAATTAAATTTCCTTCAAGAATAACACGAAAAAAAAAAGAGAAGAAGAATCTCCACCCTCGTGCCTGAGGGTAAAATTGATCCCGTTGCCTGGTGGAACGTAAAGGACTTAATTTTGCAGTTTCACAGTCTTGAAGCAAAGTTCACTAGGTACTGAGCAAACTTCCCGAAAACGAGAATGAAGAGAAAAGTTTTTGAAGTCTAAAAAAAAAAAAAGAAAGAAGGAGACGAATTGCGACTTGACTCTCTGCCTCGTTAGTCGATTAGTTGCAGCAGTAAAGAAGCTCATCTCAGAACACGAAAGCTGATTCTTATACTCGAAGCCACGGATCCTTCGGGTTTTCCTCATCAAATCCGGTGATATTTTTCAGTCGCAGCACCAAAATCATCGCGATCAACCTCCATTACATGATATATGGACCCGCGATAAATACATAGACGTATCTTTTACGGACCGCATAATATCGGAGTGTTCCGTGCCAAGCCAAATTGTTTGGCAACCGCAAATACAACGTTAAAATATGGGGTTGGGTCGCCTATCTATCCCGTCGTGGTTCGTTTTCTCCAGAGCAAATAGAAAATTGGGTCGAACAATTTCCCCGCAGAATCAGAAGCGGGAAAATTCTTTCTTTCTCTTTCATTTCCTATATCTGGTAACGAAACGCACCGGTGCACTGCAGATGTACTGAAATATTCACACGTAGTATGCCTCGGGAAAACAAGCCTTCAGACCCAGGATTATTAGGATATGAAGAGGGAAAAAAATCCCTGACTTTTCCTGGCCAAATTGTAATATTTCCCCGACTGAAATTCGGACGAATTAGTCGTTATTCGATTACGCAATGAATAATGCTCTGAATCAATAATGAAAGAAAATGAATTTTGAGAACACTTTTCGATTTGTAATTTATACAAGTTTCGCTACTATTTTCATTCATCAAGATTTCCGCGTGAGAAAGGCTTGGGATCTTCTATTCTGTCACCATAAAATTCCTCGACTTTTCCCTGACCATTTTTTTGGATTTCCAGTCTTTTCCCTGACCAGTGGCCATCATGCTCAAACCGTGTCGCTACTGTGACCTGGTCGACGTACGTTACGTCCTCAATGGCTCGTTTCCGCACTGACTATGATTACGTAATGACAGGAACCCAGGAGTGTCGACAGATCGTTGACACCGTCTTTCGGACTCGACTCTGACTCTGATAATTCTGGCGTAATTCATCTAGTTTTTCAGTATTTTGCCAATTAAAATTACGTTCTTTATTATTATCTTAACGAGAATGCGAACCCTCGCGCTGCGTTCGTTGGTTTCCGCAAACCGTGCATAACTCAGGTTTTAAGGGTGACCGTAGGCCTCGCCCTCTAACCACGGCTACGGCTACCTAGACTCCAGAGCCACTACCCTCTTCCTATATCCCTCTCTGTCTATTCTGCGTGAGTCATAAACACGGTTACACGCTCGCGTGCTATCTGGCCCCCGAGGGAGAGACTAGCCACGCAAATAGGAATACGCGTCCTGCTGACTAATGTTGGCCTAAAAAGTTTCTTATCTTCACTAAAGATCGCGACGGGGGTGACTTCGTTAAACTCGGGTTATAATCGTTGCGGTGACGCTTTTGAACGTCACATCACGTCAAAACTTACTTTTTTCCTTCACTTCACCTCGAGGTGTCAGAAAATCATTAGATACATCGCTAATAGATGATTCTTCTACACAAAATAAATCTATAACGAGAGACTCTCCTCCTATTGTTAATTCAAACTTCTGTCACGTTTGAAACGGTCTTTTTTTCGTGCCATACTCGTGACGTCACTATTCAACTGACCACTCAACACTTCGTACGTCTCCTATTTTTCACATCATATCTCAGGATGTGTTGGTTTATAAAATTGTGAATTCTGATTCGCCAGTTTGTTTCATTCTCGAGTGTTTGGAAGTAGAGAGCGGTGGGTGGTGGTGATGGTTTCTCGGAACTTTGTTTTATAAGGTGTGTCCCGTTGACACAGTTATACGACTTTTGGCATTCCTGCCAACCGGAAAACCTTTCTTGTTCTGTATCACAAAGGCCAGGGAGAACAAAGAATAACACAGTCGCTGTTGATTGTTACGTATGGGTTTACAATGCCGCCCATAGGTGGACGCACTCGCTAATGAGAGGAAGCTAGGCGAGGCTTTGAGTCCTCCCCCTCGGCCACCACTGCCACATAATGAGTTTTTCTCAAGAATAACCTCCTCGGCAACGAATATACCCTGCATTTAGTTCGAGCATCTTCACACCTCGTTCGATCACAAAAGAATTCGCGACCACCCCGGCATCGTGGTAAATTGTCGATAAATCGCAATGAACCGCGTCTCTCCATCCGAGAGTCCAGTTTTAAATTGGCTCCAAGGAGGAAAAGAGCGGACCGACAACGGCGCGCGCGACACTTAATGAACCTCGCATGATGGAGTGGATCGAGCTTACGGCACGGTGTTGCCCACAATCGCCGCCCTGGCTCGATGAAAAAAATATTACATATAATACAGAAAAAGAAGAGGAAAAAAAAAGGGAAAGCTGAAATCTTGCTGACAAAGATTAATCGCGGAGTCGGACGTAACGAGCAATTAATTATGTTACTGTATCGAACAGGAAAATTGCCTTACGATCATTAAAAATGAAAAACAATTAAAAAAACGTAGGATTTTCTGGTCTCGAAATTGGAAAAGAAGGAAAAAATCTTCATGACCGTAATGATCGCTGAGAGGGAGCGAGACTCGCCCAGTCAACCTTCTTCAGGTCTTTGTGCCACGGCTTTCAGGAAGTTCCTGGGTAATAGACCAAAGTTCTATAACGATCAGAGCCGATGGGCATTTCGGCTATATCGGATTGAGTCCGGGTCGACATTGAGAGGCGGGTTGTCTCGTAAGTTTACTAAAACGGTTCTTCCACCCCCGCCTAGTTTGCATATTAACCGATCCTCTCTCCCCCAGTTCGATATTGAATACTCGTTTCGTTGAGGTCGAGGTTGTCGCGCCGCCTGGTATTCATTACCGATTACAAAACCGTGACTTCCGTACAAGTTTCAAATTCTTCCAAACGTGTTATCTGGTTTTCTACCGCAAACTAGTCTCCATCTATGAAATTTGAAAGGAAAAATTTCATCACCCAGTGGGATAAAAAAACGAGGAGAAAACAGCGTTGAAACGTCCGATTGTGAGGAGGTACACGTACACTATTGTGCGACGATGATATTTGTGTCTGTGAATGTGGACGACGCCGACAACGTGGCGCCAAACCCCCAACGTTACAGTCATTGATCCAGACCAGTGACGACCCTTACAGGTGGGTCGAAGCGTATTTCAGCCCCCTCCGAGGTGAATAAAGATGTATACGTGTACATGAATACATATTTTCAAAAGTTTGAAAATAATCAGCGATCCGTAGGGAGGATAATTTGCGCAAGAAGAATAAACTTCCGCGAACACTTGGGCGTAAGACGCCATCGGCTTTATAACATCGAGGGGGATGAGATAAGACCGGAGAGGGGGAAAACCTGAAATAAAGAATTAACCCGGTCGATTTCCCTAATGAGTTCGAGGCCTCATGCCGTCCTGGCGACCCTCTCGCTACTCACAGAGGGAGAACCAAAGAGTCCGGAGAATTCAGGGTGGAATTTTATCAAGCGCGTTTGCTCTGAATGCTCTTCGATTCTTAGGATACGGTAACGACGCCGACGACGATGAAGAAGAAGATGGAGAATCTCGAACCTGAGAATTCCGCAGCTCGCCCCTAAATTTATAACGCTCGGGGCGTAAAGTGAGAAAAACAGAAGGACCCGAATAGAGCTAATTACGAGGCGGGCGGATACAAAAAGCAGAAAATTGGGGGAAAAAGTGTCTTTATAGAATCTGATTTCACATGCGCGATTCTAGCTTCCGGGTTTTCAGCGGGGTTCCCCTGATATAATTTTCATTTTTTATTTTTTTTTTCATATATACACGGAATAAGATTCTTTAATATTTTATTCGTACTCCTCCTTTATTTTTTCTTACCGTTATCCACATCCGGAAAGCGTTATACCCTCAGTCCTCGGAGGCTACCCCTCCTGGTTTTCCGGGATCGCGGGGGGGCGACGAGCCTTGCCAAATGTTTTATATTTGAACCGCGCTCGGGGTTGGGATTGGGTCTCACATATGCAGGATATACTATCCCCGGTCCGCCCCTATACTGCCTCGTAGAAAACGTTCTCGGCATACTAATAGGGAAACCGAACTGAGGGTTGGGTGGGAGGAGGTCAAGGATTGCAAGAACGCCTCCGCCGTTTCGAATTTTCATTCCATGGAAAACAAATTTTTACACAAAGCGGACAGAATTTATTTTGTCTGTAACGCATTTTCATTTTACCAAGTTACTTTAGAGTCAGAGGCGGTAAAAGTAACTTTATTCGTACTCCGCGCATCATTTGACGCTATTATTGCATGTTTCAATCTAACCTCAATTGAAAAAACGCTAGAAATACTCTTTTTATGTAAAATATATTGTGTCTTTCAACGCTGATCGTTATAAAGCCGAGTTTGCCTTCATGGTTCACAATATACTATCTTATAACGTTGTGTATGGAGAGGAGGCTGTATGGAATAAAATTGCGAGATCATATTGTGGTAAAAATGTGTGTATCCCGTTCTATAACCTCGAAGGTCGCGATTCCTATTCCATGCAACTGCAGTGTATAAACGTAGTGACACAAAAGTCTCTTTCGTATAGCTCTAGAAAACGACCGGGTGACTGCCTTTCACGGGTCACAACGCTCCGTTGGCATTTTCCGCGTCTAAGCTGTCGTCACGCCTTTTGCGGACAGTGAGAAAACAAAGAAATTTTGTAATACACCGTAACCGTAACGAAACCTTTGTGTATACACGAGACTGTTTCTACGGAAGGCCCTTGAAGGCAGGTGAAACAACGATATGAAAATCATTCAATGAATTTCATTTCAAACTAGTCAAAAGAGACTTTATGATCCTCCGTGACGTCAGAAATCACAATATCGACGTCTAGCTACGACAAAAGAAGAAGAGGAAGAAGAAGAAAAAAAAACGAAATTGTGGCAAACCGAATTGCCCGGAGTAAAATAGGATCGGGATCAGAGACCGATTTCGAGGAAATCAGCGTGAGCGAGATGAGGGGGTGAAGGTATAGGTTAGGAATGGTAGAAGAATAAAGGAGTACCGACAGGTTACGAGAACTTTTGGCTCCTTGCCAGACGCCGCCGCTGCGACCGAGCGAAAATTATACGAGATATGAATTTACCGGTGGCACTCGCACACCGTTTGCCAGGATAAAGGGATTGCGAAAACCGAAAAAGAGGGGCCGAGGCGAAGATAAGACGGCTGACCAGTCGCTGGACTTACCTAATAAAGTTACAACGTCGAACCCTGTAGAGCCGCAAAATCCCCCGGCATCCTCGAGCCGAGAGTATAAATCGATTCAAACCCTGACCAATGGATACGAGAGCTGGATATAGAATAGCTGTAATGTTTGTAATTTCCGCAATGAGATAGGACATAATTTCCCGTATCTCCTTATTCAGTCGATTCTCATTAAACGATCTCAACTTCGCCAAATATGTTTCAGACCCGGTTAATGCCATTACACTCTTTAACCGCAATGAATTCCATGTGAGAAACGTTTTCTACAATTAAGTAGCGGCCTTCTTCTGCGGCAGTAGAATGCACACGGTTCGCCATTGTTTCGAGTCGTTGTTTTTTTTTTTTGCTCTATTTTGCGTCGCGGCATAGCAGTGCACCAGAACCACGTGTTTTCCAATTGCACGTGCCAACACCATTGTTGCCCGGAGATCTAGGTTGGCCGCCAGAAAACTGCGAGCTTGAGTAGGTATCGCCGTTACAACGAGCTCACTCGACTGCACCGCGGCACCGAGTTCGAGAACTAGAAATTTATCACCGTGGCTAAAGAAGTCGCTATGATATCACCACCGGTACACGCGAGGTCAACCCGTTACCAGGTACAGTCAGTAACGAGAGGTTTCACGTAGCGATCTCTCGGTCGGATGACCTTGCTAATAGAAGGAAAAAAGCCTAAGGATATATCAATTTTGTCTATCATCATGAACGAAGTTTAACTTACAATCTTCCATTTTGTTCTTCTACGTTTTCAACACCCCACAGTTTTTGCGCGATTCTTCATTTCCGGAGAGCAAAGACCGAAGTAGACTTATTGGATTGCGTGAACAAAGCAGCATCCACAACTGAATCCGAACATGCTTCTATTCTTCTTTACCCCATGTCCTTTGAGGATGATGGTGAGAATAAGTCGAAGCCAAGTGTCTCGATTCAACGTCCCAATAGTAGGAAGTGATTTCACTGAACTAATACTGCCATTATGCGGAGAACGATATTTTGCAATGTTTCTGAAGAATGAGTCGCGGTATACTTATCGAGCTAACTAGGTGGCTACACTTTAGGTATTAGACGTTGAATTTAAATACCCCGAGGGGTTTGTCCAAAGACGTTGCTGCAACGTGGAGAAAGAAAGACAGAGAGAAAAAAGAGTTAGGCGAAGAAGAAGCGTATAAGTAACGCGGTTCAAGGGAGTGCTTCAACTTCTAACTAGTTTCTGTTGATTTGCATAAAAATTTCATGATGCACAACCTGTATAATACTTCGGAGGGGTTATACGTTGGTGGGTGGGTAGATAAACGAGTATAAAGAACGCGGTGGTACATGCACAATGTAGCTTATAGTTGCAGAGCAACGCAACACATCAAGGAAACACAGTTTCCGTCTTCATCCGCGCAAGTTTCTTTTCTTTTTTTCTACATATATACATATAACAACGAGTTTAAAATGTAACTGCAATATCGTTGCACGAAATTTTCGCCACATTCGCAAGAATAATTGTTAGGGCATATATCCGGAAACGTAATTTTGCTCTTCGCACACGGTTTTTCGCAAGGTGGTGTAGCCTGTGGGTAATGCGGGTAGATTTTCCTCGCATCGTTTGTTTCTGCTACCCCGGTACCATATCCACTGTTTTCCACAATTCTACGGTTCTTTTTACACCTTCGTTATTCAAATCTGGCCATTTTCACTGCGCTTTACGCTCCGGTGGTTGTACCTACTGGCACCGCCGGTCGTTTTCACTACCTCCAAACCTCTTCTTCAAGCTCTATGAATATCACCGCGCGTTGCAATTGGCGCTTTCCAACATTGCGATAATCAAATAAATGAAAGATAATTTTTGAGAATCTGTTTTGCCACTTTTTTTAGAACTAAAGTTTGCAGAGTTTGATATTGTTCCTGTGTATGGAAATTATGCGATCATTCGCAGGGACGGAATTCATTATGACTTGAAGGAATTTCGCACTTTAGAGCCACTCGAGTAGAGAAACTCACTTGAAACCATTGAGAAATAAAGACGAAGGATGGTTACACAGACTGTGGGGGGGAGGATTCCTAACTGGTCATTAGGATCGCAAATGGCGTTCCCAAAAACATTTCACTACCCGGCGTTAAGGTTGATAACAGCGAATTATACCGCACCCTTACGTGTCTTCTCAAAAGATAATTTTCACCACTCACTCAATCTCTCTCTCTTTCTCTTTCTCTGGATTTCAGCACCGAATAAAACCGTCTTTTGAGAAACAGAATGAACTCATTAGCCTCTCATCCTCGCTTTTCTTCCTCCGCGCTACAGGATGGCCCAAAAAGTACTGGACCACTTTAAAACGTGGATAAAATCTGAACACGTGGACCGATCTTCGAAAAAGACACATTCACTGTCAAGTTTTCAATTTCGCTTTCGAAAAGTCGATAATCGAATTTGAAGAATGCGATCTTGATCAATATTCTTTTTCGAAAAACGTTCAATGCTGGAAAACAGTTTTTAGGTACGTCTTTAAGTTCGATTTTTTACCTTCCAGCGAAAAAAAGGTCTTCAAGATTGACGTTTGAAAATGATCTTTTTTTTCGGGGCACCGTTTAGACTGGGGTCCTGAAAGTTTGAGCCATCGGGTTTTGTATTCTAAACCTTGCCAAGTCGTAAGTAGTGGTTTGAGATTTTTCACCCTTCTGAGAAACTTCGATCGTTGAACGACTCTCGGATGGAAAGAAGAAGAAGAAGAAGAAGAAGAGGAACTTGAGACGCCCCTCGTCTCTCGCCCCATAAGCGCGTTAGAGGTAAGCAAGAAGGAAATCTAGGCTCCTCATCCCGTCGCTTTCCTTCCCACTCAGTTCTATATCTCAAGAGCACTCACCTGCATATCGAAAACAATTTCAATTTGATAAAAGTTTAAATACTTGGTCGGTTTCACGGAGGCTGAAGTAAGTAGTGTGGAGAGGACTCGAGTCGGTAAGATATTTCGAATTTTCCTTAATTTGAAATATAAGGACGCCTCCTTTTTCCTCGAACGTCTCAAAAGATTCAAACTCGCAAGGGCTGCAAACTCGTCACCACTCTGTCCCTCTTTCTCTCTTTGAAACAAGTAAGTTCTGAAACTGAACTTTTGACTACCCGAGATTACCTACCGCTAAAAAAAAGAGGCGTAAGAGCGATGATACGTATATACATGTATGTAGATAAAACGAAATAAAAAATCTCCAGTTCAGGGTACTCTTTGAACACACAACAAACGTGAGGGAAAAATATTCTCATTTGTAAAAAAAACAGCCTGCGAAATACAATCTTTTTTTTTCCGTTTTGTTTCATAGATTTTGACTTTTAATTTCGACCGTGTAAAATAATGACAAAAAAATAAACTTCTGTTTGAAATAATTTCACCCGAAATGCTCATAGTCAAACCGACCGCAAGCACATACTGAAAAATTGTTGGCGCAAATGACAAAAAAATAATTTGAAGTATTCAGAATTTTTCTTTCCTTCTGTCTGTATAAAAAAAAAATGCCTGTATTGAAAATTGAATTCGAATCAGTTTTATAGACACTCTTCGACGATGACGACTCGGTCAGATTTAATGGAGAGAATTCCATTGATTAATCTCGCGTTTATTGAAAAGGGATTTACGATTTCCATTTCAATCAGCTTATTGTTATAGAATTTTCGGCTTCGAATATCGGGGTGGAAAATTATCCGGATAATAAGCTCCGGTTAGTGTGACGCGGAATTTATCGACTACGACAAACTTCGGGTTTCTCATTTCTCACCGTTTCGATTATATTCCATTATACGATTTGATAAAATGAATTTTCCACTCGAACTATGATTGGCGATATTCGAACGTAACGGAAAGTGGGTGCATTCTCGAAAATATCCTGCAGACGTCATTGTATTTTAATCGAACCAGTTTCACGACGATAACTATCCTCCTGGTTTCCGAGCACCGCTTCCGTTGGCGCAGAGATAAATTTTGAAAACTCGTCGCTATCCTCTTCTGCAACTGCACCAGGGCGATTAGATTTTATTCGATCATTTTCCTTACTAGAATACCGAAGTTTACTCATCTGCTAAAAATCCTGCGGCACCAAAAGTTCCTATCCTAAATTCGCAAGCATTTTTGCTATTATTAGTTTTAAAAAAAGGCACGAGTGGTTTTTACCCGTCATTATTTTCCCAGCAGCCTTTTGCCATTGTTCCTCTAGCCGTTTTGCGTCATTCATGCACCCTTGACTCACACTAACGGTAGCAAAACAAAGCTTCAAGCGCATAATCAGAAAGAGGCACACAAGAACGAACCGCTATACGCCCATGCTGCTTTATTCTCTATTCCTGTTATAATGACGTTTCTTTCCGTCTAAATGACGTACTGAAACACAGAGTCTATCAAAAGAGGCTCAATTCGTATTTTTGTAACAACAAGTGAAAATGGGGTTCAAAAATGTTTTCCATAGCACAAAATTAACTGACTTTTCCAGATTTTCCAATGGCTAAGTCAATTTTACATATATATAAAATTTATACATACATATAATATAATGATACATATAAAATTTACAGCATTCTCTAGAATAAAAAAATTTCAAAACTCATTGACTTTTCCCAGTTTTCCAGTTTTTTCCTTTTTTTTTTCTCTGCGCATACGAACCCTTTCAATGATCTGCCCCCATCGAATGACTGTATAAACAAGAGTAAAAAGTAGCCGAGGTTGGAAAAAAAAATATCATTCCAAATTTAAACCGGGCTGAAAAAGCAATATGTTTTTTTCTTCTTTATTCGGAGGGAATCAAACCCCGGGTACATTGGTTGAATGGGGCGGGTTGGCGCGCGACGATGTTGCCCTTCAACCGCTGGATGACCTGGCGGTTTTTACGAGGGTGGCACGTGCTCCCGCAATTAAAATAGACCCCCCCCCCCTTTGCCACACCGATTTCTCCCTTTTCCTCTTTTTTCCCTCTCTCTTTCTCGGTCCCTTCTTCCGCAACAATCTATATATAGTATACGTGGGAGTACCTATATTCAGTATAGACCTACAAACGCGTTGCTTTTGCGTTAATTGTTATTTATTTTATTGTGGGGAGGGAAAACGACCGCGCAAGCCAATCCCCCCACTTCTTCTTCGCGGATGCCGGTCATGGGCCAAACAACTACACCCCCACACATACGCTAAATGCGACACGCGAACCGTGAGCTATCTAATAAACGAATCGATAAATTATACCGAATCTCAATGTCAGACTTGCCGAACAGGAATTCATTAGCTTCAAGAAGGAAAACGACAAAATTTATCGCAGATTTTTTTAGCAATGCATTTTTTTCACACTCAACATGACACCAAATTTTACCTCAGAATATTGACGATCGTAGGAGTTTCTGTTGTTAAAATCGATTTAACTCCTGCAATTCTGAATATTTTTGGGCGAAACTTGATTGAAGCTCCACATTTTTCATCATGTCAAATAATTAATTGTGACAGATTTTTTATTAATGTGAAGAAAATCGATGAAGCTTGAATGACTCTTTTCATCTTCGAGAACGAAATTTCAAATTAGTTTTTTTCTTTTAACGTCGAATCTTTGAAATCTAAACAATTTTCAAAACCCATCCTGCAGCAGGAAATTCCGATCACGTTGATCGCTTAATCAAGTTCAACGCTATTCAATCATCTAGTCTTAATTAATCCGCGAGAATCGATCCTCGTAAGTCCGCAATTATCCTCGTCTCCATTGAAAAGAGATTTATCGCCTCGCACGCAACGTCAAATAGAATATAAAAAAAAGGGGGAAAAAAACGTAAAAATTTTTCTGCGCAAAAAGAAAAAAAAAAAAACAGGGGAAAAAGAGAGAAACTCTAATGTGGAAAGTGAGGAGCGTGCGAAGGTACAGAAAGACGTATACATCCCTCGAGAATGGTAACCCTGGGGCACACGGTGCGCGGAATGGTGGGTAGATATCGTTTCGGTACCTCGCGTACGTTCAAACTCAAAAGTTCATATTTCCAGTGCCAATGTCGGCGCCGGGGTGGGCCAGAGCTTTTCGGCGTTAGTCGGTCGAGGTAAAAGCTTTTCCGATATACTGTACACCCCGTCAGGGGCACTGTACGTAGGCATGCTCTCAGGCTACGAGGGAGCCCCGTCACACGACTTGAAATACTACGTTTTACGCTAGGCAGGGTCTTCTGCGGAGGAGAGCGAAACTACGTTCAAGAAATTACGAGGGGAGAGAAGAGGGAGAGAAAAAGAAAGGAGGTAAAAAGTAGAAGAACCAAAAAAAAAAAAAACTGCGGAATACAGACTGACAGACATTCCCGCGTCTACGTGTCAGATATTAGAAGAGACGGGTTTCATAAGAAGAGAGAATTCATATTCTATAAATTTGAAGAATTTTTTCACGTCAAAGCTTATACAGCTAACGTAGTATAGGCAGAATAGAGCTTCGTCATTGAATCCAAACGTTACCATTACTCATACAGTTATGATATTACCCAAGAATATATAATATACATAGACCAGTAATAAAAATAACAATAAAAAATAATAACAAAAGATTCGTTTCGCCTTAATGCACCGGAGCATGGCCCCGTGATGCCCTCGGCATAGAACAAGAGTAGATTCGAGGCGCCAAGAAACGCTGACGTAACCATCAGAATTTCAAACTCAAAAGATGAGGGCGGACGGTTTGAATCTTGCACGGGACCGATTTACGGGGGGCGAAATAGTGAGAGAGAGAGAGTAAAAAAAAAAAAAACACCGAGGAAGATGACTTTGGAGTGTATTAATTTCCATAATTCATAAGGATACGCATGAATACGTACGTTGGAAGATTTCAATCTCATATACAGAAGAAGAAGAAGGAGAATATGAAGAATGAAGAGAGAATTCCTCACTGCTGCAGCGAAAACCCTCGCATCATTGATCTAGTTACGAAATAGTCTGTATGCGGATTGTCATTCAAATTTGTAAATTTATCCAAGCCACCAAGAAGAATTGCTGTCTGAAGAAAATAAGACGTCGAGAGACATAATCGAATCATAACCGTATGTCTGGAACCTTACGACAAGTGATTTTAGAAAAAGTCAATTTTTTTATGCGTAATGAACTTTTGATAAGATATTAATGATTTTTGGAGCATGGAGAATTTGTTGAATCACGCTGTACTGGTCCCGTTAAATTTTCCATTACAAACTTTCAGATTGATTGATCAAAAGTATTGAAGGTCGAACCGTGAGCTGTTTCAGTCGGAGATGAAGCCATTGGCGAAAATTGGCAAAAGAAAAAAGAAAAAAGTGTCAAAGATAATTTGGCGATGGAATAATTACCCCCGAATCGACGGTAACCACCAATCTGTGAGTGCTTGAAACTCTGTGATCAACGGTGAATTAAAACGAAAACAACGAAAAGCTCTGGTAATTAATCCGAAAGTCGAGCGTCGATCGAAGCGCGACGGTATCATTATCAACGAGCGGACGTGATTAAATTTAACGATCGTACTAAAAGTCGACGTTGCGGGTATCCAACAAGTTGTATCTCCGCGATGCCGCAGCTTTTCTTTCAACAATTGGGCAAAAATAGATTTCTCAAAAAATTTCAAGAAGCAAATAATGATTATAATTCGAAGACGTTGCAAGCTCCCCATATTTTCCACCCGCTCCTTCGTCATCCCCCACTATTCATTCGTCGCATCGCTTTAAGCGGAGGCATCACCCCGTAAAATGAACTCTCGAGTGAAAATTTTCCCTCAGATCTGAACCAACCGAACACCGAGAAGAGAAGGTGCGAGATGGGGGTGAAAATCGCGGGGTGTGGGTGACGGTGTACAGGTAGTACGTGGCTGACGAGGGTTTCCCAAGGTGTATGAGAGACCAACGTAACGTTATGAGGCGGGGAGACAGCGACGAGGCAAAGGTGAAGCTCGTAGAAAAGGTGATATTAGCACGATTATACCCAGCGATCTGCAATTTTCTGAATCACCGCGGCATCACGCGCGCCATTAGATCACGTTCTTCTTATCCATCCACCATTTTGCTTTCTCAATTTTCTTTTCCTTTTTCACCTCTACTTTTTCTCTCTCTTCTACTCGGCTCCGATTATCGAAGAATGGACGAGCCACCACTGGCACAAACCAACCTTCATATTTCCTCAGGCCTGAATAAAGCAGGGGCAGGGTAGAGTTTTCCTTCTCCCTCTCTCTTTATCTCCCTCACTCAAACGATCTGGCTAATGTGCTTGGATATTGCGTGCCGACCGTTCTCTAAATGGCTGTGATTACAAAATCGATAATCATCATAATAAATACGACAATAATAATAATCATCATTATCATAATGACAGAGGAGACAGTATACCGAATGACGCTGTCGCCGTATAATAGCCTAAAAACAAACGAAAAAACGTTGATTCCCTTTCACAACAAATTCAAACAACTTCTGACGGATCATCACGAGTTCGAACAGAATAAGAAAGAAAGAAATCGAGGGAGGAAACCCCAGAAAAAAAAATCAGCGGTATTTGTAGATAACCTCTAACTGAGACCACCCACATGGTTCCTAAGATCAGCGAATATCAGTAGTGCGAGTGTAGGTACCTATGTAGACGATACATCACTGTTCTTCGACCAAACAAAGATAAGCTCCGATGGCAGGGGATGTGGACGTGGATCGGTTGGATGCAGGCCGTCGAGACGACGGCTTCATGCCTCAACCCCCCGTCGCGTGTTTCTTCGGTGATCAAACAGACCTTGACACGGTGATCGCTTAAAGTCTCGTCAATCAGAATTGGATCGCGATTTCGTCGATCAAATACCGACAGCAATTTACGCGACAAAGTTTGGAGGAAACTGACATTTCTATGAGCAAAAAAAAAAAAAAGAAGCAGCGATTTTGGACGCCCATCGCCCAGCCGGTGAACAGATGTGAACAATTGCAGGACCGCGCTGCTGCAGAGTGCTAAAATGATTGGGGCGCCAGTTGGAAAAAATTGGATTAACCAAATGGTCGAGCGAGATAGAGAGAGAGAGAGTGAGGGGCCGACCAATTGAGGCGAAAATCATGCTACTGAAGCAATTTCCCAGAGAATATATTCCGGTGTTAGCGGGTAGGCGCCATACCCATACCCATATCCAAAAACCCATTCAAACCTCGGGAAATACTCCAGGTACAGTATCTAGCAGCATGGGCACTTTGTTCGGAGCACCAATATCGTAAGCTGGACAGAGAACTAGCGGACCAAATGGACGTTTCCGGTAATTCCGTACACCAGTGGTGCTGAAAAGTATAAACGATAGCGCCGAGCCCATACACACCATCAAAATATTTTCGAATCGAACAAAACTTTCGACAATTGGTGCAGGTCGATACTTCCGGCTACAAGTAACGTCAATTTTTGTTAACGTGTTCCACTATTTTCACTTTTTTCGTTTTCATTCAGAACTTGAATGCAGACTCTGGGCTTAAACTTTGACAAGAAAAAAAAAAAATGAGACTAAAGTAAATGAAATCAAAGCGGAATAATTAATTGGAAAGCCTGGTGAAATATGCCTTCCGCATCTGTGCTGGCGTCTAACATTGTTAGTTTTGGTGAGTATCTCGCGTTCGCTGGAGGGTCGTAAACCACCGACGAGAGGATTTCGAGGGATGGGGGGGCTGTTTCACCCTTTACCCTCACACCCCGGTACTCTATCTCACCCCGGAGGTCCTGTATCCCCGGTTCAAATGATTAGCCCTTCTCCAATTTGTGAAAATGAAATTATCCCAACAAATCTGAGCACAAACCCCGCATCCCCCCTGTATGTGTTTTATTGTTCCCTCGAACAGCCCATTCACGGTGTGAAACTAAGAAGCAGAATATCGATAATTTTTCATCGAAGTATCCAATGTGCGTAGGCGGTGGTTTTATTTTATTTTTTCATTTTTTGCATCTCATTTTTTATACGTAATTGGCGATGAAAGCGAAGACGAGAGGAACGACAGGAGGAGAAAGCACTCGAATTAAGAACGCTCTGGGCTTTGTTAACGAGCCCGAGTTCGGAAACATTCAGGTTCCCTGCCAACCTCCTCTCCCCTCGGTAGTCATTCTTCAAGTGGCATTGAACGAGGCTTTAGTCTGCCAATCGGTAATCCCCTTACGATTTGTACGCCGATTGTCCTGGGAAGAAATTCCTGTAGGTATCTAAGACCCGTAGATTCATAGTCGTGGATTTTAACTCGGTTGAAAAAGAAAAACTTCAAGAAACATCAACGAAGGGAACTCAGCTAATGGTCGAAAATGGATTTTATGACGTGGAATCGTTTCAAAACTTGACGGTAGGTAGACTCATGACGTGAAACGGTGTCAGAAGTAAAAAAAAAATCCGTTCTTGATTTTGCAGTTACATCCCAAGTTTTACTGGACCAATTAGAAGCAGATTGTATCAGAATGTTTCCTAAACGTTACGAAAATGGAAGTTAATTTGATGAAAATTCCAATTTTGAACTCAAATTCGTGAGTTTGTTCAGTGAATAACTGAAAAATTGAATATTGAGAAATAATTTTCGGAATCGACCCAAAAATTGAACATGAAGTGAAGACGATGATCAAATTGCTTCGTTTTCGAGAAATCCTACAAATTTTTGGAAAATAAGAATAGAAGAAGTTTTTTTTCTAATTTTTCAATGGATCGAAACCAACTACTGAAGAAACCTGATTGAAAAAAAGAGGATCTATTGCCTTGAAGCAAATTCCTTGTTTTTTTTAGAATGTTCTGTGAGTTTTAGATCAATAATACAGTCCCTCAAGCTTGAAGATCGTTTGATAATCGCTCAAAGTTAATGAGTGACGTTTTTATCGTCACTTTAATGAAATAGTATTGAAGGTATGACATGACGTGGAAATGAGTGTCACTACGGTGCAGATACGCGGTAGTTTGAATCTATGGAATTTGACTAGATAATTATTGGCTTGTCGTAAGTAATTATTGGCCAGGAGTTCTAGTCTTGCGTAATCATGCCCGCATGCCGATGCACAATTCCGTAGAGTGAACACATTACGGCAGTGATAGAGGTTAATTAATTTCATATAGTCTCGTTAAGATACCTTAGCTCTGGCTCTGGTCCTGGTTGGTAGCAGCCGTATATACTACCTATGAGTCATTCCACGTCAAACCGAACGGCTTTCTGACCACTAGTTCTCTGATTTTCAAATAATTTTTTATACAGGTTCTTTGGAACAAATGAATCAATGAAACAATTTTTATTTTATTTTTATCACCCTTAGTTTAGAAGTTACAAGGGGTTGAAATTTCGCGAAAACGCCAAAAAATCGAAAACACGCCCTCCTTCAACTGCTCATAACTACGGTTCTATTCAACCTACAGACTTCCGCAAAAACGCATTTTGAAGCTCTTGAATGGCGCTTTCGTGACATATTTATTTGATTCCCGCATAATCGATGATTCCATTTGTTATAAACAATTATATTATTTAAACGTGGTTTTCAAGGTGATTGTCACCTTTCAAAATTCCCAAAAAAATATGAGCGTATTCCTTGATCGATTCTCTACAAAATCCTAAAATTATAGACTGGAGGATTGATAAGAACTGTGTCAAAACAGCGATTGATTTATAAGTGACGGTGCGCGCTGGCGCTAATCGACACGGTCTGTGACGCGGCGTAAAGGGCAAATGGAGAGTATGGAGTGCCTAATGTATAATATATACTAAAAGAATTGAATGAACCAAATAACGATTTAATTTCTACTTGTTTATTAAATATCAAAGTAACATCAAGTAAATTATATGGCTAAAACTATTATATATGTGTTTAATTAATAACTAGTGACTATAATCAACGTTCAAAGGATTGAACGAACCAAATAACGATTTAATTTATATTTGTTTATTGAATATCAAAGTAATATTAAGTGAATCATATGACTAAAAGTATTTTATACATTATACATTATATAGTATATGTATATTATAACTGTATTAAGTAGCGACTATGACTAACGTTCACTTAGAAACAAGGGCCTCGACAGAGGTTTCTGCGTTTGAGTATCTCTTGGCTGACACTTTTTTTTGCGATATTGGCCTAATGCAATGGAACGTTAGTGTGCCACGGACCACTATTGCTTTTTCAAACCGAGCTTTTAATGCGGCGGTTTCATTCGCATAATCATCATGCGTGAAGAATTCTACTGTGATGTTTTTTATGTTTCGATTATTTTTCGCCCAGGAAAAAAATCTGCGTGGAGTATTGATTGGTTCCTGAAGATTCGGCTCTAGACTGGCTCTAGTTGCTAGTCTTTTCAGGGCTCCTCCTATACCATCACAAGGTCCCTTTCCATGTGAAGTGGCAAAGAAATTCCATTTGGCACTAACCCCAAAGTCTTCTTCGTGAAAGCAGACGTTCAAAAAATTCTTTTTGTTTTTATATTGTGCGCTGGCTCCATCGGAGAAGTAAATGATCCTATTCAATCCTGGTATATCTCGTTTCAAAAAATTCACAAAATGTCTTTGGAAAAGGTGAACAGCGACGGTATCATGTTTTAAGCTCTCGGAAGTCGCAATATAATTTTTATGCTTCATTATGCCATCTTCTTTGTAATAACCAACGAAAGGATGTAAAGTGACTTGGTCATTGTTCCAATGCACACCCTGAATTGCGTCTTGAATTACAAATGCGTAATTTTCCGCGAAATCGCACACTACTAAACACTCTCCTGGTTGCAACTGCTCCTTCTTTTCGGCAAAATAAGCTGACTGCTGCTGAGCGATGAACGCATGCGTAACCAATGGTTCTAGTTTTGTTTCCAGTTTTATCAAGAATTCTTCAACAGTCGATTGAATGGTTTCCAAGTTTGTTCGATCTACCGATGTCCATTGTTTGTACACCACGGTATCTATCAATTCGGCTTCGAATACCTCTTCCAGCTGATTCATCAAACCTTCCGTTCCTGGGCAATTTGAACATTGCTTCAAATGACAATCTGTCGACGGTGGATTACAGAGCATTCGGGCCAGACAATCTTTATAATTATTGACTGGCTGAGGTGTCTTAGCTGTCAGGTGTGCTATTCTTGCTCCATCCAACAATAACTTGACATTCTCGTGAATTGCACAGACGCAAACTGAATGGGTCCCGTTAGCTCCAGGAAGTACACAATGCCTCGGTCGCAATTCACAGAACTTTGAAAAGCCAACCTTCATGTCTGGATACTTTTTTTTAAAAACTTCGTACGTTTCCTTCAAGTTGCTGAGAATTAACCGCTTCTGTTTCTGTACTTTTTCGCCATTTTCCCTAACCGTCACGTAATTTTTCTTGCCCGCCATGACACGACTTATACCATCGGAAGTATAAAAATCCAGAATGCAATTCTCAGTTGCGTGATCCAGCTTCTTACCGGATTTGCCATTAGGAGTAGACAAAATCCCGTACTGTGCCGTCATCTTCTTGGCAACGGTAATCATGTGTCTGGAAGCATCAAAATGCTGCTCAATTTTTGAAAATGTCCAGTGGGAAACTATCGTCAAGATTCCAATTTTCTTATTCCGATCATTTGTTCCAGCAAACGCTTCTTTCAATTTTTCTATTATTGAGGATTCTGCTTCCTCGATCTCTGCTTCAGTCTCTTGTTCCACGTGAAATACTTTCGAAGCCAGTGTCTTCTGTAGTTTTTGACATTTATCTTGAGAATATCTCTTCTGCGGCAGTTTTCGTTTATTAATTGGTGTTTCTCCCAGTCCAAGTAAAGTCGCGTTGAATGTGTCAATATCAACGAAGTCTTCGGTGGATGCTGAGTCCTCATCACGGTCCGGCCCTTGTATTGCATTTGTGCTGGGTTGTGGATCCTCACTAAGCACAGAACTTTCACTGGTTTCACTTAGATTGGGCATTTTAATCAGTTTCAGTCGGCATGTGTCACAAATTTTCGATTCCGCTGACGGAGGGTGATTTTCCGGTCTCAATTTTTTCAGCAGCAACGGATTTATTTTTCGCAAATGGGGTACCGATTTTTTATTGTGTTTCGCTAGCTTGAACGGGTTGAAACACCGGTGATGTTGATTCGATGCCATAATGAAGCAAAACACTACGGAAATTTGCAATGGAAAACTTTGAAACCAAACATCAGATGTTAATCGAACACGCTTCGGAACGATACTAACGTGAATTGTATGACTACAGCACTGAAGAATTGCCAAGAAACCATGGAGGGGGGTTCCAAGGGTTGGGTACGACCCTTTCTGAGAAGTTACCTGAATATTTCAGACCAATAGGTGACGTGCAAGTGGGTACTAGAATGTACTTCCCAGAAGGACATTGCAATTTCTATACTGCCGACTTTTCAGAACCCGAAATGAATTTTGTACTATAGCAGGGGAGGCCAACGTCGGCCATTTTGGGAGCTCAAAGCCCGGAAACCGGAGTAAATAATTGGGCGGGTCAGGTAAGCTTGTTACCTGGGTTGAGGAAAGGTCTGTCGATCCTATGATAACGGACAATAGGCATGAGCAATTGGGCATAGGAATATGGGGATACGTTCGATATGTTTACATCTGACCAGGTAAATTATTCTAAGAACCCATTGTTCTATGCGACCCCCCGTTCAGTCCAGGTAGTCCCAGGTGGCCAGGTATTAATCCTTTCTAAGTGGACGGGTAACAAGCTTAGGAGCGCACGTATACCTGGCAGGAGTGAATCGGGCTCTGGGAGTGCAGATTGGCCACCATGGTACTATAGTAATCAATCCTGAAATTTATCCAAGC
This sequence comes from Euura lappo, assembly GCA_018257835.1. Lineage (NCBI taxonomy): Eukaryota > Metazoa > Arthropoda > Insecta > Hymenoptera > Tenthredinidae > Euura > Euura lappo. The sequence goes on along the minus strand of JAEUYN010000415.1, from coordinate 303,069 downwards.
ATGTAGAATCGTCAGTCAATCATACAAGAATGTGCAATAAATTGTTTGCCTTTCATAACCTGAGTTTGTATCACCCTGAACCGCGCCAAACAGTGCGCGTCGCGGGCGCCACCGGCGTCGGCTTTGAATTAATCGCTGTTTTGACACAGTTCTTATCAATCCTCCAGTCTATAATTTTGGGATTTTGTAGAGAATCGATCAAGGAATACGCTCATATTTTTTTGGGAATTTTGAAAGGTGACAATCACCTTGAAAACCACGTTTAAATAATATAATTGTTTATAACAAATGGAATCATCGATTATGCGGGAATCAAATAAATATGTCACGAAAGCGCCATTCAAGAGCTTCAAAATGCGTTTTTGCGGAAGTCTGTAGGTTGAATAGAACCGTAGTTATGAGCAGTTGAAGGAGGGCGTGTTTTCGATTTTTTGGCGTTTTCGCGAAATTTCAACCCCTTGTAACTTCTAAACTAAGGGTGATAAAAATAAAATAAAAATTGTTTCATTGATTCATTTGTTCCAAAGAACCTGTATAAAAAATTATTTGAAAATCAGAGAACTAGTGGTCAGAAATCACCCGTTTTCGTACGGTTTGACGTGGAATGAAATCACCCGTTTTCGTACGGTTTGACGTGGAATGACTCCTATCTGCAGACTGTAGAGAGTAAAAATTACGACTTCTCTCCGAGGATAATTGAATTGCGAATGAATCGAATGAAATTCCTTCGAGGGAAAAGAATACGATATTTTTACGATTCCATTCCTAGGTAAAAGCGGCAGCCATACGTCTCGGGCACATAGAAAACTACTTTGATCAAAAATCATTTCGCAATGAATTTAAAGGGGGCAACGTAAAACGGTGAACGAGGAACGAGGAACGAGGCGGTATGAAATACCGCTGATTCATATCAGCGACTTCGGTGATGTCTCTCGGTGCGTGTCAACGCGTAATTGCATCTGGCGTACCAACTCCTCGTTCATGTTTGATATTCGAAGTATAATTTACCGTTGGGGTAGGGCCGTAAAACGAGGAATGTCTCATAACGCCTGTTCCTGATCGACTCCTCTTTCCCTGACACAACGGATTTGGCATGGAATCCCATTATCCGACGTTATTTCGTCTGGATTTTCTTGGCTCGACGCACTTTGACGCCATTAGGGTCCGAAGATTCGTGGTTATAAAACATCCGAAACCGTGAACACGTTTTCTTGTCTCGCGTATGAGTCGTGTGGGTCGTATCACAGCAACGAGTCTCCAGAGGCTTGATACATCAAGGCAACATTCCGACCCCAGCATCCAGCCAAAGTACTTATGCTGCTGCAGAGTGGAGAACTTCGCCATTCACCATACTCTAGACTGGTGAAACACCGTAGGAGTCCCTTTACGAGATACTCCGTCTTTCTCTCTCTCTGGTTTATCGCCAACGTAACCAAAGAGGCGTCTGTGTCCTGGGTCCATCATCTCGCCTCCAAGTATCGACGCCATTGTCAAAAGACGAGGAACTTGGAGGAAAAAAATGGCACCATTGCCTCCTGAATGGAACGACGTTGGCTCGGGTCAGAAATACGAGTCGGTGTCATCGCTCGCTAGACTTTCTCTATTTCCACCAGAGCCATTTGAAACTATCTCTCACAGTCAGACTCGCGTACTGTACGTATGAAACCTGGAACTACTCACGAGAGGTTCCATTCACTATCGTGTTCACTGCTTCACCGTGTCCTTACCTGTAACATAGAAGGGGAGAATTTTGTGTGAGCTGTGGATGCCGTGAATTGATGACAACAAAATTTAAGCAAATGAAGTGGAAGGCGTGCAGACGGGGAATAGAGAAGTTTTGAAATGGTATTAAATGGTAATACGGCGCGGGGTGGAGGGGTTTGTCGGGTGAATATAAAATACCCTCTTCGTCATGGACTGCAGGGGACTGATGAGATTAGTTTTATTTTTGCTCTAGCATTCGAGTAAGAGCGTCATTTTCCAAGAGCATATTTATACTCGAGAGAGTCTAGAGTGGGTATGGTAGTAGCAGGTAGGCGGTGATATTAAAATATGAAATGGAGCTTGCAAGCTACGGAAAATCTCTCACTCCATGGCGCACGGTTCAGTCCCGAGTTCTCCCCAGTGTCGCGGATCCGAGGACCATCAGGAACTACTATATTACTCTTTACTGTATTATTATTATTTTTTTATATCCGCCCAGGCAAGGAGACTGATTGTATTTTCGTAAGTGCCTCTTCTACGACGAAGAAAAATCCCCAGGGCGAAAAGTCGATCGGTCACAATATCCGCATGCGCAAACTTCTCGTTTTTGCCACTCATCTAGAATAGGAAGCATCGAAAATCCCTCGTTCTAGAAATTCTCTGAGAATGAAGAAGTTGGATCAAATCCCGAAATGGTGATGTTTGAGCAGGGTCTGACCCTCATTACCTATATTTCACATCGAGGATCACTTTCAGTGTAACAGAAATTGCCGAGGGAATCGCGCCAAGCCTAGAAAATTGAAAACTGGTCGGTTTTGTTGTAGAGAATCTGAAGAATGGACAACTTTGTGATATTGTAAGAATTGACAAAGTTATTCAATTTTTATAGCTCCAAAAACAGAAGAAAAAACCAGACTTCTTCATGCTCAGTCTCTCAATTGAGGATCAAAATTTCCAGAATTCTTTACGACAATCGACTAGTTTTCTATTTTTCCACGATCGACGTAACTTTTATCAGATTAAAAATGACGATCGATATAAAATATGATGAAATACATTTTATTTTATACATTTTATCCCCCTACCTGATGGTATTGGTATAGTACAGAGTATAGGGGTTGGGTTTCGTCGTGCCTGGGTTAAAAAAACGGAACTCTGTATTCCGCAGGAAGTCGTAGGAAAGTTTCAAAGGCCCCAATCAAGTTGCCTATGCCGTTGCCGTTGCCCGATCCTGCCGGCACCGTCCAACTTTCTGAACCCCGGAGCCCCCGTCCCGGGGGAATTGAGAGGAAGAGAATAAAAAAAAAAAAAAAAAAAAAAAAAAAAAATGAAAAAATAAGAAGAAGAAGAAAAAAGAATCTCTGAGGAGTTTTCGATTCCCAGTCTCGTTAGCGCGCGCTTTTCCTTTCTCCTTTCTTCTTTCCAATTTCTCGTTTATCTTACGCCGTCTTTCTCTCATTCACTCTGCAGTTTCTACCCTTGATGCCGCGGTGCCGGACTTATTTTTCTTCCTACTCTGTGTCACAGGGACGGAAGACGTTGACCCCGCACTTTTCGACGAAACGTTTATTCAGAGGCTGTAATTATACCACGATTCAAAGTGCAGGGTGAACATTTAATTCCAGCTTTTCGCTCAATTCTTGCCTACAGAGATTTTTCAACATCGTTATTTTGACAAAAGCGTGTCCAAAAGAAAACTATTTATACTTGTGTGAACCGATAAGTGTCTAAAAAGTAATGAAAAATAGAAGAAGATGAAGGAAAAGAATGTGTAAATCCTCAAAGATCGTCTATCGCATCTCCCCCTTTTCGTCTAGGCTACCAGAGAGTATATAAAAACGGTTTTCTGTCTCTCGAGTCCTCGACCTTTGCGCCGATGTCGTTCCTGAAAATTCCTCTATAAATTCGTCGGTGGTGGTATAAGATACTCGGGTGGGTTCAAAGTATCGAGTATACAGGGTGCAGTAGGGAACTGCTGCTACCGCGTCCGGAACGCGAGGCAAGGGCTCAGAGAATTTCCTTGCGCCACGTAGAAGAAGATTTTAGTTGAAGTAAGTAAAACCGAGGCGGATACTAAAGCGAACGAGAGAGACGAACAAAAGCGAGAGAATGCTAGACGAGGATATTGATTACTACGAACCTCCGCGAGAGCAGACGTAGGTACCTACGTTTCTATCCGCGAGACGACAAACGCCAAGCACGAACATCTAATTCTCTCTCTTATCAATATACTTCGATATATAAGACCGTCAGGATTTTTAATGAAGACAGTTTTGCTGTTTGTAATTTAAAAAAAAAAAAATGTACAGTGCGAAAAAGAAAGAATTCGCGCATGCGCAGATCTTGGATGATCTACTTTCCGCACTGTTTTCACACAATTTTGTATCGACCCTATGTTTTCACCCGTTCAATATTGTTCAGGTCATCTTTTCTTGTTCACGTTCTCAATTATGGTAGCGTGTTTGGTATAAAACCACATTTACATAAAATAGACCGTATTTCTTGTTCCCATAATGCCTCTGCAGTTTATACCGCGGTTCTGTGACCCGGGCAGAGAAAAAAAGGTGAACGACTAATGACCCAACGACCTCCTAAGCCTCATGGCCCTCTCTGGCCTTGACTCTTTTCCTCGGTTAAACCCTGAGGCGATTTTAAATCCGCCTTCTTTTTTCTTCCCTTTGCTTTACCGAAAGTGTAATCAAGATTTTCGACCCCTTTTTTCTGTCGTTCCTTTGTTTTCTTTTATCCTCGGTTTTATCGTTACAAAGGGTGAACGATTTTTGTCTCGAGACTTTTTCCCACCCACCCCTATCGACTTTAAGGGGTTCGTAAGTATTTAAACTGACTTAAGTATCGGCTTACTTTGTATCTTGTGTGTGTGTGCAAACAGTAGTAAACGCACTTGGCTAATCGAGCGTGAAGCAGAAGAAGCAAAGCATTCATACACACCTCGAGGGGGGCTCCGACCCCTTACATATGGTCTACGGTCACCCCTACGAAGTATCTCCCCCTTCCATTCCGACATAGTTCCCGTATAACGAAGTTATTTCAGTCTGTGGGGAAGGAACCTGACCACCATTTATTTGCTCACCCCTCCGCCTTCGAGGCTCACGTCAGAAGTACTCGGAGTTCATTTCATAGTCGTAGGGGCTACGTGTGTAATGCGTCGCATGTAGCCTCGCGTCGCGTCGGCGAGTTTCGAGTTCCATAAATCGAGGTGGGACGTCCCGTAGCCGGAGGCTGGAGGCTGGGCAATCGGAACGGGGTGGAGATTTTTATCTCTCACGAAGATACGCTATCGTTCGTGACCCTCCACCATCCGGATCCCGGTCACGGAGGTACACTTACGAATCTGGGTGTAATATACGCAGATGTTGGCCCTGGACGGGTCTTAGGCCGTATATTACAAATTATAGCTGTATATACCCTGTGTGACGTTAAAAACTGACGCAGGTTCGCGTAAGTAGAAGATTTATGGTCTACACATGCGGTCCGAAATTCGAAAGCAGAAAAAAAGGTTAGTTATAGGTACGTTGGGTTACCGTAGCTGAAGAAAAAAAAAACAGATATCATTCTAAGAAAATAAACGGAAATTTATTATCAGGGTAACGTAAAAACGGTACCGTTTACTCCCTCTGATCAAACACCAGTATCGCTTCGCCTCGCTTCGGATGTTATTTCGAAAATGAGGCTGCACACTTTTCCAATTTAACTTTGCAATCGCGTCCAAGCAATTACACGGAAACTCAGAGTTTCCTACGTGCGTATAATTGAACGAGCTTTACATGTTTATTTCGGGATAAACTGCGCAGAGGCAGAAGTGAGAAACTAGAAACTAATCAAAGGAAATCATTATTCCGAATCTCAGACATTTTCATTCATTTTGAAGAAAATCAATCAATATTTCCTAATCACCTTCTTCGAGGTTATTTTCTCAACAAGAGATCACAGGAAATGACTGGGAAAATTCCAAAGATTTCTCGGTGTTTTTTTTTAATCAAATTTCCTGATCATAAATCTAATGATTTTTTCCAGGGATATCGCATCTAAATCGCGTTTACATTGATTGCAATCATTTGAAATTGCCTCACGTGGCTTCGAGTCTTTCTCCGCTTAGAAACCACTTAGAAACAGAATAAAATCGCTCTGAATCATTTGAAATAATTTGCAATCGCTCATCCCCTGATCTGTGAGTGAGTAAAAGTGTCGATTTTCAAGTTTCATTTTTCCCAGATTCTCGACAATTAATAAGCAATTTTTATCCCTGTCCGGTTTTCAAATGCTCATATTCGAAACTGATCACTGGCCATTGGTCGCTCATGTATCAGTACATGGGCTAGACTAATATTGCCACTGAAATGGAACCGGCTAAACCAGACTCGTCAGGTTTAGTTTGCATTGTCGCATCCGACCACATACCGATTTCCCAGTACACAATCGATATTGGTAGAGATAAACGGTCAGAGGGATTGGGTTTCCCTAGCCTCCAGTCCCCAGCATCCAGTCTGGTGGTGCTGCAATCCCTTCCGTTATACACGATCGTATCATCTCTCGTCATCGTGTCTGACTCAACTACGCGTCTAATGCACTTCATCAATTACCTACGAGTATGGTTAGACCTATCGTACGTACGATTTCACAGGGTGATTCACTCGTGTCCGCTGAATGAATTTTTTCTCATTCTCTCCATCGAGTCATCGTTGTCAATTAGGCACAGCAGACGAACGATGATCGAATCGACGTTATCGTGTGATTCATATACTATAACGTTGTAAATCGATCCTAGATCATTATTTGATTCATTACCTTCTTTTTTTTCTCTCAACACAAGAGAGTTTATTTTCAACAAACAACATTTCTGCATAGTTGGATTACGTAACATTCTATTGAACAACGGGTTTGCAATCTTTATAAATAACCGTACAACCTGTGTTATAATAGTAGCCTTGGCATATAAGAATCGACAGACTAGAAGAAAAAAATTCTACTCTCTCTTTCTTTTTCTTGCAATTAAAAAGGTTACTATGAGAAACCTGATAGATTTGTCTCTTCATAAATTAATAGCCAAGTGAAGAAAACTAGCCAGGACCCGGCCAGGAACGTCACGTTTACTTCTGAGAGGGCTCTGGATAGTTTTCCCCATTCGGAAGTGAATTGCTACATAAAAACTATCCTCGAGTATTTTAGATTGAGTTAGACGTCATTCAGCCTGCCAACAATGACGTAACGTCAAAAGTTATTTGTTCAACAAAATTCTGGACAAACGATGCATGAATAGCACAGAAGCGATAATCGCGTTAATTTATATGAATGGTAGAATAACTGTCACCTCGTTGCCGAATTGAAAGGACAACGATAATTAAATTGAATCCTTATTTGAAGAGAACTTATATTAATTAAAAAAAACTAGGGGCGCGGCTCAAAAATTGATTCTACCCCGTTTCATTCCCTTAGGAGTGGAATTTCAAAAAATGCTCAAACTACTTTTTAGGTATTTGAATAAGCAACAATTTGAAGCAAAGACGAAGTCAATATCTCATCGGGCCGAGGAGATATCGATGAATCCGCGAAAACATGTTTTACCCATTTTAACCCGCTTGGGGGACGAATTTCGAAAAATCGCTTCTTAGTGGGTGTTTATGAAGGGAAGGGAACATGTTGCCCAAATTTCAAGTTTCTAGGTCAAGGGGTTTGGGCTGGGCATTGATGCCACTTGTTCCTTTACAGATATAGATAGATGGATAGAAGATGAGTATTGGTTTTACTCTTATCGAAAAACAAGGTCTAATCATCACCTCAATTTCTGTCAAAGAGGTTATCATCTTTATTGAGCACGTGGCCTTCACTTGACCGCGTGATCCTTTACCGGTGGTGGTTTGGGTTCAGTTACCCGAACCACCTCGGTTACTCCCACGCCGATCGATTATGTAAATAGCGAATATAATTATACGCGGAGGGGGGAGATGGAAGGAATAAAAAAAATAAAAAGAATACGAAAATAAGAATATTTATGAAGATATTTACGACACCGGGCGACGCCTACCGATTATTATATGGAGATGAGGATAAGGAGACGCTGAGAATCACAAGGAATATATTCTACTCGTTCATATACCTACCATAAGGATTACCTGTTCGAATTCGCGATCCAAAATTACGCGACAAGCTCTATACTGTCACTTCGTGTTTGCAAATTACATCGATTTGGCAAAGTCCTGACCATTTGAAAAAATTAATGACCATTTTGCTGTGAGACACTAAAAGTCTATACAAGATTACAATGATTTTTCTTTGACGGTCGAGTGAGGGAATCGATTTTTTTCTTCGTTCGAAACAATCAGAAGAAGAGAAAACGGGAGGGAAACGAATAACTCAAGATTTGAGTGACACGCAGTAACACAATTGATTCAATTTACCTTAATTTTCTTTAATCGAATCAATTCAATACTAGTTTTTCAATAATCTTTGATGGTAATGATTCACGGTAATTCGAATAAAAATTTGAATACATCTATCCGCACTTCATGTTCATTTCAATTAATTCATGTAACTCATTTCAATTGTTTTATTTTGAATTGATTTTCTCGTTTTCAATCCAATTTGTCTCGATTCGTTTCATTATCGATTTTTTCCACGATGATACTCGATAAATAATTTAGCCGAGTTCATAAATTGGTGTATTTGAAAACTTCAATCAATTGAATTATTTCATATATTTCCAGTTAATTGAAAATAATTCACGATAATTTCAGTGAACTTTAATTATTTTCCATTTCAATTAATTCTGTGAATGTGAATTCTAATTAAATTTATGATTACTTTATTTATTCTTCATTCGTTCAATGAATTCCTCATTAATTCAGGTGAATTAAAATCATTTTGACAATTTATTTTTCCCTGAAGAACAAAAAAAAACCGATTAAATTTCAAACCAAAATAAAAATAAAAATAATTGGTTTTCAAAACGTTGAGATAAATTTCCTTTTTTCTTCAACTGGGAAGTTCGACGAAAATTTGGGATCGGTTTCGACCGTAGATTAAAAAAAAAAAAAACCAACCAAAAATTGGTTCGAAATTGTCGCATCGCCTTCAGCTATTTCTTGGCACGAAACTGTTCTGAGTATACATATACACGAAGTGTCAGACTTATTTAAACTCCAACAGGTAGGGGGTGGTGAAATCGTAGTTGACAATACTCCGCAATGCAGGAGGCAGGCTACCTTCCCATCGTCTCCTGGTTTTTTACCAACTCCCTCCTTTTTTACTCTCTTCGTTTATTCCTCCCTCGACATTCTACCTTCTTCTTCTTACTTTCATAGAATCACGTAGAATCCGCAAATGGAAATAACGGATTTCGTGACGGTATTCAGACTGCGAATAAATTTCTCTCCCATTTGTCTTCATTCTCTCGGAAGAACAGATCCTCGGAATTTTCAAAAATATTTACCGTTTCTCCGAAACGATTTTGACTCTGTTTCGTTTCAATTATTTTTCGCTGGTATCGACCCACGTAGGAAGAATACTGCGGATACTTTGTCTATAAAAAGCGTCGAGACGGTTAAAAGTCGAGGCTGTACGGCCGGGGCCCGAGGGGTTCTCGAGGCTCGCGCAGCTTCCTCCCACAAGGCGGAAACCGGTTTCATTGAACAGCCGTTTCAAAATTTCCAAACCGCCGCTGTTTGAAAAATAATCAACGGACACGGCTAGTTGCGTAACGCTTAGAAAGTGGCTTTGGACGGTGCGGGGGTCGGGAGGGAGGAACCCCGGTGGATGAACAAAGACGGGGATAGAGGATAAGCCGCGCGATACCTGTAATCCGAACGACGAAGAGAGGACCCTCAAGGAAATCAAGGAGACGCGATCGACAGGATGGGGGGGACGCCTTTACGCACGATTATACATAACTAATCTTGTAGTAAAATTATATTTAGTCATACAACCAGTTTATACACGACCTCATCACCTCTCGAGGTATTTTTTTGATCGTCAATTCTCTTCGAAGAGACTCGAAACTCGATCCAACATTAAATAATTGATCTGGAAATGTAGAATTTTGGATGATTTGAAAAAGGTTTATCAAAATCGTTATCAAAACTGATTGAAACACAAAGCAAGGAGCTATTTTACACACTTTTTGACATTGCAAAGTATAGGCAGAAACGTCAAGTCGTAACAAGAAGAGTGTTCGAATTCATTTCCAGATCGATTGGTGGAAATTGCATGAAAATGGCTTTGAAATAAATTTTCAATCGATTGATACAGCCTGTAATGTATTTTTATAATCGATTCAAACCGATCAAAATCATTCAAAGAAGGACTGATCGTTTAAATCGCACGATCCTTGATCATGTCCTGATTTGTGAGTCAAACAGGCAACAGCATTTGGCTGGTGAAAGAAAGAAAAATAATAAAAAAATTGTGTTCACATGACCCAATTTGTCCAAAAGTGTCAAGAGTTGACCATCCGAACGTGTACATTGTATGAATGGCAGAGATACATCCGATTATAGTGACATCACCGAGTTCCGTGGATGAGATACGTCTGTATGTATATATATATGTAGATGCAGGAAGGTTCGCGTAACACGGTTAATCGTCGTATATTACATGTTTAACAAACGGGGGCAGCACGGCATGTCGCTATGAGTAGGTAGAGAATCGGAGTTAGAGGTGAGTATGTATCAACGCGTCAGTCACCCCACCCGGGTCAAATTTATATATCCCAGTACAAATAGACTCTTGTACCTTTTCGTACATACCAACCATCGTATTACGTACATACATAGATAGGATACACGTCATTGGGTACCGCGGGTAAAGAGAAGAGTACAGAAATAAGATATACAGTACATGTGGTGATTACATGCTAATGAACACCATACCACGCAACGTTTGCTGAACAACCGAAGTGACAAACTAAATATATCGCGGAGTTAATTCCGTGACACTCACGTAGGTGGAGAATACACCAACACCCGGGGTTATGGTTATGAAGAACGAAATTATGCCATTCGACATTTCAACAGTGGGACCGATACTCGTTTCTACATTCCCCCATTTCGGATCACACCACAGTACCGCGTACAGTATCCTTAACACTAGCTAATACCGCGCGTGGTGCACACTTGTAACGCGGATCATCATCATCCTGTGGTATCATTAATACCACCAGTATCCCACGGGCCTCGCGTTACCGATGTCCGATGTTTGTGAGCATGATTACATAGCGTCATACAAGCATTCAAACAACTGATTCTGCTTCAATTTTTAGCTCTACTCTTTTACAGATCGCGTAGGACGTCACCATCCACCTACATCCATCCGCGGAGACAACACTTTCGTTCCAAGTTCTCTCGAAATTCTTTCAAGTGACTGAGTAACATCCACTCGTGAAAAACTTGGGACAGTCATCTCACGAAATACCCATCAAATACCCATGAAATGGTCGTGAAATGGTTTGGGACACCACATTTCGAAGTAGTGACCCCCTCGGAAGTCACTCTGGTCCCACTGGCACGATTTGTCACTCTTGTGGAGCGAATAGTCACTCCAAAGAATTTATAGAGTTCAGACAAGGTTGATTTGATCAAATATTTCGAGTGTCTGTCAGTCTGTTTTACCGACACGGCGAAGGTGGCGAGGTTCCATAGTCAGGCACGGTATATGGCGAACGTATGGTGAAAAATGTTCTCTCTACTGAGGGAATCGAGGATCGTGTTACCACACGCGGTTAATTGGAAGAGGGATATAATATCTGTGTACAGATATAGATATATAGTTTGAGGTGCATATCAGACGAGGTATAACAGCGTCCCAGTATGGGTGGTTTGGACGCGGACGGTTGCAGCGTGCAACAGAGTATGTAGCCGGGAATTTGATATCATTGAAACTTTGTAGCTCATAGATATAGGGTATTAACGAGTTGCCTCGGTTGTTGCAGCTGCGGTTTCGCGGTGAACCGCGAATATTCACCCCTGAAATTTCGGCATCCCCGCACCCACCTACCGTTCCAAATTTTCGTTCAACGTCAAACGGAACGCATTATATCATTAAACCGTACGATTCGCTTTGTGGGTAGGTATTATAATCGCCGGTCGAAACCAAAAAAAGAAAAATGATCAAAGTAGCTCCTCGTTCCTCGATTGGTATAAAATTGTTTCGCAATTCACGGGGGTCAGAAGCTAAATGCCGTTGCTCACCTCGTCGACCCGTACGGTGCGCATCTGCGTGCCAAGAAATGCGTCTCGGCGAGTATGTAATACCGCGAAATCCTCGAGCCTCAAGTCTAGCCGTCTGGTACCTGTTCCGAGATTGAAACGCCGCGATAGGTCGGATTCGATTTTTCAAAAAATAATCAACCTCCACGTCACGGGATATGGCATCGCACTAGAACCGTCAGAGTTCATCGCTTCGCTTGCAACAGGTCCGCCCGCGGTCGGTTCCTAGTCTATAGATACAAGCTTCGCGATAATAATATCGCAACAAGTTACCTATTTCTACGATATCATCGTTTTTACGTTACACTGTCCTTATCTGGCTTGCGGTTCACGTTATATTTAATCACTTAATCAGACTCACGCAATGGCGTCTAGTCAAACGATCCACCTCCTCGTCACACGTTTGTTATCTCATTATTTGACAATTTTTCAAATAAATTTCTAATCTTTCCCCACTGAAAATCATTCATCATCATTCAAACGATGAATAGATTTGGGATGAAACTTGGTCTTGAACACGGGTTCGACTAATTGGTGGGAATTGATGGGTTAGGGAGACTGATAAGTGGAAGCTGAGTAGCATGCAGGTTCAGATAAAATGTATACCGTGTCCTCTGAAGCAGGCTTGTCAGTTTTCAGAGACAATCAGTAGTGTAGCGTAGAGAGAATTGAGAAGGAGGAAACGAGTATATTAACGTCGATGAAGCGTTGCCCATTATCTTGTTGGAGTAGAATCTTCTGCGCTGCTGCAAACTTTGTTAAGAAGAATCTATTTTTAGTTCCAAGGGATCCTAATGCTCCTGATATCTTTGTCCCACAAGAGACGAGTGGAGAGATTGGTATCCTACTTTTTATCATTGAAACTGCTTCTATTTTCGCAAAACACAAAAGGTGGCAAAATACGAAAGATGGACAAAAGATTATGGATGGTCGATATGTCGTCAGATTGTGACGGATTCAAATGTATGATTAATCTGTCAAAATGTTACCGATCATCGATCTGAAGGACTAAGAATTTTTTCAAACTTCATTTCAAACGAATTCTAATCAAAATGCGACGGATAAAAATGCACTAAGAACGAGAAAACAGGCGACATATATTCAATGTCTTCAGAGGCTTTTGTTCCACACAAGGTCTGTACATTTTTGTTATCCATTCAATTTTTTATTTTCGTTTCTTAGAACAGCCCCACGCAAATAACACATGTGTGAACCTATGTAAACTGACCTACACAAACACGAAGCACACAAAACAACGCGTCTCATACTACGCACGTTATACGCACGGCTATTAAGTACTGTTTTTTATTTTCACCACGTGGTGGGAAGGAGGCCCTGATTCTCGGCACTTTTTGTTACAACTATATATACTATACTATATATAGTATATGAGAGCGCGGTTAACATTGAAATAGTCAGTATTTCCCACACGTCATTATGACGCGGGATACGTCGCACGGTTCACAAGAAACGATGAGAGCGAGTAACAATATAAAAAAAATAAAAAGAAACAGGATAAAAATGTCCGTTATTACGTATCCTGTTTTACCCTTGATAAAAAAAAAGGACAATATCAACGGACCCATGTAACACTGTTCAAATTATCATCAGTATAAGCACCACTTGCACATGTGTATGCATACGGGGTGTTTCAAAAGGATAGATAATAGCCTCCGCTGCGTCTCGATGACGAGGGAAGACTTTCTGAAAATTCACATTTATCAAAATTCGATGATTCTTGATCGATCAAATCGTGGTGATTGATGATAACTCAGTAAAGATATGATTTATATTGAGGAAATTGAATATAAAGTATTGTTTGACACCCGGTATGTGAATAACTGCGTCAGAGAAGCACAAGTGTTATAGTAGCTTCAGTTTTTTTGTGTTTATTTTTTTCCGAGTTGAATCCCGTTTCATCCCGTTTTATCCCGTCGTCCAGGACGTAGTCCCACGCGGGGATAAGCCATGGCGCCTAACGCCAACGAGTTACTATTCATTTATTTTCATTAAAATTTAATTGTATAAAGGATGCTAGTCCAGCCAGATCTGACTATCTAAAGACAAAGTAGGAACTGAAGGAAGACAGAAGATTAAACGCGACACTCTTCATTCAATTTTTTTTCTTTTTACGATCCAAAATGACGGCGAAAAAAATGTCAGACAATATTATTTTCGAGTACCATGTAATACCGACGCGAGGGATATATGATAGTGTACCTCTACATATTATATACCAAAATGAATGGATGTTTAACTCGTCGGTGAAAAAGAAAGCAAAACGTTAACGAAGTAAAAAGAAACCTTGAAAAACAAATTTACAGCGAATTTTTCGCACCGTCGCGTCAACTTGGCCGTTAAACTAATCCTGTCCGTTACGTCATATACCTGAATTTGTCAGGAAGCAAGGTCGTCTCGGCACACGAATATCATCAAACATCACTAGTATGTCGCATAAATATATTACGTAATGTCTACATATGATCTATGCGTGCTTTTCAAACACACACACACACACACACACATGAAATATTTTCCACGCTAATTGCGGTGAATTAGAGAAGCAGAAAAAAACCGCAAGAATCTATTCCATCGATAATTTTAATGAGATTGAATGAAATTAATTAACAAACGTAACAGCCAGCGATAAAAACGTCAAACAATTCGCCATTTTATGATCTTCTTGGTTAATCAGAACTACACTGATCTCCGTATCTCGCCGGTAATAGATTAAACGGCATTCTTGAATAACCCACGCATTGGTTTTTACCAGTTTTTTTTTTAATCCCAAATCCCTTCTCTCTCATTTTTGAATTAATTTCCTTTTTTCTTAGCGCAATAAATTTGAGTCCGCGACGTCTCGTACGGGACGCGGTGGGCTTACGTATGTTATGAAAAAGTTGTGTTAATATTCGCGAAGCGTCTTGACGTCGGGTACCCACCGAGGGCAGAAGGGCAGAAGATGGAGGAATAAGGGCGAGCGAGCTATGGCGACGGGCGAAGGGAGAGAATGAACGGTAAGGGAAAGAGAAAGATAAAGAGATATTCTTCTCTCCTCTTTCGCGAGCGCCGTTACAAAATGGCCGGAGTTCGAAATGGACCGAGGAGAGAGTCGTTTATCGATCCACCCGGTAGTTGCAACTCCCTCGCTCTCTTCATCTTTCTATATACTTTATCTTTCTCTTCGTCATTTTGACGCGGTTCCGTCCGCGTCGTGGGGATCCGGTCACAGCTGTTGCTCCGTCACGACGACGACGTCGAGCCTTCGCGATGCCGATGCCATCGCATCCTCATTCGTCAATGCCACGTGCTTCTCGTACGCAAATACGTTACAACACGTTCCTATCAACGACACGCGACTATGTGTGAACATGAAGTTGATTGAAGTTCAAGATTAATTCACCGATTCAACAAAAGAATGAAAATCACCGTCTTGTAGATACAGGTTTAATTCCCAACGATTCAACAGTCCGAAGTTGGCTAGAAATCAGGTTTTAGACCGTTGGACTGGTTTTGAACTGGTTCAGAACCAGCCAACTTCAGACTGCTTCTAGTCGTTAGGAATTTTCTAGAAGAAATGCATTTTTTCCTACGATTTTTGAAATAGTTCGACCATACTTTACATGAATTATCGATCAGAGTTACGCAAGACATAGAAAAAAATGTGCAAAACGTGAAATGAAAGGAGAATCAAGGGAAAAGTGTCACGTGAAGATTTTCAAACTGTCTGTGACTGAAAATAAGAAGAGAATATGAAAAGAACAAAGTTTGTGAAAAGGGATGAAAAAATTTCAGATTTCAAGAAAACCAAGAATCAAAAAAAAAAATAAAATAAAAACCTCTAGCGGATGTGGGTACGGACAAGTTTGTATAAAGTTATCTGGACGCGTGCGATTTCACGAGGTAGGGGGTGGGGGATGAGATTCAGTAGGACTTGGACTGCAGCAAAGATTCTTTTCAAACTTCAAATACTTTTATAAGTTGACGTGTTTCTATAGAAAAATGTAAAAATGAAATAAAAGAATGTATACATGTATAGCGTAGTAGAATATACTTTTTTGCTATGTGAAGGTGCAGGATGTATAAAGAACGAAGATAGAAAGGAAGTCGTTCTAGATTCTAGACTTGAGCTCTCTACGAGGCTAGACGAAGAAGACGAGGACGAGGACGAGGACGAGGACGAGCTGTGCTTGCGACAAGACATGGAAGAATTTCGATCCTTTGAGCATCAATTTTGCGGTTCATCGTTCAAAGGCTCTTTTCTCTTTACTCTCGACT
Organism: Euura lappo; assembly: GCA_018257835.1. Lineage (NCBI taxonomy): Eukaryota > Metazoa > Arthropoda > Insecta > Hymenoptera > Tenthredinidae > Euura > Euura lappo. Next base: position 286,870 of record JAEUYN010000415.1, on the reverse strand, counting down.
CTTTCATTTTCTTTACTACAATTTTCATTCATATTTATGTAACGGGTTGCACGGGTTGCGTCGTTCTTTTTATCACTTATTCATCGACTGATGGATATTTTACAACGTGCTTCTGCAGAAGACGACAGAAATTCCACGGATAGTTTCCTAATCAAAAAATCGACATCGTTTGATCACGAATCGATAGCTTAATAACGTTTCATTTTTTCATTTTAACTTTTTTACTGAAATACCAATTTCATCGTCAACAGACTATAGTCTAAACTTTCACGAGAAGTAATGGTTTTTCAGCATTTCTGCAAGCTGCAGGATCATAGTTATAGTTATGGTGGATGAAGCGAATGTCAGAAATAAAATGAAGAGAATAAAATTGTACGAAGCCAGTGTCTGGTCAGTATCTGGATCCGATTTTACGAGGTCAATTCAATTCAATTCAATTCAGTTCCTTTGAAATAAAAGATGACTTATATATTTTTATATCGAACTAGCACTCTGTGCTTGTCCGATGCAGGTATAAGCGTAGAAAATGATGTTATAGTCGAGCTCCTCGTTCAGCTATTACACAGACCAAAGTCTAAATTTCATCGAATTGAAAACAGACTCTTCCTGTAATATTTATCCACTTCAACAGGAATCATTGTCTCTGACAATATCTTTGATATTCTACTACTGAAAAAGAAACTCGTTCTAAATATTCTGATGTTTTCAGAAATCCTATAAACTTCAATAAAGTCACAGAGAAAATAAAATTTGATGATGATTTTTTTTTGTTTTTTTCGAAGACTCAGTTTTTTCTTTTGTTTTTGAAAAGTCTGAAGCTTTTTGTCAATCATTTTCTCGTCATTTATTATTATCTGAAGCTAAATGAGTTTATTCTCACATACTTCGAACCTTTTTTGATGATTTCATGATACATTTTGCAAAAACAAAATTCCTAACGTATTACCAATTACTTCTGCAAAAAAAAAAAAAGGTTCGAAGTGTTCAGCCGCACGTAATGACTCGAGATACTACAGTTTGCAGCTAATTTGCCGAATAAGACTCACTAAAAATTGAAATTGAGGAAAAAAATAACGCTTTGAATGACAAATTCAATTTTCGTCGTCAATCTTTTGTTCGCAAAAACGACTTGAAATATTCCAAACGTTCTTTTTTTCAGCAATTTAACTACACAACGTTTTTTGTTCTCTCTTTCTGTTTTGTATCGTGTCGACGTTACTTATATTATTGGACGGTTCCATATATTACAGTCTCAGTTGCAGGCCGTCGATGAATCAGGGTCATTCTAGACTCCGAAGCCTCTTGCATCGCGACCATTCGAGAATCATGGACGAAAGGGAATGGTGTGATGAACGACTCTGCTAATTCTGAATCATCGAGTAGTTTGGTCGGAGGCGGTGAAATATTCGCTCGATTAAGCAGAAAAATGTTCGTATCGCGTAAATTATATTGGCTATGTATATATTGGGGCCATAGACTGGGCCAAAAAAATGGACTATTTTTTTTTTTGAAAAATATATTGAGAATATCATTCAGTATGGCAAAAAAAAAATTTCATGAAATTTTAAGCCCTTAATATTAACTTGAAGAGGTCTATCATCGCTATTTTGGATTTTTAGTAATAATTTGATGTCTTACGTCAGAACTGTCGAAATATTGAAGTGAAAAAATTTATGTTCACTTATCCCTTTATAAAATTGAATTCCCTACAAAAAAAGTCTGATTATAGATTTTTGTCAGACAAGCCGTTTCCGAGTAATTAAGCTTAATGTTAGTCAGTCACAAAATTCCAAATTAAAAAAGTCAAATCGAGAAATTATATAAATTTATTAAGCTTAATTACTCGGAAACGGCTTGTCTGACAAAAATCTATAATCAGACCTTTTTTGTAGGGAATTTAATTTTATAAAGGGATAAGTGAACATAAATTTTTTCACTTCAATATTTCGACAGTTCTGACGTAAAACATCAAATTATTACTAAAAATCAAAAATAGCGATGATAGACCTCTTCAAGTTAATATTAAGGGCTTAAAATTTCATGAAATTTTTTTTTTGCCATACTGAATGATATTCTCAATATATTTAAAAAAAAAAAAAAATAGTCCATTTTTTTGGCCCAGTCTAATATATGTATATATATATGTGTGTATTGGGAGTTTTGGTTGATATTGGGTGGCGCGAGGTTAGATTGGAATAAAATAGAGAAATGAGGTAGACGTAAAAGAATAAACAAGAAACTATTAGTCTATCCCGAAATCTAACGGTGGAACGAATAACGTAACGTAACGGTCCGGCGCAATGTCGCGTTTCCTAACGCTCCGCGCTCGAATAAATCAGCAGCCGTAACGCGTATGTAGGAGGTCTGCGTTTGATATTTGACGCGGATACATGATGCATCGATCATTTTCACCGTAACTAGGTAACCGAATTAATCCGAGGGATGGTCCTCCGCTAATTTATGCAAATTCGATGCAATTCGATGTATGTGGGGTATTGGTCGGTGTCTCACTTCAAATATACGTTGCACCTCGTCCTGTGACAATGCGAAAACATTTTTCATCGTTTTTTTTTTGTTATTTTTTTTATCATCTCTGCAACCGTTAAATAGACAAAAAAAATTGTTCGATTAAAAATGGTAGATTTTGAAAAATCACGTATTTTATATTCACGCTAATTTTTTCGTCGAATCAACCGTTTCTGTATTGCAAGTATCCAAGTTTCTAAATTGGGTTCCAATAATTAAAAAGTGTGAATTTCTCGATTCGTTAAACCTCGAAGAAGCAATCCCTCGATTTTAATAATCGTGCGAATATTTGGGTTAGGTATAAATTTCTGACCGAAATTTTATTGGCACAGTCGGGACACATTTATGAAAAAGCCAGGTTTTCTCAGCCTCATTTTCCATCCTCGAGATAAAAAAATTTTTAGTAATAAAAACTTGCGACTCCTAAATGATAAAAAAAAAAAAAAAGTTTCTAGTCACTTCCTTCTTTTCGCCCATCCGCGAGTTTAGCAATGCTTAAATTTGTAATCCGAGAGAGCAATTTGGTGAAAATACGTAAACCTAGACATCTCACTGATATGAAATAACAAAAATGAAAAATGAAATAAAAATACTCTCCTTCGGAGTATAAAACGAACAAGAAAGAAAAAAATAGAAATAAATTCGACAATAATAATTTGACACCCGCAAACGGGAGAATGTAATCCGCGAAACAATTTGCCAGACTTTTTACAATTTTTACCAATCAAGAAAATGAAAGCTACCCCAAAAATTCTCACGGATCAGAGGGAGGAAGAAATTCTACGAATAAAAAGAGACAACAATAATGACAATTCTAACCCTAGAACGCATGTACGGGGTCGTTTAGGACCCCAGGCGACTTTCAATCTGTGCTAGTAAGCCACAGATCGACGTTATCGGCTAAGGACTGCCGATTTTTAGCACTTTTTGGTAGTTAAATGGTTTTTTCACCAACTAAACTTTGATGAAATTGAATTTGCTCTTCACCATTCTCTCTTCCTTATTGAAAAACTAAGAAATTCGTGTACTTACAAGTCATATTTTTTGCTTTTCGAACGATTTAATGGACATGAAAAGCTTGGGGTCCTATTGACCCCATTCATGCGTCAGAGGGTAGAAAAAATGACACATACGTTCTAGGGCTAATAATGACACGAGGTTCTTGTGGGGTAATGTAACTATCGAACAATTGACAATAAGAATACCAGTGAATCTTAGACGCTGAACGCCATTAGCAAATACCCATTGATGCTATATACGCAGGTGATGAAAGAATGACAGAAAATCTGTACTCGTGATTCCGTGATTTCATCGAAAATCGATAAGAATCACAATGGAATAGGTATATAGTAATATAATGCGATTGTGTAAATCAGCTGTGTTGTGACCGAAATTATATAGTTAAATATATATATTTTGTAAACACATCCATCACCTCTCCTCGGCTATCGGATAGCCCATCGGGCATTTTCTCCATTCATTAGCTTCGGTATTATACAGACTTTGATACCGCAGGTATGAATACAAGTTCGTGGTATTTAATGTAAGGAAATTACGTCAGTTTCGGAAAATAATGGGCCACGTAATATCAGAAGTATGTTGTTCGATGTGTATTGAATACGTAGATTATGGTTGTGTATTGTACACTTGAGAAACTGGTACCTGTCACTTGATATATATATATATATATATATATGTGCCTTCGACAATGATATTAGATATTAGATAACCGGTGAGATCCATCCACATATGTATTTACAGCTGTGACAGGTATAGCCATAATTGACCGAGAGGCAAACAAACGATTATTTCATACGTGTATGTGAGGCTGTAAAATTAACCCATACGAACGTGAGATCATTACGCACGAGTTTATACACACATGGTGTATTGACATCTGCACGAGATGGTAATTGGTCCCTTGTGACCGTAGACGTATGGAGGGTCTAATATACTCGAATTCCACCCACACGACACCGATCCGAACGAGTACACATTTTTTTTTTTCTACTTTTGTCTTCTTTTTTTAATCTGCATAAATTTTAATTTCGACCCCAATGATCTACATTGAATATTTTAACTCGAGACAATTTTCCAGGTTTTTTTTCTCTCTTATTCTCTTCGTATACGTATATATGTATATTGATTTCATGAATATTATTCTATCGAATGAGTTTCGCGAAAAAAATTCATTAAAGAATTACAGAAAAAAAAACATCAACAATATTTTCCTCATCGTTTCTTCGAAATATTGGAGGAAAAAAAGAAGATATACAAAGAAGGTAAAATGAACAGACCAAAAATTAAAAAAATACATTTTTTTCGTGAAGCACACGTAATTTTTATTGATTTTTTTTTTCAATTTCAGATCGAAAGTTTCATCGGGTCGTTTTCAATTTTACTACGAAACAAAATAAGTGAAAATCAAATATTTTGTTACAATTTGAAAACTCTTCAATTCTTAATTTGATTTTCCGGCTGTTTTAGCTCGAATTTCAAAATGAAATAATATCCACTTCATCCAATATCAACGGAAAAATTGAAAATAGTTGAAAAAAGTCAGTTTCTTCTCAGTATTTCTAATCGCAAACCGTAAATCTACAATAAAAAAAATTCACTAATCGAAAAATGTGTTCACCTTAAATTCAAAAAAAAAAAAAAGTGAAAACTGTGCCAACGACAACGGTTACAAAATCGTTTCGATAACAATAATTCATCGTAACTTTCCGCGAGTCGCGTTATGTGTCGTGTAGGTACAGCGTTTTCTTTTCTTTTCTTTTTTGTTTTTCAATTTTTTCTTGAGATTTTTTTTCGAGGGGAAGTCGAAAGCGAGAAAAGGTAATAAAAGTTGCTTGTAGATCTGGGATATCTGAATATCTACCTATACACACCGACACAACCGTGTCTCGTCGCCTGGCGTCCCGTCGCGCACCACCTGATTCACCAGAGGCGATACGATACGATACGATACTATGCGATGCGATGCGATGCGATGCGGAGAGAGGGATTTGCATTTTTATTGGAACCGCACGCTCGCAACCGGGGCTCTGGCCTGGCTACCAGACCGTCGAACCGAACCGAATCGAACCAACTGTGCTGCTGCATGCACTACCGAGCGGCGGCAGATTTTGCGATCATGTTCGTAATATAAATATAAGCTATCAATTTCGTATCAGAATCTCAAAGCCTATTTCGAAACCGCTTCAAATACCGAGAGAGTGGTATATCTCGGTGAAACAGAGAGCTGTACAATACCTAAGGCATAACACTCTCTTTCCCTTATCTTTTTATCCACATTCTGAAACCCCTTTCCTTCTATATGCTATGAAATTCATTTTCACACCCCAAATGTTTTTTCTTCTTCTTCTTTTCAATCGAATAGAATTGAATCAAATCGAATCTGAGAAACTTATTATACTTGAAGATATAATCTTTTATATCGCAGTTTGGAGGATTCTTTTTATATACATACATGGGTTATGAAATGGAATATTTTTTCAAAAGCGTTATAAATTAGACTATAAATAACAAAGAGGCCGTTCATTGTTAGTCTGGGAATCGTGATAGAATGAGAGATGATAAAAAAAAGGTGAATATTTCTAATTTACTTGTGTTCGATGTCAGTCACGCTGAACTTTTCTACTCCTGGTGTCTTAGAAATTTAATAGAACGTACCTGAAACAGAACAAATGAAAATTTTTTATGATTTATGATGTGATGAATTAGATATTTTTTATTGGAAAGAGGTCAAGTTAGTTTTTTCACTCTTTCTCTGTCTCGCTACTACTAAACTCTGCAACTCTGATGAAAATCGTAGAATGAAACAACCTTATCTTATCTCTGTTATAACCGACCTCGAAACTTCAGGCTTACCTATAGATAAAATGAGTATAACAAAAAAATAAAAATAAAGGGAACAAAAAATTTAACCGGTTCATTTTTCAATTATGATTTTCACGTTATAATTTTCGGATCAAAATTTTAGTAGCCATAATTTTTTATTCTATAATAATGTTCAAATCAATATCGAAAAATACCGATACCTACACAAATTCGTACAGAAATTGAATTTAAATACTGTAAGTAAAATTGTATATCGTCTCGAATCCTGAACGAGAAATCAAGTAGGTGGGCGGTTTTAAAATCTGACTAATTATAACAGAATTCACGTTAAATTTATGAAAAAAAAAATACATATATATACTAGCTCACACAGTATATAATCACAAATCGACAATATAATAATATATTAATAATATTATAGATTAGATTATATAAAATATATATAATATATTGCAATCCGACCATCTAGCCTCTAGTCTCTAGAGTTTAGCTCTAAGCGCGCCAACACGCGAGCTCTAAGGAATGTGTTTATTGGCCAGAACGTGCCGTTTCTTACATAGGTAGGCAAGAGCCCCTCCATCCCCGCATCTCGCCGTCCCAAAGGGTGACCTCATCAGATTTACAACTATGAGCTCATTGCGATAGCTTAAATCATCGACTATGAATTGTCATGAACGAACTAAATGAATTAACAGAGAAGAGGGGGGGCTGTCGAGTCTGATACAGGGCCAAATTTCCTCTTCCGTTGATTAATTTTTATGCTATGAAGAGATTGTTAACGCCTGTCAACGGTACACCTCGAATCGATAAAGATCGAGAGGTGGGAGAGGATCTGAGGAAATTAGATTATCGCTTGAAAAGCGTTTACCAGAATCTCGCTGTGTATACCAACATGAGTCAATGAGCAATTAAACTGCCATAATTGATAGAAGACTAATTGATTATATAATATTTATTGTTAACAAAGTTCAGGAATTATTAATCGAATTAGCCTTCTTAATTTTTGCCCGAAGCAAGGCGCAAATTTTTATTACGCGTGTTGATTGTTATCTGCAGGATACAATCTGATCCTCGAGGGGGGGCTACGAAAAATGATTAAAAAATATCAACAATAATTTGACCAACGGTGAGGGAGAAAAGGTTCGCGACGCGCGTCACTGACCACCGATGAGATACGATATCGCATCGTGTTCGATATTAAACAGTAAACCACGTCGATAATGAAAACAGTGGGGGTGTCGTTAGAGAGAAGAGAAACACAGAGATCCCAGGGGGAACGAGATTATAATGAAAAGTTTCAAACTTTGACGAACGTGTGAATTAAATTTATATTTCGCGTTTACCGCAACGCAAAGTGTTCTATTACGTGACAGTGAGGAAAAGATAAGTTTGCGCATGCGCACCTTGGAAATGCTCCGTTTTCCACACTAGGGCTTTTTTTTATTCATTTTATTTTGGAATGAGGCGGATTGAGATATGAATCTATGCAAGTATACGCGGACTCTTGGGGAGAATGAAGAGGGGAGGAAAGAGGAGAAGAAGAAGAAGGAAAAAAAGCTTAAAGTCTTGTGGTTTCGTCTCAAGTTTCTTTACGGACTCTTCAGATACATATAAAACCACTTTGCCCCTTCTTACTCTCAACGCTATAAACAAAGAAGCTATTTAAAGAGTTACTTTGAGAATTTAAAAGAGAAATTTTTTTTTTGTGGGGATTAGATAGACGTCCATAACTTTTTTACGAGATGAAAAAAAGAAGTGAAATTGAAAAAAAAAGACAGGCATTGAAATATTACCGATATTCTCACGGTACAGATAAATTGAACAAAACAAAAAAAACTCTCATTCATTTATATATTCTTCCTGTACAAGAAATGTGTATCTGAATGAAAAAAAAAATAAAAATAACTAATCAAAAACTTTAATCAGAAAAATTTTCTCCCTCAATCTCTCGTACTGATTGTGTCAGGACCTTGAGCTACCCCAGCCATCAATATTCATTCGTTCCCTTTATTATTTCCTTCCTTCGTTCAGTCAACGATACTTTTTTTTTCCTTTTTTCAGTTTTTATATCCATATACTTTGACGAGTCATTTTTCATGTGATTTGAATATAGAAGAAAATCGACAATTGGTCGAAGAAAAATCTGTTTTCTCACGCGAACTACGTGCTCCTGCAGTGAGGCAATTCTTTTCGTTTGAGAATATGAAGGGACGAGTTTAACAAATGACACAGTATTCGGTCTCGTTGTGAGACTTTTTTAGAGTCTATTTTTCTCTCCCTCTATTCCCGCCCCTTTTTTGCTCTCCGTGGCTATCTTCCTCGTCTCGAAACAATTTATTTTACCGTCCTGGTAAGTGGCTCTCCAGACGAAGGGGAGAATCGAACAGTCGAACCCATTCACACGGAAAAAATAACGTAAAAAAAAAAAAAATGGTAATAACTATGAAAATATATAAAACGAAAACGAAAAAAAAGAACGTCTGTATACGAAGACCTTGTTTGAGTAAAAAAAAAAAAAAAAAAAAAAGAACGGAAGTAAAGAGACCGGGGTAGACGTTTCTAAGTCATGACTGTAACCCTCGTAAATTTTACGCTCGAATTACATAAATTTCCTCTTCCATTTTTTTTCGTTCTGTTCTGTTTGTTCAATTTCAACAATTTTGTGGGGTGAATACTTGTACGCTGCAGTATGCATTTAGCGAATATGCGAGTAACGCTAATTAAAGGCTAGTTTGAAACGTCAATTAAATGCAATCAAGTGTTTGAAACGGTGGCAGCAGGAGTCGTAAGCGCGGGGTTAAAAAGTACGCTGACAATTTATCATCTGCATTAAAATTGTACGAGATATGAATTGATGGTATTTCTTCATTTGTACGTTATTTAATTTTCGAAAATAAAGAGAGAATGTCGGACGCTGTTGGTTCAATTAAAATGGTTAATTGATACAAAAATTCATTTTCCAACAACGTCAACATTTTTACGTAGGTGCTATTGAAGGACTGTTTTTTTTTTTTGTGACGATAAATCAACGGATCAGGATCTAATTTGAAAAAGTTTTCAACAAAATCGTTTTTGAATTATTATTTTTTGTAATTTCAGCAACTGTTGGTTCAATTTGCGAAACGGTTGCTTCTATTACTTTCTCACCCCGATCCTGTGTACTAATTGAAAAAAATCACCCCGCTATAACCGTGGGGCGTAGGATTTCGTGCCTGGATGTAATATATTTGCTGGATACAGAGGAAAACAAACACCTTTAACCCTTTCATTTTTATGATCAAGATTGAGAATCTCAGGATATTCAATAATGAAGAATTGTTGAAATTTTGTAACACGAAAAATAAAAAAACGTCGATACAAATGAAAAATTTATCGATTATTCATACAGATAAATGAATTCAGAAGAGATTCGGTCTTGTATTACGGTTATTAATGCCACAGGTGTTTCAATCGACAGCTTCACTCTTCTTCTTTTCTTCATTATCAGTACAGTTCTTGTTCTCCTCATTTTATAGGAAAAATAAATTATTATTTCTACTTAGGTATATCCGCTATAGCAAGCGTTGCTAGTTTTCTCCAAGGAGAAAATCGATCTAGTTTGAAGAATGTTTTTTTTTTTTCTTTTCAATCTATACAGTCCAGTCTCGTCTGCTTTTAGTAGAACAAGGTCATCTAAGAGGATGTCCGAACGATGTTTGTGAGGAGAAATTTTCCGCATCCAGTTAAGCAGACAAAAAAAAGTTGAAAAAGTTTACATTCACCTGTTTTTTTTTTCTTTTTCATTTTTTGAAAGAATATTCCAGCTCGGAAGTACCGCGCGGAAAGCTTAAAAGCAAGAAAGAAAGAAGAAGGGTTTCGTAACATCGGTTTTCGATACCTCTGCAGACAGGCGGGGCAGGCAGGAAGGGTCGAACTTTCTCATTAAATCAAAGTACACTTGACCGCGCACGCTGTAAACGACCGAACGTAATTACATTCATTAGCGCTACAGCGGACTCATATTGATAATAAATGCGAGAAGAAAAAGATGAAAAAAAAGAACATTCTCGAGGTGCCTAAGTATCTCCTTTACGAGAAAAACCCTTACGGGTCAGTCGAAAAACAAAACTGTGAAAATAAGAAGATGAATAAATTTCCTGTAATTATAGGCCCACCTCGCACGTCTTTAAACTCAGCTTAATTATTCACGTGTAATTAACAGAAAATTATGAAACATTACACGAATCAAAGGGGTCCAGTGTCAATTCACTGAACTCTATATACTAACTGGAAGGCGCATCGGGCGATTGACGTGGGACAAATTGAAGGCTGCCATCTTGAGTTGGATTTTAAGGCGACCAATCAGAGGTTGCGTAATCCGATAGAAATAAATAAGTAGTCATTTTAATTGACATTTATTTCACTATTATTTACTCCATCTTTCTTCTTCTGTTATATCCTTGATGGCCTCGTCCCTATTTACTCCATCCAAATAGCAAATATTATATTATCCAAAGTTTTGAGGTTAAGTGTGTGGTAAATTCAAAATTATCCGTCTGCTAATGCTCGCCTCTGATTGGCTCTCCGAAAATCCAACTCAAGATGGCAGCTTCCCAGGTGGTCCCATAGCCTGCTATGCTTTACGTATCTGGATGCGCCTTCCAGTTAGTATATGTATAGAGTTCAGTGGTGTCAATGACATGTCGAATTCCCTGACATTTCATGTTGGAAATTTCGATTTTTGCAGGAATTTTTTTACCTCATTTATTCAAGCATACATGATTTTTGAATGCGAATTGTTCACAACTCGAATAAATAACAAAATAAAATTGATAACTTTTCCTGTAATTTTAATTCACGTGAAACTCGATTACGAAATGTTAGTTAATTATTGCCAAGGTGTCTAGCGTCAATTGAATGTCAAATTCCCTGACATATCCCGGCTTTCCAGACGGAAAATCGTGACTTTTCCAGGACTCGTTTCAACTTTATTTTCCCAACGAGCGCACTTTTGATTGTAAATTCATGATGATCAAAGTTAAATGTTATCATTTTAAGTTAAAATACTCAATTTCTTCTCTCAATTCAGTTTGGTCACATTTTGATATGAGAAAAAATTTCTTTTCATTTCTCCAAATAATGGTCACGACGATCAGATATTCTCAAAATCTTACAGCTATCAAAATGGAAAGGATTCAAACTTATAACCGACTTCAAAAAATCTGCTGTGAAAAAATGGAACTAAAAAGTGAAAAATAATTGTCTGATTGTGAATAATAAAGTATGAGGACAATAAGATACAATTATTGTTATTTTTGGAGTCCGTGCCAGCCAAGGTTTACAAACGTGTATTAACGAAGAAGCGAAGTACGAGTAGGTATACATTCAACTGGCACCGACTCCGAAAATAACAATAATTGTATCTTATTGTCCTCATACTTTATTATTCACAATCAGACAATTATTTTTCACTTTTTAGTTCCATTTTTTCACAGCAGATTTTTTGAAGTCGGTTATATTTTTTTTGAAAAGTTTTTTATTTTTTGCTTTTTAGTGAATCTTGCGTTCCGTAATTTATTTATCGCTAGCGGATATGGGTATACCTACTAACACGCTGCCCATATTATGCGAAAGCGCCGTTCATAAGTAAACTACGTAACAAAAACCAAACTAATGAACCGATTCTGATTAAATTTATATGGGACCAACCTGGAAGTATACCCTTCCGAATGAACGAAAAATTTTCCAAATCGGATAATAAATGACGGAGTTATGAGGTAACAAACATAAAAAAATAAAAATAAATAAAAAAAAATACAGCCGAATAGAGAACCTCCTCCTTTTTTGAAGTCGGTTAAAAACGGAAAAATTCCAGATACGTGTGAAATCCCTGACATTTCCCGGTTTTTCCAGACGCTTTCAAATTCCCTGACAATTCCCGGTTTTCCAGATTTCCCTGACAACTAGACACCCATTTGCGATTCCGATTAACGATGATTTGGGGATTGTTAAATTTTGAGAATTCGGCATTTTCAATTCAAAGTAGGCTTTTTCTGGCTCAAATTTTCCGACGAAGATGTGTTCATACGGCGCAATTTTAATTGAAAAATTTTAATTGAATGGGAAATTTTTCGAATTTGATCAATTTCAAAACATACCAATAAACATTTCAATTCAGATAAACTGAGGCAACTTCAGCCGATTAGCGCGTGATCTTATTAGATATTTCCAAAAATTGTACGAGCTGTACGTGAAAAATTGAAAAATACCTGGATATGAGTCCGAATTACCTGACTTTTCCCGGTTTCTCCAGATTTCCCTGACATCTGGAAACCCTGATATTGTTGAATTTTTATTGATAAAATCGAGTTTAAATAGTCGCCGTGACGTCAGAATTCACAATTTAACCGGCATATTTGAATGAAGCGAGAAAGATTTGAAAAATAAAATTGTAGTTATTCAACCCAGTAGTAGAAGAAATATTCAAAAAAAATCTGTGAGAACGATTTCTCTCCAGTAAAATTCCTCCGAGAATTCCATCCCAATCGTTTTTACAGACAGCTTCTACACCAGTATGATAAAATATCGGATTTTGTGAGCAAAATTTATGGGTTAGCAAAATCGGTATACCGCTGGCTGAAAAATCGAAATTCTTCTAAAAATCGTGTTCGCGGTTAGTAAACGTAATAAATTTTTCGTTCAAACCCGTTTCCGTGCAACAGGCGATTTGTGCATTTGCATCGATGAACGTCTTCCTCCACCCCCGCAGTCCCCCCGTCGCGAAAACTACCGTTGGCTGTTACTCACGGACGTTGTAATAAAATCTCGTATTTCCCCTCTGGAAAATTTCTTCTTATCACGCCACGGCCGAGGCAGCTACCCGGAAACGTTATCCCATAATTGGCCCACCCTTCATTTCCTTCTTATTCTCATTTTTTTCTCCATCTTTTCCAAAGAACTTGACGTGTAGAGTCCGCCGGGTGACATGCTCGACCAGGTCGGGTCCAGGGTCTGTTTGAGATCATCGTACACCACTCCGAACCCTCGAGAGGGACCCGGGTCACCCACTTGAGAAAATGCTCAAGCACCGAGTGTAGTTAAGAGTTAAAAATATAGTCATGTCACAAGCCCGCTATTTTCTCCAGGCCTGAGTCCCTTCGAACCAGAGATGGAGATGAAAATTCTGTTATAAAGTGTATTTTTGGAGGAAATGTAATCAACTATACTTATCCAATCGAGAAGAGAGAATGATTTGGTCCGGAATACAGGGTGGTTCTTTTTTTGCACATTTTTAGCACATGTTGAAGTAACTCGAGTGAAAGAAATTACCTACCATTTATTCTCGTTAAATTTCCACCTCCATCATTGATTCATGAATTTTTGGACTGAGATCATCCGGAGGTCACGTTGTTGCAGTGAGCAAGAAAATGGCTATTATCGAAATCTCAGAAGATATGACATTCAATTCCTGAACTTATTTCCATGTGACATTTTTCTGCATAGTCGATAATAACCGAGTTATTCGGGGTAGCAGAGTTGAATGAACCACCCTGTATAATGAAAAGAGAATTTCCCCAGTCTGGGGAATCTTTTTTCTTCATTTTCTCTCTTTTTTTCTATACGACGGTAGGAAAACGGTGGGTGAAATGGAATCGCTGTGTACGAAATCCGATGAAGTAGCCCCCACATCGCGATTGGCCAGACATCTGCAGTTATTGACTTACCAACTGAATTGAACAAGAACAAATCGCCATAGAAATTGCGATATATACACGTCTACTTCGCCAATTGGTATTGGAAAGCCAATAATTCCTTTTACTGTTTGGCTCATCGCGATGCTGCTGTACCACTTCAACTACACCAAAACGTACATCGTGTCGGCTGGTATTCGCCGAGGCTTCTTTCCGCTCCATGTTTTCCATCAAGATAAAACAAAGAGAGAAGAAGAAGAAGAAAAAAAAAACACTCGAATAGTTGGCAAATAATTAACTATGCGCAGATTAAAGTTTTAGACGAACGCTAAGAGCACATTTCACATGTCATTAATGTCGGCCATTTCAACGCTTATTCGTTGCTAAGAGCGAAGACAAGACGAACCATAAAAAGTACAGGAAAGAGTCACGTATTTTGTTTCAGTGACAAGTTTCAAGCCTCTAAAACATTTTTTTTCCTTCTTCATGCTCTTAATTTTTAAGAACAAAAAAGGAGGAACTGCTGAAACAGACCGAAAGTGAAATTATCGTGACGTGCAGCCGCGTAGGTATGTAGATTCATATATAAAAGAGTGCGAAATGTATCAAATGGCAGAAGAGTCGAGTGTTAATTTTTTTCAAATAGTCAGCAGATGATGACTGTAATAATGTGTATAAAGAGTTCGTTTATAACACTCGTCAATTATTATTTGTCGCTATCATTCGATGAAGAAGAAACGAGAGAGAGGAACAAAAAAATATGAATAATTACCGACCAAGCGAAGCTACCGTATGCGTTATGATAATTAGCAACGAGTTTATCTCATTCGTGGAACTCTACGAACCTAATGATCCATCTGAACGATCATTAGGTTAGCGAGGTTTCGTTTTATCTACACGTCGCTTCTGCTATAGATGCGAATAAAATTCTAATAGCACGTACTTTGGGAGAAAAGGGATGGTAGATTTTATTGCCACCTTCTATTTTTTTTTTTGTCTTTTCTTTTTTTCTTGCCCTCGGTATGTGAGATCATTTGCATCCCGGTGATAAGTCAGCGATGAACGAACGCGTTACTCTCGAGGTAATGAGCGTTAGATTTTATACAGAACCGATAAACCATAAAGAGATAGGAGAAGTGAAATGACAATAATATTAAATCAATCGAGGTATTGAAATCGCCACGATATTTTTCCT
Source organism: Euura lappo (assembly GCA_018257835.1). Lineage (NCBI taxonomy): Eukaryota > Metazoa > Arthropoda > Insecta > Hymenoptera > Tenthredinidae > Euura > Euura lappo. The sequence goes on along the minus strand of JAEUYN010000415.1, from coordinate 271,636 downwards.
CGTTTGATGAAACCCTGGTCTGATTCCAAGTATCGTTACAACACTTAGATATATTCATCGACACAGTCTTTCCATCGTTAATTATTATCATTATAATAGTAGTTAATGAATACGAGAGGAGTGACGTTATTAGTGGATCGAAATAATAATAAAACACGTGAAATTCCACTAAAAACCAGTAGGTATATTAAACTTTACAAGGTTTTAATCGCTGTTGATTACTTTTACCGCGTTATACATAAAATCGATTAATATATAGGTACATACATATTATACGTGTCGTGTTCATTAACGAAGAAACGAAACCATCGCGTCGGTTCCACCTGTTGTTCAAATTCAGGATTTAAAAAAAAAAAAACTCCTTTTTATCGTCGGTTTACATCAAATTTTTTATTTTCATTTTTATAGGTGTATATGACGTTATAGAGTACTATTTATAGTGAAATAATTAGATCATATTTTTTCTCGTTCGTTGAAAATAATAATTAAAAATTTTATGGGCAGTTGAATTACAGGCTTTTCACGTGTCAGCACCCAATCTTTTCCCCCTCCAAAATTTCACTCTCTTCAAATTTGTGTAATATCGCAAACAAAAAAGGTAGGCTGATGATTAAAAACGCATTTTGAAGCCTGAAATGTCTGTTTCGAAATGCCTTTTCAACAACACATCTACACTCACCTGTTTTGAAGTTATATCACTTCGAAGCGGATCGTTACGAACGAATGAAGTGAACTTCCCTTTCACAATGCTCCACGGAATGGTCAATTTTTTTTCTTTTCTTGGTTTCTGAAATTACTAATTTCAAGCTCTAAAAGTTTCCTTCGAATTCCATTTTCAACTTTTGCTCTAAGATTTTTCATCGTCGAGTTAAAAATCATTGAACGAAAAAGTGTCCTAAAAATTTTGACCTAACCTAACAGTCGAATTTTTACACAAATATGAATACAGTCAAGTTTTGGGGAAAAAACGAGTGGCTTGTTAATTTTTTAATCTTGATGAAACAATGAATACGATTTAATACTGTTTTTCCAAACTACTAAAATATGAAACCACAAAAAAAAAGGAAGAAATATTGAAGAAAAGAAGACGACTATGACGACGACTAGAAGCTGGAAGTAAAGAAACCTTTGCCGTAACGTCAAAGATTGACAAAAAAAAAATGCAATTTTTCCGTCCCATCGTCAGAATTCATATCTCGTCGCCTTTCTGTTTTTTTTCTCCCACATTTTCCCATCTTTTCTGTCTTTTCTTTCCGTCGTTAGTTACTCGGCTGTGGGATTCTGGAGCGAAGTGAGTCAGACCCATCCTGGGTCGCAGGGGACCCGAAAGAAACGAGATCATCCGCCAGTAACTCAATATATCTAGATTCTGTGGGGGTTCCGAGGGGGAGGGGATCCCGTTAATGTCGACCTTCTGATCACGGCCCTCCCGGCCAATCACCGACTACTTCTGAAACGTGACAATGTTAATCCTTCCCCATATATTAACACGGTCCTTCTCATGCTGAGGCATCCATCCACCCAACCTGATATACAAAGCCTTCCGGTCATTTTTTCAAGTTTTCAAAGTTCTTGTATGTTTTTAGGTCCAGAGAATCATCTCAAACTATTTTGCGTTTTTACAATAAAAATGACGATATTTTGAGAACAGATCAACTAATTTGAATGAAATGTGGTACCACATGGTTTTTTTTTTTTTTGGTCACTGATCATGAATCTGAAGTGAGATTGGCAAAATTCAAAATGACGGATCCAATTTGCTGCGAAAAAACACTGAAAAAATTCGAAACCTCATAAAAATTGAATTTTTTTAACCACTGGTCAAGAATGGCTGGCTCACAGTTTTGTATCGCTTCGTTATCAACAGAAAATGAGTAACGAAATTCATTCAATTTCGCGGATAATGGTTAGTAATAAAATTTCGCAAACAGTTCGTTGGATGGGCTTAGTTCATTCCCGTTTCATTAAACACGATATAACGTGTCAGCTCGTCCGGTCCCCCTCATCGGTTTAGTAGTCACCACGTGTCAGTCAGTCACGGTATTTTCACGGATTTTCGACACGCTTTGTAATTACAAACTCGATGTGGGTAGTGGGGTGGGTGATACGAGACGTGATGGAAAATTTTTCACCTCACTACGTACGGAAACACGTTCTAATACAAGTAGCCTTAGGTCAGCTATTCATTTCTCCATCCGTGCTGCCTGACCCTCTGCAATATTGTCACGAATGAATCGTTGACACGTACCACAAACACACCTACCTCATATACACATGTATGTAACACATTAGGCCGAGGTACGTTTAGCAATGTCATGTTTGTGAGGTATGCGTTCATAGATTGAACAAATCATCAGGCAAATATCGAAAAGGGCCGCAAACAACGCTGCTACTTTCTCAATGACGTTTTTCAAAAGTGAGTCGCAACTTTCCAAAATTGTATTGAGACCGTAAACGAGAAGAGGGATCTCGTAAATATTGCGTATCGTAAGATGCCTACGGTCATACGCCATATTTGGGCCCTTTCTCATCCAACCATCCGGACCTCTGGAGTATCCAAGGAGCCAGTTTGGCTCGTTAATCTTATAACGCAACTCCTAGTAAGGCTGGAGGGCCAATAAATCCAATGAGCGACTGTCTACATCTGTCTGTTTAGATATGTGACCCATATTTTAACAAAATGTCCATTACAATAACAGATGGAAAGTGACCCGTGGCCAGAATGAAAGTAACGTTCATATAGTCTTTCAAAAACTCTTGCAGAAATAAGAGACCCAACAAAAAGAAAAATCAAGCTTTCTGATGCACCAGAATGAATACAGTCCGATCTACTCACATGCTATGAATGAACACCAAGCATGTAATACCCTCGAAAGGAATCTAGTACCGCGTACAGCTAGTTTATAAAATGACGATTACGAGTAGTAGTAGTAGTTGTAGTAGTAGTAGGCATCGTGCGTCGCGTAGCCTCCGTTCGCTGCAAAGTTTCTCTTGCTGTGGCGTCGTCGTCGTCGTCGTTGGCTGGGTTCACCAGGGGTCATTTTCAAAGTGAAGTACCTATATTCGAAGTTTCGAAAGAGTCTGAGAGGCTCATGCGCGCGCCGATGGATAAATTCGAAACTTTCCCTCTCCCCTCTCTTTGCCACCTTTACGAGGTCCGATGCACGTGGGATCCCAGGTAAACATGAAAAATTGCGCAACTTGCTCGTTGACACTGCAGTCACGTAGAAGTACGTTTCCTTCTTATTTCTGTGTTGCGTTTTTTTTTTTTTTTTTTTAGACACGTCGATAACGGCTGAACTCTTCGCGTTGATTTGAAGATAAAAACAAAAAAGAAAGAACCACAATCAGAAACACACTTTTGACGATTTTATTTCCCAAACAGAGTCAAAGCTCGTGTACGAACTGAAGAAAATAGTGTTTTTAATCGAGTCAGAGAGGCGATAGAAAAAAAAGTCAAAGAGGTTAACCCAATCGGATGTGATCAAACATTTGGGGTGTTTAATAAATATTTCACAAAGTTAACTTTTAATGGAGAAACCGAGTTACAAACCAAACAGTGAAATCGATTTAACTCAACGATGAGCAGATTTTTTTGTTTCCTCGTTTTATTTCTTTCTTTTTCGATTGAAATACAAGAATAAACAAAGAAGGAAAAGGTACCGGTGGTTTTTTACGTGTTACGAGTGGAATAAATCCGTGGAAGTAGCATCAAATTATGTATTAACGAACTTCGTAGTTCGCGTACGTAGCGGTTATCACAATATTGATGTACATACATACCGGGTTAAGTGAAGTACTTTGAGTTCAACTGGGAAATTCTCCTTGACTCGTTCGTCGCAACGTTGAGTTGGGAATCCGTTCACCGCTCCGACAATATCGCGATCAATGAATGGTCAGAATAAATTCACCCTCCGGTTGATAAAGAGACCGAAGGAATGTCCACGGCCGTTACACTGTCCAGTGTCCAGTCCAATAAATTTGCAAACCGGCGGTGGCGGCTTATCTCCGCACCCGATCCGTATACCTACCCTGGGATCCTTTTCTCTCCGTTTTAACCGGTACCGAAATATCTTAATAAAAAGTCAACACCTCGGCCCTCGATCGTTTTCGTTATTACTTTGCACCCCGCAACCCCAAAGTTTAATCCTTTGTAATAAGGGGGAAAACGATTTTACGCAACACAAACGGAGGTACGTAAACCGAGGGTTCTCGCCTTACAATGACCCGTAACATGAAACGGTAGGTATAAGAGAAGTGTGAAGTGCATTATGCCCAACCGGCGATGGTGCGATAAGGGGGAGGAGAGAAATTATTATGTTCATCTTGCACACGCAACGAGGGTACCAGACCAAAAGGCGAACCCCACTGGGCCGATTTCTTTCACTTTCTTTGTCCTACAACACCAAAGCGCACGCGTGCATTCATTCACCCCTCCCATATATTATTCAGTTAATTTGTCGTGGTAATCGTTTCGCCATGCAGGTTCCACAGGTTGCACCACATCCTCTTCATCTACAATTGGTAGCTACTTTTACTGGCCAGTACTTTGACCTCTTGAGGCCAATTTACTTCTCATCGTTCGTGTGAAATGTCATCTTGGTATTTTCCTTCCAGTGGTCATCAGGACCTTGAGGATTTGTTAGAGTCTCGAGTCAGTTGCACGCATGGTGTGTATGTGGAGCGACTTGGCAACGTGGCAAAGGCAATCTGACCCTGTTACTACAATCCGTTTCCCCTTTCCTCTTTCCCCTGGGCAGCTGCCCTCGTGTTGCTTACTCTTCCTTCTTCTTCGTCTTCTTCTTCTTCTGCTGCTTCTTCATTCCTCTATTCGACGAGCCCCTTAGACGCGGTGACGCGTGTGCAAGCATCCGGGACTATAGAAAGAGAAGGATAAAAGAATCAACCTCTGGATGTTCCTTGCAGCCGTGAACATGGGCATAGTCTCTGCCACCTGATACCTCCGTGAGTCTATCTCTCTTTCTCTCTTTTTTTGTTGTTGTCTTCTTCTCTCTGTATCTTTATAGCTCGCATTATCATACCTTCGCTCTTGGAATACCTACCTTGACGTGACGAAAATGATAATATCATCATCGTACGATGCCGGTTGGGTATTGTTATTTATTTTTCATTCACTCCTTGACTCATTCTCTTTATGGTATATTTGTTTTGGATTCCAGACGTTTTGTTCGTCTTTCAATTCGAAGAAGAGTGTACATTCGTATATCGATAAGAAAATTATTAGTCCAATGGTGATAAGAGAGATTGATTGCAAGATCAACGTTGCTGCAGAGACCAATGGCGTGAAAAGTTGTGTTAATTAGCGTCAAACTACGTAATTGGTTGCTAGACACTGATTGGATGAAAATTATTAAACTGATTGGGATTTCATAACGGGTTTGTTATATCAAAAATTCATATAAATTTCCCTCAAATATCATTTTCATCGTTATAACAATCCCGAGAATGATTCGAACAAACAAAAATTTCTGTCTTTATTTCACTCTTGTGTAACAATTGGTTACCAAATTTCAAGGGTATCATTTCGAGGTTCGCAGTTCATCGGGATAGAAAATTTACCACCGGTAATCCAATATTCTTGTGGGTTTTCGTGTCTGGTTTCCTGTCAGATTTATCGTCGAACTTTATTTAGTTTTCATATTTTCCACTCGACGTTATAATATTTGATTTACAGAGAATTGTTGTCATGGTCCTCAACCCAGCAACACAACAACAGCAGTAGGTAGTAGCAGGAAGCGGAAATGGAAATGGAAATTTTCGATTGGATAATCCTCGCGTGTGGCGTTTCCAGCATCCCCTCGAATACCTACAATTCATCCAATTGCACAGGTACACATAGTTAATTGTCACGCAGCTAATCTAATAATTTCACGACCGAGTGAAATCTCTGTATCTCCCTTTATTTTCACCACCACCCCTGCCATATCTCCTCTCCTCTCTGATAAGCTCAATTCATTACAATCTGCAACCAAGGTAGCCGCCAAAGTTATGCCAAAACATTGCTAATCATGAAAGCGTATCAATTGATAAAGTTGTTATTGCTCGTCAATTAAAAGTTCCGTAACGTTTGAAACGGTCTATTTTTCGCGCCACGCTGTGACGTCATTCTTCGGTACAGCAATCCCGCCATCTAGCGTCGTCTGTGGAAACCTGTTTTTCACTCCGTGAAATTCTGAATTATGGACTGAAATATTGTTTCAATACTGGAGGCCAGTGTTTTTTTTTCTTCTCGTTAAAATCTACGCACACGTCCTCAGCAGCGGTTGAATACTTGAACACGATAAGAGGGTAACTGGTGCAAGTAACGTAACGTACCTACGAGATAAGGAAAGTAAAGTAAATTTCGTGACTCGAAGCCTAAGGTTGGTTCGAAGAGAATGGAAGGAGGGAAGAGACGGTATAACGGCGTCTGTTTTCACCCGGGGTTTTAATTACGGCAGCAAAACCCACAGCGAGATAACGGGTTAGCACGCTTCAAAGGGATCTTCTTACGCTCGCGCGTTCAATACGGGGTGGCTGGCTTCAGATATGTCCTGATAACTGACGTTCGTAAGACTTATATACGAAAGGATCCTTCAACGAACATACATGATTTGAAGCTTTATCAAAGTTATAACCCTTCTCGTTTGTTTGCTTCCAGAGATTCTACCATGTATGTCAGATATCTTACTCACTCGGTTCTCCCCATGATAGACAGATATACGATGTGTAATTATAATTATATATTTATAAACACACATTCAGCAGGACGTGGGCTGGGCGTTAAACGATAAGCGATGTCCTGTCAGTCGAGATTGTTGCTTCAGACTTCCCCTTCGAAATTTATAATAAAAATACATCGCTGTTACGAGCGATCCCGAGAATACGGTTTCGATCTTCCATCTCTAACCGTACAAACAATGTCAGCATTTGAGAGAAAAAAAGGCTCGATAGATTTTTTGGTGGGTGACAAAAAACAAGCTCGTTTACAAAATTAATCTTTTCAACCCAGAGACGTTAATTGAACATGAAAAATGAAAAAAAAAAATTTAATAAAAGGGCGAATACGTAGAAGTTTACACATGAAGAATAGAACGCAAAAAAATGAACAGCAAAAGGGACGACGAAGGGGCTTCGGGGTCTGGGGTTATAGTATGGCTGAAGAAGAGAAGGCTAATATACAAATGACCATCTGGCTTTGTGCTCTTTTAGAAAAATCCTCCCCATCTCCATACATATACATAGCATGTTCCTCTTAGACAGCTGTTTTCACAGATGTGTAAATGATTCGTTTAGAACGTGCCGTTATGAACCTGTCGACACTCCCGATTTATGAAAAAAAAAAAAAACTAGTGTATCGGGAATGACTGGATTTATAACAAAATTGAACAAAAAAAAAAGATGGGAATCTTTAGGTTAAGTAATCGACCTATTAACCCGTCCAGGTAAGAAACGAGAAGCAGTTGTACAATTAGCGAGATACTTCTGGTTGAATTGGACCAGCTCGCGTTCTAAAATTAGACTAGAATCGATAATGCTTCGCTAATTGAGGCAAGAACAGCTGTTTCTAGGTTGCCTCCAGCTGTTGGTTAAACTGTAAGACACGTCGTTCGTGACGCAAATGTTTTGTTCGGTAAGTTCTGCATTTATAGAGAGAGAGAGAGAGAACGGGGTGGAGAGAAGGAAGAGGCCGGGTGCTTGCAGCTCTGCGTTAACGGGGCAAAATCGTGTCTGAGATTGAAGCAGTTTCGAGATTAAACCAAAATCCACGTCGCCTCGTCGCGCGTCGTCGTGGAAGACAAGAAACGACGAGAAAGTTTCTTCTCTGTCAACCGGGGTAAATTGATATCAAGGATATTAAAGATATATCAAATTATCACAGCTTAGCAAAACTAATCAGGTTAATAGCCAGTAGCTACATACCACATTGGTATCAGTTTATATCACGTCTATGGGACATTCCGCGCCAAATCGACTCTGAGCATGTCCGATTTTTCTCCAAAATTAGGATAATGTTTATCCATTCGGTAAATGAGGATCTGATTTTTTCGCAGATTATTTATACCATCGCTGTGGAAGTTGTCTAATTTTCGTACCCAATTTTTATCTCAGCATTCGTTAGTATTACAAAAAAAAAAAATCAATTCGAGGAAAAATCTTCGCTATAACTTAAAATTGACCAAAAACATTTTTGCCGATTTTTTTTTTCACCCACTCGAAGTACACGATTTTACATGACATGTTAACTATGAATTATTTCATTGTGAAATCACACATAATGTCGAGGATACGTTAAATACCGTGACAGTTAACTGAACACTGATGTAAAAACTTTGGCTATAAAAAAGTGTGTTTTCACACCAGACTTCTAAAATATCATAATTAATTATTAATCGAATAACCCGCAGAGTGGTCATTCCAGTTGATCTACATACGGATACTCGTGGTTTTGCAGAAACCCATTATGTAGAACTGTAAATATTCGACTTGTCTCACCTGAAACAGAACATAAAAATAAACCAATATTAGTCAAAGATCAGAAGCATCCTCGAAACTTGATATGAATACTTTATTAAATTATCAACAGTCAATTGGAAAAATAAAACTAATTATTCTAGTTATTCCTTTGATATTCTGGTATTAATACTCGTTCAGTTTTTTTTTTTTTTCGATTCGATCCTGTTTGGCGAGAATAATATCACTTTTTTCTTCAATATTGTTAAAAATAGATAAATCAATTATCCAAGTCTACGAGCGTGCCACCGTACGATCTAAAAGCAATTTGCAATTATCGTGTTATGAAATTGAGAGGGGAGGCCGGGGGGGAAGACGCCTCCAGGCGTATATAGGATAAGATTCGAAAGAAGATTATCATCTTTAAATAGACTCGTTAATAAAAGGCCCCCCCCCCCGTGCGTTGGAGGTCAGCGAATTTTGAAAATGGCCAAAAAAATCTCTAAAATTCATACAAAAGTCACTAGACCTTGATTATATATTATATACACATACGATTTCTCTTGCAATTAGTATCGTCCATCTCTTAGAACGTGATACGAATCAGCAACGAGATAAAAAATCTCAAGAGATAAAACGGCGATAACGATGATGAATAAATTATAAATAATCAACAAACAAATTAGAAGAAGAAAAAAGAGAAATTAAAGCCGCTCCTCGAAACGTTCGCTATTAGTGCGTTGAATAATAATTATTATTATCTCATCTCGTTGCAAATGAACCTGATATTCGTTCCAATTTTTTGATAATCTTCAAGGCGATGGACCTAACCTATAATAATAATTTCGCTACATGCCCGGAAGAAAAAAAACCGCGTCATTATCGTACAGATTATGCGTATAACGTCCCTATTAACATTGTTTACGTTGTTATTATTTAGTCGAGCATTGGCGCAGGTCAGTATTTCGCGGTGAAGGGTTTCGGATCAATGACACTCGCACGTTGTTGTTTCCTAACTGTTCGTTAATGGATACGTGAATGTTAATAATAGAATACAAAAAAAGAAAAAAAAAAAGAAAAAAACTCCAACGTCTCATGTCGTTTCGTTTGACATGTTCCAAAAATAAATTCACGCTCTAACGAAGAGTAGAACGAACGACGCCTTAGCGTTGAGAGATTTCTTTCGATGGTAATAATATATATACGTAATAACACTGGACCAACTTTGCTGCCAATTTTTCTTTTCAAAACGGAAGAGCTTGAGGTTATTTCTTCATCATTTTATTACGGTTTCTTTATTTTTGACACGTTCTTGTAACACCCGCGATTTTTTTTTGTATTCACCGCAAAAATGAAAAGATTAGTTTCCGCGTTACGTTTCGTACGTTTTGAGGTTATGTAGCTGATTAAATTTATGACAAACTTAGAACTGATCAGATTCTGGCTTTGATCAAAACAAAATTCTAACAAAAGTACAATAAAAATGACGACATGTTGAGAACGGATAAACGGATTTGAATGTAATTCGGTACCACATGGTTTTTGTTCAATTGCTAAACATGAATCTGAAGTCTCTCAGTTTCGCTAAATTTTAATTTTGATGCATTTGATATGCTTCGAAAAAACTAAGAAAATTTTTATGTCGATGAAAATTGGTATTCCAAGCCTTTTTGAACCGCTGATCAAGAACCTGCAGAGGTCTGATTCGCAAAATGCAGAATAGCTGGAAACAAAATAAGGTGGCACATGGTCCCGCCCAAAACCTGATTCATTAGAAATAGTTTCGTAACAACGACCGAAAAATATAATTGATAATATAAAATTCCACCAATCTTACGCCGTTGCTGGCACTTAATCCGGGCCCATATATTAAGATTGTGTTGAATGAGGCTTCAGGAGGCGGCTTACGTCGATATAGAACCTGGGGCTTATGGAGCCCGATGTCGCTCAGTGAATTGCAATTGTTACTTTAATTGTAATCATTTCGTTTGAAAGTTTCTCGAATGGCTTCTCTTCACGCCGAAGAGCTCCACGATTCTAATTAATTCGTAGGGAGGTGAGAAGAAATATGGATCTTAAAAAATTAGCATATTCTCCACCATATGTTCGTTGTTTTGGCTTATTTAAAAATTATATACCTCGAAAGAGTTGCTGATAGGAATATTAAATTATCATCGTGGAGGGCTGCCTTGTGTCATACTATATGTAGAGTACAGTTTTTACGCAACTCTCGGCTCAATGCTCGGCAGTACCTCTACGTGCGTGGGCACTCGACCGGCTTTCTCTATTTTACTAGATGCGACACGTACCTACGTTCCACAAAGGCTTGCGTGCAAAGTAGTACATAAGAAAACGTAATAAGATGATGACAATGAATCACACGAAAAAAAATTCATGCAATCGTCAAATTTTTAAACTCGACGACAAAAAAAAAAAAAAAATTTTTTTTAAGATAGTAGATAAAAGAGATGAATATGATTCAAATTTCAATAAAATTATTCTGAAACCCAACTATGCAGTAAAGATGTATAAGTTTTTCTTGAATAATGAAAGAAAGAAGCTAAAAGAACGAAAACCTTATCATTTTTACAGGGAGGAATCAATTTGGTTAATACATCATGAAATAATTATAATTTAATCTTAAACCGATCTGCACCTTATTACTTTCATCTTTTCATGCAATTTCCTCTCCTCGAAATATTCAAGCCGTTCAGCTAGAATAATTTGTGGGTTGGAGGCAAGAGAAAAAAAAATATCGACAGTATGCTATAATTTCATGATCACATGAAGATCACAGAATTTCGTTGAAGCGAATTGCCATCAAGTAATTTTCACTAAATTTTCATGTTTGAAAGAATAAAAAAAGAAAAAAAAAACGTTTCTCCACCGAGTCAAGCAGCAGCATCACCGCATCGGAGTTTATGCACCCCTGCGACGACGATATCATCGTAAACCAGACATCGGGTCTATAAATATCGGAGAAACTCTTACGTGAAATATATAAATCAAGTTATCGGGTCCAATTAGGAGATTAATATTTATGGACATGAGGGAAAAAAAAGGAGAAAATATAAAGAAGAAGAAGAAATTCGCCCACGTTATATAGCCATATAGTGCATTAAAGTAAACGCACTATAAATTCAATACCCTCGACCAAATGCACTATGCGCAGAAGGGAGGAAAGGAGAGGACCGAGAAGACAGCAGATGGTCAAAAGTGGATAAAACGCACCTGGACAAGGTCCTAAAAGAAGGACCTTCGAAAATTACGACCAAAAAACCGTTGAAAAAGAGAAAAAAAATCCTCTTTTATTGTTACTAAACAGCAACATAGATGATATCGAATTTCTGAAAATAGATATTTATGGCACAGGCATTGAAAAGTCATTTTTTGACGCCTGCAGTTGAGATCCGCACAAACTGCGTATAGAATCTGCCGTAAAAAGTGTTTTCAAGGCAGTCCTAAAGTTAACGCTATAAATTCATCATCGATTCATCGATCATTTATGTATCGAAAACAGGCGTCAAAAAGTGACTTTTTAATGCCTGTGTCGTAAAAAATACGTTGGGTGGAACCGTGAATTGTGACGTCACGGTCAATCAGAAAGCGTCCCACCCCCTTCTGACTAATTTTTGGATTAAAAAATTGATGATATCAAACATTGTTTCATGTTGAAAAAATTGAACTTAGTGTGCAGATGAAATTTACCTTGACCAAAGTGTTAATCGAAGGCCTGAATATAATCGAGATTTCAAGAACGATTGACCCGTATATTCCGCAATTGATCGCAAAGGAATGTGTTTCCTGTCAAAGCAACCGGTACACCTCTTTGTATCCGGTAAAATTTCAGAACGTTTATCTCATTCTAAATAATCGTTCAGCGTTCTTTCCTTCTCTTTCCCTTTCGAGCTGGTTCACCTTTTCTCCATGCGCATTAACAGTATAAGCGCACATTTGGTCTTCTTCTTTCTTTTTTCTTTGCTTTTTTTTTTTTTGTTTTGTTTTTACACATTTGGGGACCAACAACATCGCGAATACCAATGTGCGCAGGTAAAATTACTCCGAGAGTCAAAAAGACGGATAAAACCATGCCTTAGTTGCCCGTACCCCGGGCTGCCAGGTTATGCCGTCGTCATTATACTTTCAGATCATGGTGGCTGTGTTTTTCGGGTTACCCGTACTACCACAGGCGCTTCTACGTCCGACTGCATAATACTATGATCGGCGAGAAAGGGGAGGAGGAGGGATCAGACTTGCCAAATGGGGAAATCGATACACACGTCGTGCCAAAAAAAAGGCAATATATCAGCAACAAATTTTGCATCGAAAGTTAGGTAGGCAGTGTATGCTGTTGTTTTTCGTTTGTTTTAAACCAATTTCGAATAGGACGTACGAAATTAGTGACTGAAGGTAGCAGGTAACCGTCGTACATGTTAAACATTTACAGGCGTGTAATTAAACGGATGCCAAAACCCGTTGCAGTAGTAATTTAGTACAATTGAAACTGTACCGAGTCGGGGAGACGAACCTATAAAGCAAATCTGCTGTCATCCACTGTTTTCGCCGCGTGACTAACAGCGGGATGTCGGAGCTGCGTCATTTCCGCAGTTAGCTAGTTTATAACTATACACACCATGGGTATGGATAGAAGGTGTCCGGGGGTATCCACGACGCGAGGAGAATTACACCGGCGTGTGTGCATCCAGCGAGGATAAAGCGAGGATCGAAAAAAAAACCAGCAAACGAGAAATTTTATGCACCACACAATACCGTAGAATTTTGTTCACACCGAGGTTCACACTTTTCCCCCCTCCTCCTTTATCGTCGTTCATCCGGAAATTGCGAAGTTGTATTACCTCTCGCATCGGAGATATGACTACACGTCGTGAAGGCATGTGGCTGAAAATGCAAATCCCGTATGGACACGTGTCACCATTTCCGAGGATCGGTGGTGGAAAACAGAACCTTCAATATAGAGGGGAATCTCTTCGCCATCGAGAAATTCCTGATCAATTTTTTCACTTCCTGTTACCTTTTCGTTCCATCGAGGTTGAAAATTGTCGATCAACCATTCGAAAGAGGCTTGCTTTTCTCATTTGAATGTGTGGTACGAGAGAGAGGGAGAGAAAAAACCGAACCCACTTCGAACCACCTGAATCGCGGTTTCGTTTGATCGATTGTGAAATTTTGTTAAATAGAGAAGATGATGAAAGAAAAAAATGAAAAAAAAAAAACGAATCTTCCTCCCTTATTTCTTTATCGTTGTGCGGAAACGACGAATTTATTATCATCCATCGATTTTTACGTCCCCGGTGCGTGAGGTGGATTGATTATACTCCCCCCACACGCATACGGACACGAAGGTCGACACAGAAAATGAAATCACCGTTAACAGCTGGAGTTGCCACGAAGGAAGGTTGAAACCCTGCGGATCACGGTTCGTTTCACTCGAAAAGATTCGCACGAATCAATTCCTACCAAATCTCACTCTCTCTCCGTCTACCATCTTCTACAGAATTTTTCCTCAAACGGCATCTTTAAATTGAGATTAACCATCGTGACCTCACCAATTTCCTCTCAACTTGTCTTTCCAAAGTGACTTTCTTCAGTTTCTATAATCTTAAGACTCAATTTCGCGCTTCGTTCCAAGCCTTGATCCTGCAACAATACACCAACAGAGCGAAGGGAAGGGAGGGAAGGCTACCACCTATATGCTTATCAACATGGCTATAACCTAATTTGATAATGGTAGCTTATCGTGTTTGTAAAAGTGAAGAATCGTATATGTTTCAGAACCACTGCCATCGGAAATAAATCGAATCAGACCTACAAGATTATGATAGCATCGATAAGATGCTGTACGTTGTCGATGAATTAATAGAAGATAGTGACATCAATGATTTTCGATGAATTGTCCTTTAATCTTCGGTATACTTCGATAATTCCACTATATATACCCACGTATATCGACTACCTTAGTCTTTCACACTTCGCTGGTATTAGAATCCCACCAGCGGTTTCGCCCCATCCGTCTTCATTACTTTGGCGAAACGTTCCGTGTCCTAATGAATTAGATGAAACCCTCTAGGTGTGTTTATAACGCGTTGCACCTGTTGGCTGGAAAACCCACCACACCTGTACCACCTATCCTTCATGGTTTGTTTTAATAAAGCCCACCTCAAAGCGTCCTTGTCTATCAAAGAAGACACGTAACACACCTTCGAGAGGTTTCGGATTATTCTCAAGCCTGTTGCCAGATTCCCGGAATACGTCTGCTCATAGACGCATCCTCGTCAAGTTCGTAATTAGCTCTAATCGTTACCACCCGGTGGTTTTATCTCGTTCATAGTCAACATCTTGAGAAAATGTTGAACGACGCGAAAGAAGCTACAACTGTTGTAAATGTAATTAATCCATCAACGACATTTGACGCTGTTTAACAGCACGCACTAACGCCTAGAATCCATAGTGTACGACGTACAGTTGTTACCCGTCTCCCCCCTCAACCCCTTGCCACAGCATAATTGTACCATTGTCAATTAGCACATGCGAATAATTATAATACCCTGCAACCCAGCTAACAACCTTACTTTGGAATGCCAGACAGCAACGTTGCTAATGGCTGCATTTCAACCGATCGATAACACACTCTGGTTTCTGGGGGGCTGGTGTGTAGACAGCAAAGTTGGTTGCGGTTTAATACCGGTAAATCTTTCGTAGATCTTCAATGGTAATGGAATAGAATAGGAATAGAAGCGCAATAGTTTTCATGGTCTCCTGAAGTTTATCATGAGAAATTATTACCGTTGGTAAGAACCGCGGCGTGCTACCGGTATTATCGAATTGAAACACCAGTAACGAGTAACAGTTGAATGAGAATACATTATCATAACCACATTGTTAGGTCGATATAGAATTTAAACTGCTTCTCGAAGGTCTAGCCGCGACTACGACTACGACTACCGACGTCCTCCTCTTCGAGTTTAGGAGAAAAGGAGAGGTTTCGCATCGAATAAGAAAACTTACCGGCGTATTATATCTACGTACGTACGTAGGTTACGTACATTTGCCTCTCCCTCTCTCGCACCCCTCAACGTATTTACTTCGACGTGAGTTTCCATGGAAACTAAACCGACGAAGTGAAACTCTGTTGAAACTGAACTACACCATGCCACCACCCCTTCATCGTAGCGTGTTGGCTATGAGAGAAATAGGAGGAGGCTAGTGTACCAGATCCTTGAAGGTTTGAGGAGAGGAGGGTCGGTAAACTTGGTAGACGCGACATTTCCTGCCGCTAAACGTCTAAGGTATAGAAGATAGCTCCTTTGCTCCCGATGTTACATTTACCCTTCCATACCTCGTACCTCATATCTTGCAACGTTACACCTACTCCCTAGAGCCCGATTGTGCTCGCTAGTCCCATTTCACCCACTCCTGATACCCTTCTCACTGCTTCGCTTATTGCACACATCGTCGTATCAGAGTGAAAGATGAAAAACGTGCAAAAACTGATCGACCCTCTTCCCCCTCTAGACGTGTAACAAACTTTGACAAAGATGTAAGGTGAATGAATCATGTTCTCAATCGTCTTTACAACAACAACAGCAACAACAGAATCATTGGGGTTATTGACTCGGAAAACCAAGGTTCAGAAAATGCAACGACGCTGAAGTAAACAAAATACTGAAAGGACTATAACCAGTATCTGACCACTTTTGGCTGCATGTCAAACTTTGTAGTCACTTTTTTTCCTCAATGATACGTTGTCACTTTATATCTAGTACTGTAGAGATAATCTTTCATCATCAGCTAGTGATAATATCTTAGAATAAAGTCAAAAAAAAAAAAAATGACCAAGGTATAAGAAACCGGGTCGTTTACCTCAAATGGATTCTACACATGTTGAATTTGTCGTACCACGCTTATACCGGTAATTCACACATGAGCCTCTCGCGGAAAATCGAGTCTTCCCAGTTCGTCGGTGTTCGGGGGAAGTAATAAATCCTTAAGGATATATGGAATCCGTGGGGGCAAGGGCAAGGTTCTCGGTATTGTGTGTGGGTAGAAGTGGTTATCTACGTATAACTATGAGTGGGTAAAGGATCCAAAGGATATAAGTAAAAGGAAGAAGGGTGAGAAGCAGAGAGACTGTGTGCGGGTTTCGGGGAAGTCCTGGACGGACAGGATCGGATTATGGGGTACCGTTGTCAGTGTGGTGGGATTCTCGCAGATGGCCAACGAGCGAGTGAGTGAACTCAGGATTATTTAGGTTTCGTTCCCTGCCCCGTGTGCAGAGGTGGTTAACGGGGGGGTGAATGAGGATGAGGATGAGGATGAGAATGAGAATGAGGGAAAGTGGGCGATGGCGGTATACCGTATCTTAAGGGTGGTTTGACAGCTGCGATAATGGCTCTCCGAGACGATGAGCCTTCAGATATCGAAAATGATTTATACACACAATCCATTCCCCTCGAATCCGAATTGGGGGAAATAGAGTACAGAATATACGTTAATTCGAGACCCTCCCCCCGATCACCTCCAATAATGGTCAAAATAGAATGCGAATACAATAAAAAAAAATATATATAAATCTTCAATTCACGGTGTGTGGATATGAAATAAAACATTTATATATTTCCCACTATATACACGGATGCGGGTAAAGCCTACCACGGGCGATTTATCCTCTACGGATCAACTCCAAAGTCCCGGAAAACTGTAAGCGGATGGACAATTGACCTGCAGGCAGTGGTCACAGTGATTTATATCCGGTTAACGCCGTTACAATGGTAGAATAATGAAGGTGGACCCCGTTGGGTGTCTGCGGAATATGGCTTTGGGATTTAGGCCGATGTTACATACAATATATATATATATATAGAATTAGTCATAGAAAGGTCGTCTGGTGCTACAGTAGTAGAATAACGTAATGAAGAAATGAGATAAACTGGGGATGGAGAACAAGGAATTTCCCTCGTCTTGTACTACTGTTACGATAAAGAGAACGGGGACTTCCTCTGACCATACTGTGGCTATCAGACTGCGGTCTGCTGCAAACCTCCCCAACCCCGTTCCGACACCCTGGCGTCGTGATGTTCTGACGTCGCGGAGGCGCCCCACGCGACTAGCCACCACCGGGGGTTAGTCAACCCCTGATTGTTGACTAGGTTCTGTTTTATACCTGTACTTAGCAGGTTGGTAGGTGGAAACCTGACGGATAGAAGTATAGTATTCGATCGCAGTGATTAAATAATTGATAATATTGCAGCTCGAAGGGTCTACGGTCTAGACTCTACTAGACAGACTTGAAGATAAAGTCATTTAAACATTTAAACCGACTATAGTCTAACCTCGATATCTTTTTTATCCTAGAATTAAGAATTTTCGTTCAAACAACGCGACAAACAAGTTACTTCACCGTGTTGACTACGTAAGAAACTTGTCTTGTTAGTTTTCTTCATCGCGTTTGTGGGTTTAAAGTTCGTTTCGTACAAAATTCCCCAATGTACAATTTCGATCTTGGACGCCCCACGCAAACTTATACGAACTCCAAAGTTCGCAGGACTGGAAGATAAAAGAAAAGAAAAAAAAAGAAACTGATCAGAACCAAAGTGAACGAAAATTCTTTTTCTTCCATCCAATTTACCACATCATAAACGCGTCGTGATACTTGACTGACTTTCAAACCTGTATATATCTTCGAAACGGTTCATTCCACACCAAAAACTGTTCGCACCTTTTTTGTACAGAATTTCAAGAGCTTCAAAGTCATTACCATTCATTCTTTACCCAGGACGAACCGGAAGTGAGATATTCGCAAAATAAAGTGGAAAGACACTGAAAAAGCCTTTTCAATTCAGTTTGAGTGCAGCGTTGAATAGTATTAGGTAATGATAGGGTTTGGGTCGAAGCTCGAAGCAAGGAACCACCAACGGTGATACAATACGAGTCTCACGGAGCCACGTGCTTTTCTGATTACTACCCTTCAGGTTCGTGAAATCACTTAATTGGATGAAGTTGGTTGGTTATACATAGCACAGGATCTCGCTAGAAAACGGAAACGGTCGTAAAACCGTAAGAAGAAGAACGTTCCACGGTTTCTACGACGGTGATTAAGCCGAGTATATCTTTCTCCTTTTCACCCCGGTTGTTCAATGTCCAGGTCAACTTCCTTCCTCCAGCAACAAACTAGCAGTAGATGTAGACCCTCCGTCAATTTAGTTAACGTTACTCTGTATCTGCATCATGATTCAGGCTTTCGTAGTACGAATAAAATGACGGTGTCTGGTTTACGGTTCCCAAAAGTTCTTCAGGAGGACTGTAGACCTTTTCTCCCCTTCTACGGCAATGGGAAGTGAAAAAGGGATAGAAACAATCGAGGTGAATTAATTGCTTCTCGGTCGAGAAAACATGTTTGTCTCTCTACCTCCGTATAACCAGACGCGGAGCTAAAACGATGGGGACTAGGTTCGACGTTTAAACGTTCCGAACGGTTAACTTCTTGACAAAGTTATACTCGAACACCGTCATTTAATAATCGTTTTTACGGATAGTTTAATCCACGATTACAGTTCGAGCTTGTGAGAAAATGATCCTTCAAATTTACCCCAGTTTCAATTGGAAGCTTGGGCTTAATCGATTTGTATCAGAAAATAGGAGACAGAGGTAACTAAATTCAGACTGCAGCGTTCGAGTTTCCCGCACTGCATCCGTTGGCAAGAACCGTGAAGATGTAACGGGCTTAAAGCTGCCTGCGCGAAACTATAAGCCAAGTAGAACTTTCAGGGATCTTCCTTTAATCCTGAAGCTACGTACTTAGGTAAGATTCGGCTTATGTGCTGAATCGGATTTTAACGTCACGTTTAAATCAGGGTGACATTAGAATAAATACCGCGTGTGAAAAAAAAATAATACAAAAAAAAAACCGTAGTGAATGTATTTTATACAGAGAGAAAATGGATCCTCTTCCCTTCTTAAAATACTGTACTGACGATAATTATAGCTGAATAAAACGAGGGAGTCAGTGATTTCAGAATACGAGAGTATGTAATAACGAAATAACCCAGGGGCTTTACGACGCAACGTATCAATTACGTACCCCATATGTTACAGAATATCAAAGTCAAAGGTAAGGGGGGCGAATTTATCAACCTGTGTACGCAAAACTTGCTACTGCGATACGCGTATTTTCCATACTAATGAAGAACAGACCAGAATATCGATTGACAAGAATCAAAATGTTGAGAGTAAAAATAGTATATTATGCACCAAGTGTAGGAACCAGGCGTTTTTTCTCGACCGCCGATTTTGCAGAACGAGTTGCGTATCGGGAGTGGAGACGAGTTCTAAAAAATGGCACATATGTTATTTTCTACCACACATATGCATTAAAAACGAGTGAAAGTGAGGTTAGAACCATGAGAACGACGTTCATCGTTACTATGGTTACGAGACTTTTTTGTCCCTCCTGCCAAAGTTTTTTTTTCCCGCTGGCAAGTTTTTTTCCCCGTTAATAAAAACTGTGTTAGAAAAAAAAAAAACACGAGTTTTTGATGCATGTGTGGTAGAAAAGAAGTTATTTTGTTGAAAGAGTGTAGGATAAGTTTCAAGTTTCGAAATGGCGAAGAAGAGAGAAGTTCGGAGGATCGGTCCCCGGGGTGAGATACGGTCGAGATTACGATCTGGTAAAATTGGTGATTTCACTTTGACCGTTGACGTGTCCAAGGGCAAAGAGGTAATCGTGTGGATTGACAGTGAACTCTGCACTGTGCCGTTGTTCGTGAGTTTCGGTATACGTTTCCTCCGGATGGTTACTTTTACCTTAGGGATTGCCGCATGTATTGAATTACCCCGTTGTGTGTAATGTGCGCTTCATCCTCTTCTCTCTCCCCGCCCGTACATGGACACATACAGACATACATACGCATGTAGGGTACGGGTCGATGGGTGAAACGAACGACTCCGGTGCAGGCGAAGCGAACGAATAAACGAATAAACGAATAAACGAACGAACGAGCGAGCGGACAAGTATTTCGGTAACCAATTAGATTAATTGGAACCTACAGCCTCGAGGCTATACGCTAAGCGCTGCCACCCGGCAGCGAAACTCGAACCATTCATTTCGCGAGTAACGCCTGCGAGTGCGAAACTTGAAAGGGAAAGTAACGCCGATTTCGCGCTCTTTTTCCTATGTATATAATATACATACGTAAGATACGTGTACACGTACATGTTCATCTTCCTCTGTCCTTTTCATACCCTCTCTTAATTCAAAATTATTGTTACTTGACCCCCCCCCCCCAGCGATCTCTTTGAAACCAGTGCGACTGAAGGACGCGACCTGACCAATACTTTTCCATCAATTTAGAACTTTTCGTTCTCCGATTCGTTAAAGTCGAAAAATTCGAGATTGGATAGAAATATCGTATAAAATAACAACGAAAATAAAGAGTAAGACTTGAAAGATATTCTGATATGTACATAAATTCTCAGTAATATACCATATTCTAATTTTGTCACAAGATAAACTAAGTTGAAAAAAAAAAAAAAACTCTACTTTGAGACCACTTTCATCTGATTCAAAATCTTCCAAAACGTCGAGAAAACATGATCCCAAAATATCATACATTTTGTATTTTTCTTTCCTCATGGAAAATGAAATTTTACAGTATGAAAAAAAAAAAAAAAATCAAGAAATCAGCGTTATTTTCGTATGAAATGTCTAAATTTGTTGTGCGATAAGTGAAGCAAAATATCACTGTGCACGTACGATCCGCGTGGTGGCTTTTCGAGTAAACTGTACATAACAGAGAGAGATAGATAGAGAGAGAGAGAAGAGCGTATAGATAACAGGGATAGGAAAACACGCCGAATCACGAAGGTATCAGCGAACCATTCGCGTGTCAATCTATTGTAATAAGCCAGGGAGAAGAGATAAGAGTAACGTGACGTCATCGCGGGTGTACTATCTAAATTACAGTACCAACTGTTTCCTCCCTTCTTTTTTTTCTTCTTTATACATCTTTTTTCGTGTACAATGAACAGCGCTACACTTTATCACTACGGAATATGATTATGCTAATTTTATCCTCAATAAAAGCTCAGAATATTACGAATTATACTTTTTATGTATTTACTTACTTGTAATAATAATAATAATAATTTCAAGCCAACAAGTCTAATTATTCTCGTACTACTTCATCCAGATTTCAGTGTCAGAATAATTTCAAAGTTTCATCGAGTCGTTTTCTTACCTGAAACACAGAAAATAAAAACGATTCTCATTATTGATATACATTTTTTTTTTTCATGGTTTCAAATCGTGATCAAATTTTGATTCTTGTGGTTATTCTCGCCCTTTTAAAATTTGATAAGAGACGTTTTAAAATCCCGTCAATTTGTCTGATGTACGAAGATCGATTTTACCCGAAAAATAACGACGTTTAACGATCAACTAACATCGGTAGGAAAAGCTTGCTATATATATACACACACAGTTTCAATAGGAACTACGAGGTAAAGGCGATCAACGACCTGGAAAACTGACAGCCCCGCAAAGCGAACGGTTGATAGAGTGGAAGTAAAGCTTCGATCGTAATTATACGAAACAAAAGAAAAAGAGAAAAAAAAAATCGACAAGCTTCGGGAAACAATATAAAAGATCACTGCCATCATCGAACTAATGCGAAATGAAACTCGACCGTTTTTTTTTTTTCACTTCTCAAATTATCGAATTCGGTAATCAAAAATAAGATCAGTTAATTGGTCTAGTCCTTCGATTATAATTGATCACCAATCATCGCTCAACCCGATTACTTCAATTAAATCTGTTTCTTAATTTTTATGATTGAAGCGAATCGAAAGTGCAATTATAATGATGAAATACGATGATGATGTCGTAACTTTAATTTTTTTTGTTCATCTTCTTCTTATTCTTCTAGAATAAAAATTTTCGTACATCTGATACTGTGGTTCATGGGATATATTGTTCGCAGAAAGAAGAATTCATCCTGGATTTATGTAAGTCTGGTTTTATCGTCGAGGCCGAGCGAGCTAAGTACCGACCGCCATAGCGAAATGATCGATGTACTTGCCGTGTCACAACCGATAACGAGTCCAAAACGTTTCCTAAGCCCGTTAAAGGAAGGACTTATCGATTTTATCGATCGACTACTAAACGTACGTAACATGCTTATGCCATTACACCGAGATTATATATGTATATATAGAGAGAGCTTAGTGGCCTGCATACCTCGTACTTCACATTTTCACACTTCTTTTTTTTTTTCACTATTATAAATCGTTCAATTCGTGTTGGGTGTGTTTTTTGACAGAAGACTTATCACGGATTATAGAAGACTAGAGGCTCGATATCGTTTTCCTAGAGCTAAGTTTCGTGATACCAATAATTAGTGGAAAAACAAACGTAAAATATCCCCCCTCGGTTAATTTTGTCGCCCACGTCGCCATGACCGGCGTAGTTGAAAAAGTTAAAATTAACTCTCTCTCGCCTTCGATTTATAAGCGACACAGTTTAATCGCTCGCGATTCTAGATCAGGGTTGAATGTTTTCTCTGAATCGACAGTTTCAGATGATAAATATCAGAGTCGAGGAGGAAAGCCTGAATTTCGAAACACTGTTTTTTTTTTTTTTTTTTTTTGCTATCGAAACGTCAAACGTCAATTTTCGTTATCAATTTTATTTCCAATGGTATTATATCGCACGTTCATAAATTATATGAGACTAAATTGAATCTGGTATTCACCGCGGTATTATAACTCTCCTCTCTCTTTCTCTCTCTCACGCTATCTCTATCGCCGTGTAACGGAATGCTTTGACGCGTTACTCAAATACCAACAACTTCCGGTTGAATTGATATCCGTTGTTTGTTGCTGTAGGTAATCATAAGTGTAACAGTGATAGAGGGTTTCGTTCATACACAAAACTACAAACGATATGCCCATTGAACCTCAGGAATTTTACAACAAATTATTAACATTCACTATGCGACGCAGATAATACTTTCATAAGCAAAAACAAAATTCCAACAAGAACAAATAATTTTTCTTGTAAAATTCTTAAATCACTTCTTTTACCAATTCAACAGGATTCTAATCACTATAATTTTTTATGTTAATTGAAATAAGAAATTTGTATAGTCAAATTTAATTAAAATGATCAAGTGTTTCACTTTTTTATACCGACTATTGAATACAAGACTTTTGTATGCTCTTCGTGTGCCTGACGGTGAAAGAGAGCTGGAATAGACTTCCAGCGCTCACAGTGGCGAAAAAACGCGTTTCTCATCGGTCAAAACCAACTCGTGCATAAAAACAAAAACAAAGTGTTTCGTTGTTCAATAATCACGGTCCAAATTCATTAGGTTTAGAAACTATTTATGATGTAATTTGGTCAATCCTAGAATCTCTGATATAGAAATCCTTTAGAATAACAAAATTCAGTTGCAATAACAACAACAACGAATCAGAGTCGATCTTCGGAGACGTGCGAAATGTTTTTCACTTTACTGTGTAAATTTGCAATTATTTGAAACACACCAACAAAAAATCGCACCAATCACACCTAGAAAACAGTTTATTCATATAGTTCAAACATAACTGGTTTTGGATATGGAAAATCGAATATTTCATTATCGTTAACAAAGTTTTGTTCAAGCCGAATACGATTTGTTATTCACTATCAATGAATTGTATGAGGCGCTATTCTGATACCGATAACAAAAGATTCGATTCGCCATATCCAAAACTAGCTTTGTTAACTATAAATGAACTGTTCCTTTCATCGGCGCACCAGTCAGTTTTCGTAGTTCATTAAAAAGTTGACCAATTTTCGTTACTTGTGGCGCTGCTGTTGCGTTTTACTGTACATATAAATCGAACTCGCGGTTTCAGGATTACACTCGACGAGTCACCAGGGTTGCTAAAACTAAACCCCATCGATTCATCTGAAAAAATTGAGGGTGAAATAACTCAAGATTTCACTGACACATTATTATCACCAATGAAATTTATTTCAATTTATTTCTTTTACTCTGAGGTATTTTTTTTTTTTTTCATTTCACGTTATTTCAGTTATTTCAACCTTTTCTTTTTTATTTCTAATCTACTTTTATCTCATTATATAATTTTTTTTACAGTTACTTCTTATTATTTCACTCATTTTCTCAGTTATTTCTTATCACTGAATTTATTTGTCAGTTATTTCCTCGGTTATTTCTCAATATTTCACCAGCTATAATTGACACGTTATTTCAACGACTTTATTTCTCCCTCGAGAAAAAAAATCTCCTTTTTTTTCTCGCATTTGCAAAAAGTGTTCCAAAAACTCAGAATAATACAAGAACAAAATGAAAGATGCTCCAAATAGTGTGTTTTGGGCTCTGAAAAGACTTCAATCTGAAAATAGAGGAGGTGTGGGGGGGGGTGTGGGGGGATAATGATAATTACGTCATGACAGCACGCGAGAGGCAACATCAAAAGCGGCGTACCTTTGCTGCGTTATTACTGCCACAAAGTGCCTGTAGGTGGAGGCAGAGTCGACATGCATTACCTACACTCTTTCGCTCACGTTTTAGGGATGTACGTTCGGACGCGTGAGTGGGTTACGTCAAGAGCCAAGGGTCAGTTGGATATTTCAACGGAATAAGCTGCATTCACCGGAAGAGTAGGGTCCTCGTGGTAGTGGTAGTGGTGGTAACCGTTGCACGCGAGACGACGCCACTTTACAAAACGTTCGCATACCTGCCTAGGTAGTAGGTACCAGCACTCGGTTTAGTCCGCGGAGCGTGGATTCTGCTAATTAATTTATCACCGGGTTCGCTGAGGGCAGAGACCGAAAACACACCGTAATCATGACAATCCGTTTGAATTTGCCGCCTATCAGATCCACTCAACGGAATATTACGAAGAGACAAACAGAAATTACTGTGTAAAGTGATAGGATATCGACGGATCAGATATCAATGACAATTTCATTTATATTCAATTGATTGATTTTGCTGATGAATTTCTAATTATCGTGCAACAATCAAATTTTTATGAAAAAAAAAATATAACAATATTCAGAGATTCAAAGGATAGAATTAACGAAAAATTAATTTGTAAAAAATGTCGATTTTACTCAATTTTGTACAAAAAATTTTGATATTCGAATACAAGAATAATATATAGATTCATAAATTTCATATTTCAAGGAATATGACAAAAATTTCATAATCAGCACGAAAGATTTTAAGTTTTTTCATGTAATGCACGAAAGTTTCAATATCAAAACACGAGAATTTCTGAATGATTGCAAATATTTCAAATATAAATTGAAAGGAATGTGTGAACAAATTCACTTTCAATTACAGTAGCTGTAGTTATTTTCCACAACTGTGCAAAGACCGTAGAGTATCACACCTAGAGGGGTTGTAATATTGCGTTTGAATATCATAAATTGTATCAAAAATTTCTCAACAACGTATATGCGCCACATGGTTGTAAATATTGATTAGCTAGATAGGATAGATGGACGTATTTTGCTCACATTCCCGTTATACTAATTCGTTATGGAATGAGAAGAGCACCAGCCAGGGTGGGTTGAAACGAATAAATACCAGGCGCATCAATAACCCCCCCAGTATTAATGTTACAATTAGAATTTGTCCATCCCATGATACGTGTAGTTACTGCAGTTATAAATATCAACGTATCGTCAAACATTATAGGTATCATGCGAATGGCCTAACCGACCAATCCACTCTCGGATATCTGATGTTACCTCGCGTTATCTCATCGTTCTGACGATTATTATTGTTATTTTCTATAAATTTTCAATCATTGACAATCACGATATCCGTGAATCCCTGACGTTGGTCAACCTATCGTTATCGCTATAATTTCATGTCATTCCATTACCAACATTTTATATCTGTTATCATCATCTCGACGATCCCTACGTCTTATATAATACCGTAATCATCATCAGTTTGTTAATGATCATAAAATTACCAAAACAACCTCTAAGAAAAAGAAAGTATTTCTCACCCGAACACGCGATAACGTCATTATCAATGAAAAGCCGGTTGGTTCGCGGAATAGATCGAGATTTACTCTTCTTCTTCTTCTTCTTCTTCTTCTTCTCTTCAAAATTTATCTACTCCCTGATTTCGTTCCCTTTTCTACCTCGTTTTCTACTATACCCAACTCTTTGAATTAAACTTTATGTACAACTATAAACAGGAAACTGAATGTCCTGAGTCAAGGTGCGTCCCATCCAACGCGATAAAAATACCTATAGTAAGTAAGACTTACCACGATCCACATCAGACCTCGGACGTTTATATGTTCAGTATCAAACTGGCTTCGCTAACGAACTAACCAACTAACCAAACTATACGATATATAGTAACTGTAAGTCGAGAAAGGGATGGGCGGGTATCCGAATAAGCAAGCATCAAGCAAGCAGACTGTCGGGGGGACAAGGGAGACAGAGACGAAGGGTCAGCATTCAACCATCTGTGAGCAGTTAGTAGCGATAGTGTCAAAGAGGGAGACGAGATTCGCGAATGAAATGAAAAATAATTTATATACTTTTCGTAGTAATTAATTCAAGTCCAGGGTGTCTAGCATCAATTGAATATCAAATTCCCTGAAACTTCCCGGTTTTTCGTGACTTTTCCAGGACTCATTTGAACTTCATTTTCCTAACGAGCGGATTTTGGATTGTAAATTCATGATGATCAAAGTTAGTTGAATGCTATCATTTTAAGTTCGGATACTCAATTTGTTCTCTCAATTCAATTTCGCCACATTTTAATATGAGAAATTTTATTTTTTCAACTATAACGAGATTTCGGTTGGTGGGTTATTTCTCAAAATAATGGTCACATCGAACAGATACTTTAAAAATCTTACAGCTATCAAAATGGAGGGAAAAAAGTGGAAAAATTCCAGATGCTTGGTTTTCTAGATTTCCCTTACTTTTATCCCATCATACATGTGTACATGGAGGGGATACGAAAAATAAAATAAAATAGCAGAAGAGTAAGAGAGTAATATAGAGTTAGCGAAGAAGATGAGACTGAAGGCACACACCCCTCCGCGTCTCTTTATTGTGAATTATGTTATTGGACATTTAGCCCATCCCCATGCCGGTAGAAAACGTCGGACCATCTTCGTCTCACTGGGTAAACAAATTTAGTATTATCATTTCATGTGTCTAATGGCAGAAGGTCGTAAGTGCCAAAAATGCGATTTTGGTGCCAGAAGGTCGTATAATTATTATTTTTACGCCATTCGCTTTGAGAATAATCTGAACGTGCAAATCAATCAAAATTAGAAGATCGAAAACTTAAAAGCATAAGGTCGGATGTTGGCGAATACGCCCTTCTTCCATTATGAATTGTAATTAAAAAACGAAAAAGAGATAAAGCCAGAAGGTCGTAATCGATACTTTTTTTGTTTTCACATTTTTTCTGAAATCGTCGTCAAAACTGGTGAAACGCGCAGATAACTTGAAAAAACCCGAGTTTCGAAAAATTCGATAAAAAAAATATGACCGTAAAGCCAGAAGGTCGTAATCGACATTTCTTTTTTTTTCACATTTTCGCTTTTTTTCTGAAATAATCATCAAAACTCGTGAAACGCGCAGATAACTTGAAAAAACCCGAGTTTCGAAAAATTCGATAAAAAAAATATGAACGTAAAGCCAGAAGGTCGTAATAGACATTTTTTTCTTGTTTTCACATTTTTTCTGAAATAGTCGTCAAAACTCGTGAAACGCGCAGATAACTTGAAAAAACCCGAGTTTCGAAAAATTCGATAAAAAAAATATGAACGTAAAGCCAGAACGTCGTAATCGACATTTCTTTTTTTTGTTTTCACATTTTCGCTTTTTTTCTGAAATAATCATCAAAACTCGTGAAACGCGCAGATAACTTGAAAAAACCCGAGTTTCGAAAAATTCGATAAAAAAAATATGACCGTGAAGCCAGAAGGTCGTAATCGACATTTTTTTCTTGTTTTCACATTTTTTCTGAAATAGTCGTCAAAACTCGTGAAACGCGCAGATAACTTGAAAAAACCCGAGTTTCGAAAAATTCGATAAAAAAATATGAACGTAAAGCCAGAACGTCGTAATCGACATTTTTTTCTTGTTTTCACATTTTTTCTGAAATAGTCGTCAAAACTCGTGAAACGCGCAGATAACTTGAGAAAACCCGAGTTTCGAAAAATTCGATAAAAAAAATATGACCGTAAAGCCAGAAGGTCGTAATCGACATTTCTTTTTTTTCACATTTTCGCTTTTTTTCTGAAATAATCATCAAAACTCGTGAAACGCGCAGATAACTTGAAAAAACCCGAGTTTCGAAAAATTCGATAAGACAAAATCCGAACGTAGATGCCGAAGGTCGAAATCGCTATTTTTATTTTTTTATTTAATTATCCTCTTTTTTCATTGTTTTGTTCATATTTTTTTATCGAATTTTTCGAAACTCGGGTTTTTTCAAGTTATCTCCGCGTTTGACGAGTTTTGATGACTATTTTAGAAAAAAGGCGAAAATGTGAAAAAAAAAGAAATGGCGATTACGACCTTCTGGCTTTACGTTCATATTTTTTTTATCGAATTTTTCGAAACTCGGGTTTTTTCAAGTTATCTGCGCGTTTCACGAGTTTTGATGACTATTTTAGAAAAAAGGCGAAAATGTGAAAAAAAAAGAAATGGCGATTACGACCTTCTGGCTTTACGTTCATATTTTTTTTTATCGAATTTTTCGAAACTCGGGTTTTTTCAAGTTATCTACGCGTTTCGCGAGCTTTGACGACTATTTCAGAAAATTGTGATTTTTTTTCGATGTACTGACTTTAATTGTTGAATTTCGTATTTTTCAGGTTTTTTTTCAAATTTTACTTCCACTAAAGGCAGAAAGTCGTATAATGTCACTTACGACCTTCTGGAATTAGTGAGCCGGATTATTTTTCTTTGAATCAGGTTCAGAAGGGCGTATACGCCAGGACTTACGACGTTCTGAGTTTAAATTGACGAATTTTCAATTTCAACGGTTTTGAGCGTATTTGAAGGTTCTCTGCATAGATAAATCTAAAAAAAAAATATACGACCTTTTGGCCTTGAAAATTCCAAACGGTCGTATAATGGCACTTACGACCTTCTGCCATTAGACACGCGATTTGCTTCAGAGATCGTATTTCCTACTTCATTGAAACAAATTTTTATTAGATCCTAGATGTTTGTCTTTTACTGAATGGAAAAAAAAAGGTATAACAAATTTCAGTCGATTTTTACACCATCAATTTTTCTTTCTTATAGAGAATCAAATTATTTCTAATGACTTTAGGATATTATTTTGCTTTAATTATTGAATCTAACCTTGATTGATTTTATTTTTCAACGATGGAACAAAAATTTCTTAATTTGAAAATAGATTTTAGGAAAAATTGAGGAATAAAGAGAAGTGAATATAGCTTCCGTCTGTCTGAGTACGTTGCATTTCATATATAACAATAACAATAATAATAATAATAATAATACTATACCGACGCCGTGCAGTACTATACAATTCAAAATAATTGTTTGGCCAGAAAATTTTATGGGCCATAAATGGCTTGGAGAAATGTTCTTTAGTGCCTATGGTGCTGGTGCTGGTTTGCTCGCTCGGTTGGAGGTTTCGAGATAGTACGTAGAGTACTACAAGGCTTCAGAAAATTTAACGAGACATTATATATATAAACACGTTAAACATACATGTATTGGTACGAAAGTATAATTTATTGCCTCTGCAATACGCAGATAGTCGAAGGGGGGCTGCATCGCGTAGATGATAATGCAACGTTACCATAAAAAAAAAACAAAAAAAAACGGGATCGTTAATATTCCAAATAAACGAATCAGCGAATTAATCACGGACCGAACCACGATCGTCATGTTTTTTTACACTATCAATTGTTATTAGGATTAATTGGTTTAATTAGTCGTGACGCGTTTGACTGATAAGGTGCTTGATTATCTGCGCGGATGTAAAACCGAGGCGATCGGTACAACTGGTTGAGTCAATTAATTAGCTCAGCTCTACGTATGTTGCATACGTAACGCCAGCTACTCGAAAATCGATCTACCACATCCAGTCGTACAGATTTTAATCGATACGTTGATTAATTGAAACGATCGGCTGTATAATGAAACTTGGCCGATTTCGAATTCCACAAAATTAGTTTAAATCCATAGATCGTGGCATTAGAATTGAATTAATTACCACCTAATGATTCACAGATGAAACAGAAAAACAAAAAATTTTGTACGGTTAAAGAAGTAGTTATTTACAGCTTGAAATTATCATTATCATTATTCCAATCAACCTTCTATACGTCGCGAGGGGGTTGGCTAGTTGCAACGATCGCTATATACCTCGGCATAGCGTCGCCCTCCAAAGCCACTGAGAGGTCTTGGTCGAGAGTCGATTTATTTCTGCCCCACGGACGTATCATTTTTCTGGTCCAGTTATTTCCTATAAATAGCCCACCTCATACACCTCCGGCAGCACCAGCAGCACCAGCAGCACCAGCAGCAGCAGCAGTCTCAACCCGACAAGTAAAAGGCTGCCCTCCATCCCCCCCCCTGGAACCCCACTATAACCGTACCTGTATCAAGATTTGTGATTCCTCGATTCACGCATGAAGCAACTAGCAACTTCAATTGTCACTAATTTCTCTCTGGGTCGTGGTCCCATTAATTCTATCCTCGAGTGAACCAAAGATCTTTTTATCTTCCAGTAAAACGGTAATTTAAATGAGAAATTTATCAATCTATTAAGAGGACCAGTGATAATGGAGTTTTATAAAAAAAAAAAAAGTGCAAGTTTAGAATCAAACTTTTAGCAACACATCAAGACACTATTTTTCAGAACATGAAGAGCAAAGAAGAAAACTGATCCTTATCATCAAAATATATGTATAGCGTTTCGAACACAAACATCCGTGTTCAGAAGTTATGATCAATTATTCAAGCAATCAAAACGATTCTTATTCTTACAAATCATTCATTCACACGATGAGAAGAATTTTCAGAAATAAAATTAACCCTTGCCAAGTCTATAAATGGGACCAACGATGCGTCTGAAAACTCTAAGGACGTTGTTTGAGGAATAGTATTTTTTGTTTCAATGTGTTGAAGCTGTGGTTGAAAGATCAATTCATTATTTTTCACGAAATTCGCTCCCTTAAATTTTGATAACATTTTTCTTCGCGTCATGGTGTGACGTCACTATTAGGTAGCACAAACCTGCTCCTCATTTAAATATGGCGTTGAAACTGTGAATTCTGACCTCGATGTCTTTTTTTCGCGTCCAATCATTTCCTCCTTATCGTTATCGTTTTCGAGAAGAAAAAAAAAATCTCAGTGTCTCAAATACAGTCTAGATAAATTTCGTTGAGAGGTTTTGGTCTGCTAGCTAACAATCAAAGTTTCGAAATGGTTTTCTCCATTGCGACAGATAACCGCAACTTTGCAATTGTACAAGTTCAGATATCGCTTATGTGCAGTTCTGAGTATCAGGTTAGGTAAGGGTTAGGGTTCGTTGCCCAGTTTCCTGTAATACGATTCTCTCTTATACCGTGCGAAAAAATTCGAGATATAGAAGTCAAACGTAAAAATATTTATAACGAGATTTTTATTTCTGATTTTTTTTTTTTTTTTTCTATTTTTAGAAACTGCAATCGTGTATAAATTAATCAGGTGCAAAAACTTTTCAACGTTTGCGAAATGACAGCTCATGGGTCTACCGTTGGCCGCGACGTCGAAGCAATTAGTAAAAAAATGCGTCAATGCTAAATCCTGGATTACCAAAATCCCAAAGGACCGAAGTACAATTACAGAGTTGAACCGATTGGTAGAATGGCATTCGCGATAGTGACCGTTCTGACCCCCATTCCACCACCCCCAATCAACTACGTCCTGTAATTATACTTCTGGGATCGGTTAATCCTGCAGATTTCCGAATATAAGGATTATTCGTTTATTCATTTGACAATTTACCGCCGATGAAGAAACGGAGAAGATGATGATTCCTCCTCTAGTTCCCATACTTCGCGAGGAGGCTGGCCCTAATTAGTCGCCTTTTGAGTGATGAAAATTCAAAGTGGACAGATAAAATTAAGTTTCCAGAGCGTAAACGCGTTTGA
This sequence comes from Euura lappo, assembly GCA_018257835.1. Taxonomy (NCBI): domain Eukaryota; kingdom Metazoa; phylum Arthropoda; class Insecta; order Hymenoptera; family Tenthredinidae; genus Euura; species Euura lappo. The sequence goes on along the minus strand of JAEUYN010000415.1, from coordinate 238,984 downwards.
CTAGGTTACCGTCACCGATATGAAGTTACTGTGACACCGGTAAAATCGTGGGGTCGAGAGAATAGAGGTGGAGACTCGCCTTCGTTTCATTCGGGGTGACTATTAGCTCCTTTGATGAGAGAAGCTTCACTTTGATTCGATATTCATTTTACAAACTATACGACTTTGTACTACAAGGAGCTTTTAGTCGCCTAATTAAATAGCGCGAATTATATTTCACACGTTTATGAGCGACCATCACTCCGGATCCTGGCCAACTTCACAGGAAAAGTTTAAACAGAAACTAAAATCAGAATCTTTAGAATTGTAGAAGATTAAAGAATTGTAATAGAAGAAAAATGAATTCAAAGTTAGTGAAAAAGTATTTTTTTGGAATCAATTTCAACCTGTTCAAACAAACATAAAAAAAAGGTGTTTTGAATAGTTGAAAAAAAAGCGAGGCACCTACCAATACTAATTTTGTGCAAATCTTCTGAATTGGGAATCACAGAATCAATTATTTTTTTCACGCTCATAAAATCTCGAATTAAATATAAAGTAACAAAAGATCGTAATAAATGAGGTCATATCTTTTTTTTCTTTCTTTTGTCGAAAAGGTTGATCACAAAACTCAGCCACTTGAATTTCAGTCACAAATTACGTCATAATATGATGTGAGAACTTCCAACTCATCGTACTTTCCTCAATTTTACTTTGACTCTTGCTTCAATTTGAAAAAAAAAAATCCTTATGTTTTCCTAAACTACCAAGGAATCAAATAAAAAAATTAAAAAAAACATGTAAGAATCCAATTAAAAAAAAAAAAAAATGAGGATATAAAAAGAAAAATCAGTTTCTAAAAGCAGAAATTTCAATTGTTAAAAAAAAAAATGCAGAATTCGACCAAAAAAAAAATTAGTAGAACGAGAAGAAATCAGTTTTTGGAACCTGATCCGTATTCTGATTTGAAAGAATTTCAATTTCTAAAAGAACCGAAATGAACTAGATACATGATTCTATGTAGATACATGAATATAGGTATAGCTGTTTTTACGCATGTATTGCAGAAATAAGCGATTTTTTTTTTTTCTTCGTAAAAGTGCGTGGTTTGCGAGACTAGAGTGATATTTGCGTGGGCGTCGTGTTGGTGCGTTGTGCGTGCACACGTGTTATTGATCGAGGGTTGGAGGAGGAAGCGCGGTGTTGGTAGGTTTTCGCGTTGCTAGCTGGCCTGAACGAGAGCAAGAGCGGAGTCAACGCGTCCTTTCCTTCTCCTCTCTTTATCTCATACCCACTCCTCTCGACAGGGTAAATTCCTAACGATGATACAGTCTGAACTTTAAGCTAGAATCTAAAAAAAAAAAACTAAAAAAAAAAAAAAACTTTCAGACAGTTCTGAACTTATCCAACTGTCTGAAAGTTCATTTCTCGATTGTAACAAACTTCAGACTGTATCATCGTCAGAAATTCACCCTGTATGACGGATTCGTTCCTCATATTCGCATTTCACTCGTCCTCCTCGCGGATTTGATCACATTTTTAATAACTTTTACGGAATTCTAGAAGACATAAAAAAATAATAATAAAATCGTCCTAAAATCAAGGAAAACGAAATTGACGAATTTCGATCGTAATCAGATTTTCGTTCAAATATACATATATATACGATTATCGTGAAAATTTTCAATTTCTTTTACTTTCTTTGCCCCACGAGATAAGAGAGGAAGGCCTCGTCGACAAGCGCGGGTTTATCTTTGGTGTCAAAAATATATTTCATAATATTTATCATCGCATCGTTCTCTCTTTCTCTTTCACTCTCCGCTCTTCCTTTTCGCGTTCGTATACCGCGGTTGTTTGATACGGGTGCGTTCATGTGCGCCGATGTAACCATCTGGTAAAGCGCCAGATATTTTTATTTAATTCATTAAACCGTGTACCGACGTGACCACCGCATACAGAAAACGTACGTCTGCCGTGCATGATATACGCGTAACTGATAAAAATCATGCTGTATGTATTTGAAGTTTACAAGATTAAAAAAAAAAAAAGAAAAGAAACTGTTGAACATGTCCTTCATTCATTAGTCCTTTTTTATTACAAAATTTTGGATTGAATAGTTTTTTTCATCGATTATTTTCTCCACGTCCGGAATTTGTTCGATAAAATTCAAATTTTAGAATTCATTGATTCAAATTTAAATAAAAAAAAAATTTATTCACTGGAATTACAAGAAGAGACATTCTTTCCTTCAAAATTGGAGTAAAAGAAAAAAAAAAATTCATTCATTGAAATTCCAACTCCCAAATTCATTGAATAATATTCGAAAATGTGAACCGATTAGTCATTCAAATTCCGAGTTCAGAATAATTCATTGATGTACGAAGTGAGAAATTCGATGATTAAAATTCCAAGACACAAAATTCATTACTGAAATTTTCAGAAGTCAAATATATTCATTGAAATTTAGATTCTCAAATTGATTAATCAGCATTTGAAAACCGTAAAATTCCATTCATCCAAATTCCAAGTTCAAAATTCGTCACTTTACATTCCCATACGTGAAAAAATTCATTCATTAAAACTCGAAGTACAAAATTGTCAACAGATGAATGAAATTAAAAATTTTTTATTCTTTTTTGTCTTTTATCTCTATAAAACTTTGATCGTATAAAATTTCGAATAATTTTTTGCCTCGTTCTCAATTCCATACACGTGTTTCCAGTATAGACCGATATTTATAGCCGGGTGAGTGTAAAGAGTTTTTCGACCCTCGGTCGATGGAAGGAGGGACGACAGGAGTGAAACCTGTATGGATACGCAAGAGGAAGAGGAAGAAGAGGTGTGGAGAGGCCTCTGGCGCTGAAGAGTACGAACTTTCCGTTTTGTTTTTTAACGACAGAATATAGGTACTTTTGTTTCTTACGTTCGTTTTTTTTTTTTGCTTCCCCCAAGGGTAGTACTTGTCTTTCGGCATTTAAATCCGAGTTTGACTGTTGCGAAAATCGATAGTCACACCAAACCGCTCTTTATGTATATTATATGCGAACCTTTCATGGTTCAGGCACTCGATTAAAGTTCGTGACATTCACAAATCTGAAGAATTCATCGATTCAGAAACTCGAGGAATGATAATTTTTATAATCACATTTAGTAAATATAAAATAAAAATTCTTGGTACATACGTACCAGTATCATTATATCGTATCGTATCGTAAGTAGTTAAATCGAAACCCCTCTTCCTATATCCCTATATGTATACATATAATACAGCTAACGTGCGCCAATAAAACGAACTGAATTACCACAAAGTAACCGGCAAGCCAGAAAACCAGTCGAAGTAAAAAAATAAAAATAATAACACTAATAATAATAATAATAATAATAATAATACACCGACGAGGATACCGGAGAAGAGAAGATGCGTAAAGATTCATCTCGCAACCAATAAAATATTAAAGGCGCCGTTACGACTCTCGTTTAAAATCATTGTCCCATACAACGACAACGAAAAAAAAAACGTTTTTCTCTGTAATTTGACTAGCATGAAAAAAAAAATTGAAATTTGGAATAATAGATATTTCCGTGGCATGCGCAGAAAGTAACTGTTTATTCGACAAGGTTATGTTTTTCGTACGAGCCGTAGGCGAGCCTTGTAAAGCATCGGCTCGTACGAAAAACATAACCTTGCCGAACAGTTACTTTCTGCGCGCGCGCGCCATACAATATTTTTTACGGAAAAGGCATTAATAGTCACTTTGACGCCAGTTGAGTTCCGCACGAACTGCGTATAGGAGCTGCTGTAAAAGGTAGTAGAGAGGGGGTAACCTGCGGTATAAAGTTTTTATTCCGCAACTTTGACATGCGCACTTCGAACTGCGCATCAAAGTTGCGGAATAAAGACTTTATACCGCAACTTTGAACTTAGCGGTATAAAGTGCCACTTGCCGGAACGAAAACAGGCGTCAAAAAGTGACTTTTTAATGCCTCTGCCGTAAAAAATATTGTAAACGATGAACAAAGAAAATTATGTCAGAATATGTTATAACAAAGTATAGCCTGTGTGTAGATAATAGTATCAATAATTTGAAGAAACTAAACAAAATGTCTTTCCGTTTCTTTCTCGTACTTCATCTCGTAAATACTACAGAGGGGTGATAGATAATGAATTGGTCATAACCGCGTCCGTGTCGCAAAATATATAACGAAAGAAAGAGAGAAAGGGAGGAAGAGAAAGAGAGAGAAATTCCGGTACACGGAATGGGATCTATATAAGCTTGAAAAGATGAGCAAATCAATATCAAAGAAAAAGAGATGGAGTATGAGATAGGTAGTATATGGGAGGAAGGAGAGGGAGATACAGATAAACAGGGACTGTATTCTGCGTACATATATCGCGAACGAGCGCATGAGGCAAAACGACCAAATATATGAGGTCAGTTATATCTGAGAGGTGGGAGAAAAGAAAAAAAATTTTTTGAGAAGAGAAATTATTGCTCACCCTGGCGTCTATATAGAACGATATACTCTCAATGGGATAACTCGCTCAAAGCAGAACATTTTTCGTGGACCTTCTACCCCCCTCCCCCCCATCGTCTCTTTTGATCGGAGTTCAATTCATCAATCCGCATAAATGCAAAGCATATTTCTTCGGGCCCCCGTTTTTTTATTCTCATGTACTTTTTACCATTTTTTTTTTCACTCAAATTTTCCAAACTCATTATCAAAGTCTGTAAACTATATAAAGAAAAAGTAGTCAACTTTTTATTGTATTTTTCTTTTTTCAGCTGTGTGGGTTCATAGACACGTGCTATAATAGCTATATTCGTAGATGCGTGTGGTGATCGGTTATTATGCGTGGACGCACCCGCGATTTATCCAGGGGGATCGTATTAAGGCTAGGGATTTTAGGGTCGGTTAGATCCGCATGAATCCCACCCCCCCTTTCTTCCCCCAACGAACACGTATAAATGGATAAATGGATATTAATGCACTCGGTAGAAACTGTAATACCACGTTTTCATCTCCGTTTAACGAATCTGAATAAAGTGCACACACACACACAAACGTCAAATTTATGCATACGTGCAATGTGTAAAATTACTATACGTATACGTGTATTTTTCTCTTGTCTCCTCCATTAATATTGAGTGTGTGTAAATGTATGTAACGGCATGTATCGTACAAATATACTACGTGGAATATTATTCCACGTGCTTCATGAAAACGTCAAATCCCCCCACCCCTCCCCCCTCTCACGTATTTTCAAGAATACCCAATTAATTACGAACAGCTTTATATCAATTTCATTGCACGATCAACGAAACGAAGAAAAACAAAGAAACGTATCATCGAAAAGGAATCCAGATTTTCGATTGATATCGAACATGAAATTATATGATGATTTATGAATTTTTTTTTTTTTTTGAAAGACGTTGAATTATTATCATTCCGAATCAAAGTTGAAATTTTACTGTATGAAACGAAGGAGGAAACAAACTACATGAAAAAAAATGAAAATGTCTCGAATCAAAATCTGGGTCTCCAATATCACTAAATTGGCGATAAAAATTCCTAGTTGAAAGAAGAAGAAAAAAAATATTGTTCAAAGTCGAAATTAAATACGGTGGAAGGGTTTGAGAAAAATTGAAGTCTAAACATATACAGTATACATATATATATATATATATATATATATCGCTCTATATTATATAAAGATATCGCCGCCGCCGCCGCCGCCGCCGCCGCCGCCGCCGCCGCCGCCGCCGTGTCAAGATTCCCCGTTCCGCCGTTCCCCTGTCTAAAGTGTTCCCCCGTTCCGCCGTTCCCCTGTCCAAAGTGTTCCCCCGTTCCGCCGTTCCTCTGTCCAAAGTGTTCCCCCGTTCCGCCGTTCCCCTATCCAAAGTGTTCCCCCGTTCCGCCGTTCCTCTGTCCAAAGTGTTCCCCCGTTCCGCCGTTCCCCTGTCCAAAGTGTTCCCCCGTTCCGCCGTTCCTCTGTCCAAAGTGTTCCCCGTTCCGCCGTTCCCCTGTCCAAAGTGTTCCCCCGTTCCGCCGTTCCTCTGTCCAAAGTGTTCCCCCGTTCCGCCGTTCCCCTGTCCAAAGTGTTCCCAACCTAACCTAACCTAACCTAACCTAACCTAACCCAGAATATTACCCAGAATCCCCCACGAATTCCCCCACCTAACCTAACCTAACCTAATCCCCCACGAACACCCGAAGTCTTCCGGAAAGACCCGAAGTCTTCCGGAAATACCCGAAGTCTTCCGGAAAGATCCGAAGTCTTCCGGAAATACCCGAAGTCTTCCGGAAAGACCCGAAGTCGTCCGGAAAGACCCGAAGTCTTCCGGAAAGAACCGAACCGAAGTCGTCATAACAGGTCATGTCAGGACGTGTCAGGTCATAACAGGACATGTCAGGTCACAACAAGTCATGTCAGGACAGGACTGTTAAAAACGGTAAAAAACCACTCACAATTAGTATATGAATCATGGGATCCCAATCTTTCAGTAATCCGTGCAGAAACCTCATGTCAGGCGTAACAGGTCATGTCGGGTCATGTCAGGTCATAACAGGTCATGTCAGGTCATAACAGGTCATGTCAGGACATGTCAAGTCATGATACAGAAAACTGTTAAAAACTGTAAAAAACCACTCACACTTAGTATATGAATCATGGGATCCCAATCTCCCAGTAATCCGTGCAGAAACCTTTCGCGCGAAACCACTATAACCGAGATCACACTTTTTCATTCCATACAGAATTTTCAATTTCTTCTTCTTGACTTTTTTCACCATGTACAAAATATTACTGAATACAACCCGAATCGGGTTGTATTCAGTAATAACCACTATAACCGAGATCACACTTTTTCATTCCATACAGAATTTTCAATTTCTTCTTCTTGACTTTTTTCACCATGTACAAAATATTACTGAATACAACCCGAATCGGGGGGTTGGCGCGCGAAGCGCGCAGGGGGGCGAAGCCCCCCTAGTATATATATATATAGATATCTTCGATCGAGTTACATCTGGAAGATATAATGTGATACGGTTTAGAAATATGACCCATCAAAGAGGAGGTGTATGTAAACTAGAAACGAGAACGAACGAAAACCATCCCCATTTTTACATTATATATATATATATATCGCTCTATATTATATAAAGATATCGCCGCCGCCGCCGCCGCCGCCGCCGCCACCGCCGCCGCCGCCGCCACCGCCGTCAAGATTTCGAATCCTCTACCCCCCTACCCCTACCCCCCTACCCACCTACCCTGCCCCCTACCCCACCCCTACCCCCACCCCCCTACCCCCCACCCCCTACCCCCCACCCCCTACCCCCCCCCCCCCTACCCCCTAACCCCCCTACCGAGGCGGACCCCTGTAGGTTACCCAGAATCCGTTCTATATTATATAAAGATATCGCCGCCGCCGCCGCCGCCGCCGCCGCCGTGTCAAGATTTCGAAGGTCGACGACGACCTAACCTAACCTAACCTAATCCCCCAGAGATTACCCAGAATCCCCCACGAACACCCGAAGTCTTCCGGAAAGACCCGAAGTCTTCCGGAAATACCCGAAGTCTTCCGGAAAGATCCGAAGTCTTCCGGAAATACCCGAGGTCTTCCGGAAAGACCCGAAGTCTTCCGGAAAGACCCGAAGTCTTCCGGAAAGACCCGAAGTCGTCCGGAAAGACCCGAAGTCTTCCGGAAAGAACCGAACCGAAATCGTCATGACAGGTCATGTCATGACGTGTCAGGTCATGACAGGTCATGTCATGACGTGTCAGGTCATGACAGGTCATGTCAGGACGTGTCAGGTCATAACAGGACATGTCAGGTCACAACAAGTCATGTCAGGACAGGACTGTTAAAAACGGTAAAAAACCACTCACAATTAGTATATGAATCATGGGATCCCAATCTTTCAGTAATCCGTGCAGAAACCTCATGTCAGGCGTAACAGGTCATGTCGGGTCATGTCAGGTCATAACAGGTCATGTCAGGACATGTCAAGTCATGATACAGAAAACTGTTAAAAACTGTAAAAAACCACTCACACTTAGTATATGAATCATGGGATCCCAATCTCCCAGTAATCCGTGCAGAAACCTTTCGCGCGAAACCACTATAACCGAGATCACACTTTTCCATTCCATACAGAATTTTCAATTTCTTCTTTTTGACTTTTTTCACCATGTACAAAATATTACTGAATACAACCCGAATCGGGGGGTTGGCGCGCGAAGCGCGCAGGGGGGCGAAGCCCCCTAGTATATATATATATATCTATATATACATATACGTATACATACGAGCGGCATAAATATTAGCTCGTAAAAATTCTTGACTTTATTTACAACCTATTTCCCTGGAAAAAGAAAATTTATCCGGTAATTTTTCACGTACGCATATTCTGTCACGACGAAACGAACCCTCCCCCCCCCCAAAATATATATATATATATATATGTCGGCGGGTATATAAAATTACTTATTGGGTTCCTCCCTTCCTCCATCCATCCATCGAGTTAACCCCCCCGACCCTACGTAAAAGAAAAACACGCCTTAAAAAAACAGAGTCCATGAAAAAAAGGGGTGATAAAAAAAATTTTTTAAATCGAGCAACAGAACGAAAGATTGATTACAAAAATACTGTTCTTTATTTGATACTTCTTTTAACTTGACTGTTAACAGATTTCATGACTTTTGATCATCCGGTATGAAAATAGTTCTTCAATTTTCTAATATTGAATCTAGATATCGAACAGCGGTTTAGAAGGAAGAGAAAAGAAAATATAGGAGGGGGTAGATAAAAGTCGAAGAGTAGTTGAGTAAAAAAAAAAAGTGAATTCAGCCAATTCTTCTGGGCAACGTCGAATCCAGCAGACCAGACTACGTCGATTGCCAATAGAAATAAAACGATTTTCTGAACAGGAAAAAAAAAACTACGAAAAAAATAGTAGGAAACCAACGTCCCCAAACGTCACCCTTCGCCCCCCGCCCTATGACAAACTACGACGTAAAAATAGTTATACGTTCATGAAAAAAAAAAAAAAAAAATCTACATAAAACTGGAAGAAGAGAAGAAAAAAAAGAAACAAGTACAAACACACGTTTCACATTTGAAAATATGACTTCCAAATTTTGTTGATACAGTTGCGTCTGCCCGAGGTTCACCCAATATAGGTATCTATATAATTTTAAATATTAGATCATAAATTTGCTGTCGTGTCCGTAAAAAAAAAAAAAATATACTTTAGATTCTCGTATGTAAAAAATCGACGTCTATTTCTGCTTACTCAAACTTCTTTCAGCTGAATTTTGATCATTGATTTGGGATCATCAAAGCTGATTACCAGTGACTTCCAAATCATTATAGCTACGATTTCGAAACGATTTTTTTGTCTGATTACAGGTCGATTTTCTAGTCGGATTTCAACTAATTTCTTGAGTGAATATCTCCTCGACAAATATACATAGTAAAAAGTATTGAATCGTAAAATCCACAAGGTATCATCAATTCGTCTTCATTTAGAGGCAAAGTGTAAAAAATAGGAAAAACAGGCTGAATAGAATTTAATACCGATTTTCGAACTTTGATGATTCTTTGAAAAAATTGTCACAGAAAGAAAAAAAACTGCAAACCTCACCAAAAATAAAATTGCAAAAAAAAATAAAAAAAAATTGAAAAAAAGCGAAAGGATAGGAATAAACTAAAAATTCTCCACGTTGAGTTAGGTTAGGGTGAATGGAGACGGTTTTACACATACACGTACGCCGTGTGGTGCTCTTTCAGCTTTCTACGATCTACGACCGGCTTAGCCTTAGCACGGTCGTATTTTACGTCACGGTATCCGAGAGTGTCTCTTGTCTCTTGTCTCTCGTCTCTTCCTGAATCGAAATTCTAAAACTCTGTAGTCTGGGTGTTTTCAGACTCCAGGGGGGGGAATTCTGGAGAACCTCGAGAGTATCCAGGGACTCTATCCTCTCCTATCCTCTCTTCGCCGTCTCTCGACTCTTTCCCTCTTTCCCTCGAAAAACTAAAGAGGAAACCGAAGAAGGGAAACTCTTGGCTCCCTCTCGCTCTCTACTTTCTCAGATTACTACCTAATACCCTTTTCTTCTCACGCTCAACCCCCATTAGACTGGAAAATCTCTGATCCAGTAACGGTTTTAAAGTTATTCTAATAGAAAGGAATTTTCTAGTAAATTAACTATCTCACTTTTACCCAGCTTATATAGCTTGAAGGTAAAAGCAGCTGCAATCCTAACACCGCGATAAACGAAGTCTTTCATAAATCTCACAGATATGAAAAGGAATATATAAATATATAATTGATTATTAAACTTCCACTGCAAGGTAGTAGGTACCTACTCCGATTTATTTTCACAGAATCAATCTTTCACACATTTCCTCGTCGGTGAGGAAAGAAAAAAATTTTTATCTTCTTATTATATTATATTATAACCGATGAATTTTTATAAGAAGATTAATAATCGAATGTTATAATGGACGAGTTGGGGGGGAGGGAGGGGTAAAAAAAAAGATTTGCGTAGAAATAGAGTTTCTGAAGCGTAAAAGTAAAACCGTTCGCGTGTTATACCAAATTTACAAGGCGCTTAGAAATCCCAGCCATGTGGCGAACCCAGATATAGAGTCTAGATAATCTGTTGTGGAGCCTGAAAGCTCACCGTTGAAAAATACGCAGATTTAAAACCCTGTATTACACTGTACACACAGAACCAAACGACCACGTAGCGTGCGTTGGACAGATCTTCCACTCTTATTCTTATTCTTCTTCTGTTAGCCGAAAAAAGAATTTTTAATCGAGATTCTGTGTTGATTCCAAATTGTATGAAATTATAGTCGAAACCCTCGTCACGCGCGGTTTCTCGTATGAGAAGTAAAAAAAAAAAAAAAAAACAGTTGAAGAACTCTTCAATTTCTATAGAGAAAGAAAAGGAAAAAAAGTTGATTTTCCCAAGCGAGGGCTGCATTTGGGAAAGGTCCTTAAATTGTGGAACAAACAAAAAAAAAAAAAAAAAAAAAAGGAACGGGAAACAATGGCTCGTTTAAAAGTGATTAAGGGAAGAGACGAAAATATTGTTAACCTAGGAGGCGGAGGAGATGTAAGAGGAAAGAAAAATACGAGCGAGAGAGAAAGAAAGAAAGGCTGTAATAATAAACAAAGATAAAAAGAAGAATGAAGGAGGGAAAGGGGGGAAGAGAAAAAAAAAATAAAAAATTTCCCACGTAGTAAGCAAGAAAAATAAGGGAGTGAGTTGTGAAGAACAAAAAAGAAAAAAAGAAAGTATGAAAGTAGAAATTAAGTATGGGACAAAAAAAAAAAAAAGAGTGAAAAATACTACGATGAGGACAAAAACCCTTGACATCAAAGAAAAGTAAGAGCAAGCACGGTGGCTGTAAATGCGCGAAATAATGGGTTAAAAAAAAAGAGAGAGGGAGAGAGAGAGAGACAGAGAGAGAAAGAAAGGAAGAAGAAAAAAAGAGTAAAAGTAAGAGAGTGACGGGCGAGTGAGGAAAGTAAGGAAAATTAGAGCGGGAAGAAGAGAGAAGAGAGAACGAAGAGGGGGAGAATAGAGCGAGAAGCGAAGAGGCCTCTTCGCCCTCAAATGAAAACATTCCGACCTCAAAGCCTTCGCAAACCGCGTGCGAGGTACACCGAAGCTTATGATTACTAAACCCCGGCATTTTCAACCTCTTCCCGCTGGCATCGCGTCTGGAGCAGAGCTTTCTCGTCCCACTCGATGCAACCCAACCACACACACATACACACACACACACACACACACACATGGGAGTCACACGTTAGTTGATTTGCCCACTGCTAAAATGAATGCGAGAAGAGGTGAGATACTGAATTACATGAAACGAACAGGATCACGTACCTACTCGTATATTCAAGTGAAAATATAATAGTAATACTGTAATTTCAAGCTCATTTCAATTAAACGAATAAACCTTACTAGGGGTGAATCACAAGGAAGATCTTTCTCCGCACGCCGTGCGTAAAATTCGATTTTACGTGCATTTGTGATGAAAAATTTTGTTCGATACATGTGCGAAAGTTGTTTTTCGAACTTGTATCGAAATATACTATTGTAGGTACACAGAGTAGGAAATATTGGGAGATATTGGTGAAATTTTTTAAGAGATTATCAAAGATATGTATATAAGGAAATATTGGGATATTGGAAACCATTTCAAGATATAATATGAGGGGGGAAATTCGACTATGGACCTTGAAATTTAATGAGAACCTAATATTGCCCGAATTAACATCATTCATTGAACTTCATAATTGAGGGGATCAGACAGTTCAAAATGGGTACGTATACGAGATTTTTTTTCTTTCAATTCTTATTATTTATATACCTATTTATTTAAAAAATTGAGGAACAGTACTTTTTTCGTATTCTCTTATAATACGTGTACAACTCCGTGTCTCTGAACAAAATTTGTTCAAGTAAACAATTTGAGTAGACACTAATTTTCGAGTTAAAGAAAAAACGGACTTTGCAAATTTCATCTTTTCATTTAATTGTGTAGGATTTTCCTCGAGGTAAAATATGGCGTCGATGAAATCACCTGCGAAATAAAAAAAGACGAAGAAAATCTCGTCAGATTCTGATGATTAGACATTTTGTCGACTCGTAAAACAGGATGTTACAAGGTAGTTTAGTGCCGCGAGATTGTCGGTCGGCTCTTCTTATCCTGATGAAACAATTTTTCTTTCTTTCTTTTATTAAAAAAAAAAAAAAAAAAAATTCTATCGTTTCGACGACAGCTGATAGACGGTTAGTGTTATGCTCACGACAATTGTTCAATTTACATAATCTCACGTTTTATTTTCATTTTCTTACATATAACAATAATACCGAGACAGAATTCGGGTCCAAAGTCGTTACACTCGAAGCTCTCTGTTCACCCTTCGATCCTTATTACCATCCAAACTCTCCTCACGTTTGAAATTTATTCGATCTCTGTACATATGTAATAAAAAACGTTACCAATCGCGGCCTAAGAATATAAAAAATTACTAAGAATATAAAAAATATCCTCAAACTCGACTACAAGTCTTTTCCAAAATAATAATAAAATAATATAATTTCTTTTACATGAAAAATTGATAATAAAATCACTATTTCAGGAATCAAAGATTTGATAAAAATGTCAAAATACTCATCTCATCATTTTATTAAAGTTGTACTGACTTCATTCTGATTCCAATATATTTTTTTTTTGTGTTATCAGTTTCTTCATGAACAAAAAAAAAAAAAAAAAAATCAGAACAAATTATTTCCGACGAACGTGATTGAGCAGTGAGTTGAATAAGAATGTCGTGTATAAGTAATCGACGGTATCTCTAATGCCTAATGAGCCATTCAATACGCTTTGGGATTTCGTTTATACGAACATAATATGTACATAGAATTCAAGCTGTAGCACGTGAAACGCGATGTAATATAATTAACTGACTATGTGCTCACCGGATAGTAGATAGTACGTATTACACATGAATAATACCCAAGTCTGAATTTCCAAATCTTATTTACTCGAGGCAATAGACTAACGGTAGTAACACCTGGCACAACTAAGCGGAAAGTCTCTTTTCTATGGCGAATCCCGGCTCCTATCGCGAGCGAAGCTTCCAGCTTAAAGGCTTTGGACCGTGACACACATACCCTTCTCGTTATCACAGTGAAACATAAATTTACTTCTCGACTTACTTGCTTTGGTAGACCGACAAATTTGATAATCCTTCGACAATTATTTTCTCCACAGTGAGGTAATCCGTTAATCAGCCAAATAATTATATCGCTTACCTGAAACACAAAATCAAAAAATGCAAACGGTCAATTATTTATGTTAGAGATTGATTTTTAGATTTTACAAAACAAAAGATAGTTTTTTCGATTCACCCCGGTACAAAAAGTTGAGCATTTTGAGTTTTATAACAAAAAAAATCAACTGATTTGAATGAAATCTGGTGCCATGAGGTTTTTTGTGTCGTTGATAACGAATTTGAAGCCAGTTTTGCAATATTTCAATTTTTCGCATTCAATATGCTGCAAAAAAAGAAAACTAAAAACATTTTGATTTTGATAAAAATTGGTACTTGAACGTTTTTTGGGTCACTAATCACAAATATGAAGTCAAATTTGCAAAATTCAAAATGGCGGTTCGAATTTGCTTGGGAAAAACACTGAAATCGTTCAAAATCTTATGAAAATTGTTTCTTTTTGAACCACTGATCAAGAATCCGAGGTCAGATTTGCAAAATTCCCAACAGCTGTAGGAAGTTCAAAGGCTGGCCCTCATAGTCATTCGAAACCCGCTTGTTTCTTCTTGTTTTCAAGTTGTCAAAAAATCTCGAATTCGTACATATTTAATGCACATTTGTTACGACCGGTGTGAGTGCCATTGAGAGTTCATCGAACCCGTTCCATAACGCTCATAGACTGTTCGGGATGAGCCCAGGACCCGAATATCTACCGTTAGTTTATCTAAATAGAATATTTCTTAACAAAGTTCTATACAGATACACGTATAGTGTGTGGGATAGTTGTATATCTTTCTCTGATACAAACAGTTTGACGCAAGCTTTAAGCATTTCACTCCACCTGTGGCTCGCTCGCTCGCTCGCTAGCTAGTATCGCGGGAAAAGTCACATCTTGTCACTGCAGAAATGCATCAGACTGTACATATAACCTATATATAATGCACCTTGCACTTTTGCAACTTTGACTCAGATTATAAAAAAAAGGCGATACACATTATTGAATTATTCTACTATATGTACAGCAAGAATGAAAAAGAGCTACGCTTACATTTTTCAAATGTATAACGAAGAGAAAACTATTCTGCTGCCAATCGCCTAAAGCTCTTTGTCCAAACTTTCTCACACGTGACCCATTTTTCGAATAAAACCTCCATCGGACGCAGACCTGAAAGGCTGTGTGATATCAACCTGCGTGAATTTGATACCGTCATTTTTAAATTGGGTATAATTTCTTTCACTTCATGAGAAATTGTTTAGCTGCGGTTCGATGGATACGAAGATTTTTTATACTCTACTTCAATTTAGTATCGATTAATATCGTTCATTATTATACATATTGGTAATAGAAATATACTGAATTTGAAAGATTTGAATCACCAAGCTAGCAGCCATGTAGTTATCAGCAAAACATTTCAAGCTTTTCTTGAACAGAATTACTCAGATTCATGTCTACATGATTTGATGAAAGTGTATTATAAATTTTCATAATATTTTACAATATCTTGATAGTCGGACCTCACATTGTCTTGTTTCAATTGAATTCAAGACATTTGGCTGCTATCTTTATAGTTTCATAGTCAATCGATTTACTTGAAGGACCAAAAAAAAAGGTTCACTCATGTTAATTTCACTCATCCATAAGCATTTTATTTCATTCAATTTACTTGATGATCAAGCAATTAATTCACTTATTGGTAAAAGATATAATTACATTTGAAAAATTTGTTAAAAAAAAAGCTTGTCTACTTTTCAGTAGGTATAATTTTTTATTTCGATTCACCAATTTCAATCTATTCAGGAATTTGCCTTTAAAAGAATGTCCAGTGAAAGAGAATGAAAAAAAAAAAGAAATAAAAGTGTGTCTCGTATACGCACATAGGACGTGAAAGAAGAGGGTGGGTAAGCGCCCAAGGAGCACTTTGGTTCTTACTCGTAAAAATACCAACGCGCCAACGGTGCCCATAGCCATGCCATGCCATGCCATGCCATGTGGCCACGGTCTAAGGAGTACGACTCCTACCGGCGCAGTGAGTGCTGGCAGAAAGAAAGAGAAAGAGAGACAGGACGTAAGGCGAAAATAAAACCCGGTTAGAGATCTTAGTTAGGCGCCATCCGAGAAGTGGAAAATTCTTACGAAAATAGAGAGAAAGAAAAAAGAGAATAAGAAAAAAAAAGAGCCTACCCTAACGTTGCCTCGCACAACGTGGAGGGAGAATTGAGTTATACCCTTTTTCGACTTATCGATTTTTCAATTAGTCACTGTCGATATCATGATAATAATAATACAGGGTGAATTTATAACGGCTGAACAATCCGAAGATAGCTAAGATCGAAAAATGAGCTTTTCAGACAGTTTTCAATGGCTCAAAGCTCGAGCCAAACTTCAGACCATTCAGTCGTTAAGAATTCAACCTGTATCGATAATATATATATAAAAACATAAAAAAGAATATCGTCTCCTTCGAAGAGCCCTTTGTAAAAAAAAAAAAAAAAATGAAATAAAACTTGTATCTTTTGTATCTTGTTTTTCGCCAGGGTTTCCGGGTCACGACTGTACCGAATATACATATACAGGGTGAGTTTTCTCCGACTCTGAACGAGGGAGGGGCTTATTACTGCCAATTGCTCCGCCCCTTGGCCAATCACAACTTGTTATCAAAATCTAAGTTTACATCAAGCCGTCCATACCTGGTCTAGTCGGGTAAGGTATTGATGATCGTCGAATGAAAACAATGAAGGTCCTAATCCGCCCATTGTTTTCATTCGACGATCATCAATACCTTACCCGACTAGACCAGGTATGGACGGCTTGAGGTAAACTTAGATTTTGATGACAAGTTGTGATTGGCCAAGGGGCGGAGCAATTGGCAGTAATAAGCCCCTCCCTCGTTCAGAGTCGGAGAAAACTTACCCTGTATATCTGGGGCAAGTTTTTGGTGTTGCTGAAAGTTTTCAGTAGGGTAGAGGACAACGACGAGAAGGGGGGTGCAGTACTTCGATGGAAGTGGGACGATTGTACGCGGGTTTGATTGATGGTCTGAACACGGTTCAACTATTTTGCCTCATCGAGGAGAAGCGTGGGTCGGGTTATAGGGAACAAAAACTGTTATGGATCGCATATAAGAAGCGCCTACCTTTTTCCTCAATTTTTGGTAACATTCGTAAGGGCGAAACGTGAGTGGGAGGAAAAAACATAGGAAGATAGGAAGGAAGGAAGGAAGGAAGGAAGGAAGGAAGGAAGGAAGGAAGGCAGTTTTACAAACCACAGAAATATTAAGTCACTGTACGTTACTTTGATTTTTTTTATCGACACAGTTACTGCGGATAGGTACTTCGTTTTTTGTTTAACGGTGTTTCTCAGAAATAGCTATATAGAAACGTAGAATATCAAATTGAAATAAAAGTTGAATGAAAAAAGAAAATAAAAATGAAAATAAACACTCGACCTTTTCGTTCTTTGATACATTTTTACATATTGAGAAGAGTTTTTCAAATATATGTTACGTATATACATACAACGATCAAAGACTTGATCTTCAATGTCTCTTTCTTGAGTTCTTTTTTTCTTGCTTCTCTCAAGTACCAATAGAAGAATATTACTAGTACCCGTATTTGCTGGAGTGAAATCAGAGAATTGGTGATTTTGTGCTTTTTTTTTTTCCAAATTTTCCAAGAAATCCGAGAAAAACTCTTGTCGTTGATTTTGTGTGGGAAGCGGACAGACGGCAATCATCCAGCAAACTTCTAACAAAGATCGGAGTCAACACAGACAATTTTTTTTTTCTTCCCTCTTCTATCAATAAAGAATATTCGAAGACCCACGTGATCACGAAATGGATGGGAATTGATTGAATCGTTTTCAAGTCACTAAAGATAATTCATTAATTTGTGAATTTTTCTTCCACGTTGTGAAAAACCTCGATCTAATAATTATACATATTTCAGCTGCTAATAGAAGCATATAAATATTTTTTTTTTCTATATATGTATTAAACGACTAATTTTTAATTAGAGAAGAAAAAATAAATCTGAAGTATTGAGTTCTGGTCAGGTGTAGAAATTATTTGAATAGTGTATATTTTCCTCACTTTTTCTATTCTTTAATTATAATTGAGGACCTCAAAAAAAAAATATATTGTGTGAAACAAATTTGCAATTCTTTACAATTTTCTATTTCCTTTCTCTCTGTGTTTCCACTCGTTATCTTTTATACACCGACATTAATCAGGGAAACTAATTATATTCCAGAATCGTAAAAAAAAAAAAAAAAAAACCAAGTAGGGAAAAAATACTACGGCGAGATACCGCAAGAGACAAAGAATTTGAAAAATTGATAAAATTTGCATCAACCACAAATAATTTCTCCTTTTTTTTTTTTGTTCCTATACAAATTATTCAGTAATTACGTAGACAAGGTTTTTTTTCTCATATCGATTTAACGGATAAAACGATATGTGTGAGAATTTTCGCGCGCATTTACATTTTCGAGTGTCTACGTGTGTATAAGAGTAGCGTGGGAGTTGTCACGCATTAACCCTCACAAAATCATAGCTCTGGCTATACAGCTATGCCACAAAACGTGACCTCAGATTCTATTTTTCTCCAGTCCAAAGTCTGCAGGCGGTTATGTCACGATTAAGATTAGATCGTTTATCCGGTCTCGATGCGAAAGACGTTTCGGTTATACCTACGTGCAAACAAAATCGTATCAATCAACGCTCGCCTCCGGTTCCTGATTTGGCAAAAAAAAAAAAAAAAAAGTTATTTTTATCAAAATAAAACACAAAAAAGAAAAAGGGATAAAAAACGGTCTTAAAAAATTTTCAGTTTTTTAAGTCACAACTTTTTTTCTGCCTTCCTTCAATTCCACATTTTATTACTTACAAATAATCCCCCAAGATTCCTCTTATCTCGAGGGTCAATCGATATGTATATATTTTTTTCCTGTTTCTTCTTTATACGTCGTACTTTTTTTTCTATATTAATATGAATAATGAATATGAATATTTATATTATATGGATGAAAAATAACACGAATAGTGTTTTGTAAGATGTCTTTCTAACTGACGATGACTCTTCCTGGTTGGTGTGTGTGATAATAGAGTTTTGCCAGAGAGAGTGTCACAGTTTCGGTCCTTCTTCTACTCCTAATGGAGTTTGCATGTAAAAGCGGAAGACGTCGACGTCAAGAAATCGCCCCCATCCCCCTCCCCAAGGATGAGTCGAGGTTAGGGGGTTAAACATACGTCAAACTCCATAGGTGAAAAGAAAAAAAACAAACACTACGTACATTTATTTCTTTCATGAAAATGTGAAAAAGACAAAAAAAATTACATCAATAATGAAAATTCGGTCTTATCATATCTCAATTTGTCTTCTAGTTCATAAAATATCATTGTTTTTTGTTTTTTATTTCATCCGTTTTTTTTTTCTTCCAAATTCTCTTTGAAGTACTAAATGACGTGTTTTTAGAGCACAGCGGAGGATCTAGGATAACAAGAGGAAATATGTCTATACTTCTATATTATACAGGTATAACCGCGATAAGATAGAAAACTTGTATAGATAAGTTGTATAGATAAGTTTATCGGTCCATTGAGGCCTTGTCCCACCCCATCCGGGTTGAGTAAAGTTGAGTAAAACTCGCGTCAAGTAAAACACGTACCTATAGACAAAGTTAATCTTTGAAGCACCCTTCGTTGGGCTTGTCTGTTCTCGGAATCGACAATATTTACTCCAACTTGCTCGTCGGCGCTATACCTATAACTAACAACTCGATAATAGCAATTTGTTAACTTTGAGGAATCTCGGTACATCGATAGCTAATAAGAAAAAAAATTTAAAAAAAAAAAAAAGGGGGAAAATGTCTTGAATATTTTTATGACATTGAAAAATCATTATTAGGTGCAGAATAATTAGGTCATAGTATGAAAAACTTTATTCCATGCATGTGCAGCATGACCAGACATTTTTTAGTTCAGTATAATAAATATTGAACAAATTAGTAATTGAACACTCCAGGGTGTGAGAATTACCGATACTCAGCTTCAGGCTAAAGTACGATTCTTCAATGTTAGCAAAAATGTCCCAGTACGTCATCTCAATATTTGTGATATGATTACATCATGTGGTTGTCTTTAAGCCCGGTTTGCTCATGTTACAGATTACAAAGTTTGAGGGGGTTATCCTATAAACCCAACGCGAATTCAACGATTCAAGATCCAACCTCTCCGCTCCTTCGTGGTTTCGAAACCTGCGCGATAGTATAATCAAAGACAATTTGACGTACTTTAGAATGAAAGCTAAGGGATCTCTGAGGTACTGGTTTGCAAAAAATAGGAAAAATAATGCCTGGAGCGAAATAACGGTGAGAAAAATTATACATTTGTGAGAGAGTGTCACAAGAGATGAGACGAGGTTTTGGCTCATCTCGATTCGTTTTCGTGACTGACAAAATGCGGCTCGAAGTGTTTCCGCGACCCGATCGACCGCCAGACCGAACGGCGCGACCACGCGGCTCCGAAACGTTTCAACGCGGCCGACGAGAGAGAGGAAAGAGAAAGAGAAAGAGAAAGAGAAAGAGAGAAATAGTAGTAGTGACTGTGAGAGATACGATCTACAACTACTACGCGAGCGGCGAGTCGGCTCTTACTATACGTACTACTATGTACCCTACTACTATCGACCTGCCCTCTCTCCCTCTCTCCCTCTTCGCCCTCTCCCTCTCCCTCTCCCTCTCCCACCCCCTCCCTATCTCCGTGTCCACGCTCAACCAATACGGAATACCGTAATTCACCCGTAATGGGTATAAAGCGGCAACGGCCTCGAACCCAAAGCCGAATTACCGTAAAAAAAAGTGACAGAAAAAAAAAAGAAGAAAATAGTGAAATTTATCCGTTTGCTTTTTTTTTCTTTTTTGTTCAAATTTTAGTTACAAATAGATACAAAAAAAAAAAACTTATACATATCAAATTTTTTAGCGTTAAAAGAATTTAAACTTAATTGACACAATTTTTTTTCCTATCAAATTTGAACTTTTGATCCTGAAATAAAAAAAAAAAAGAAGAAATGAAAACAACGAACTAAACGAAATTTTGTCTCGTTCGATCGACAATGAGTTTTTTTTTTTTCACAAATTCGGTGATAAAGAGAAAAATTGATTCAAAACACAATATTCTTGTTATAATTTCAAGTTTTTGTAAAGAAATCGATGCAGAATTAACAAGTTTTTGTTTCTTCTTCAAACTTCAAATTTCTGATTCACAAGTGAAGAAAAAACTGTGAATTAATGGAAACAGAAAACAGTTCTTTATTTTCAAATTTGAGTCAACGATCTTTAGGAAAAAAAAAAAACATCGAACTAAAAAATTGCTTTCTCTTTCAATTTTAAGTTTCTTAGTAACCAAAAAAAAAAAAGGAATCAAACGAAACAATTTTTTGGTTCTTCAAATTTCCACCTTTTGATTTAGCGAAAAGAAAAAAAAACGAACAAAAGTTTCTCGTTGATTTCGAGGTTTCGCAAATTCATCAAACATTCTTTGACTATTTTTCTTATTGAATCAGTAATGAATAAAATAGAAATTGACCATGAGGGAGTTTAAGTTTAAGGCTGATTTTTTTTTTTTTTTTTTTATCGTCGATGCACCTGGTCCTGAGACAAAAAGTATTATTCTTTCACCTCCCCCCTGGCCCTTCGTAAAACTTAAATCCTCAACTAAAGTAGGTACATAGACCTCACGACGTTTTCCCACAGTTAAACTTTCCTGATATTTGACTTTCTAATTAAGGTTTCTAGCACGTGTTATTGCGTTGCGTTGTTTACTATGTTCACGGAACCTACTATTTCCTACTATACCAAGATCGTCGGAGAAGAGGTGGGGTAACTCGGTAGAATAGGGTACACGCGGTCTAGATTTATTACACCCACAATGCAATACCCTAGCAATCACTGTCAGGACACAGGGTGAAGGTAAAACATTCTCTCCGCATATCCCCCCTTGCCATTTATTTATATACACATATATATCTGCATACATGGCCTAAAATAAATACTTCAATTTCTTCTTCGTTATCGTCAAAACCTTAAGAGGGGGGAAGGGGTTGATCAATATCAATCAACGAAGTTATACGTACGAAATTCCCGTTGCACAGAGATCTCTGAATTAACTAGCCAAGGTAACTATATAGGCACGGAAGGGAATAGGGAAGAGGGAGAGTTTCGTGTTTCCGGTGTGTGACTTCCGCTCTTGGCGTCCTGCAGTCACAGCACTCCTGCTGGCCCTGCGGCTAGTCGCCGGGCACTAGGCAGGGTCTCTCTTATGCGGCGGCAGTCTCCCTCGTTCCTCATTCCTCATTCCTCATTCCCTCATTCCTTCCCCCTTCCCCATCCTTTACTTATCCTCATTCTTGTCGGACGCTGACGCTACATTCTCTACGTTCTCCACGTTCGCGTTTATACCTTAGGTACAGAGGGATGGGGGGGTGGGGGCCGGGGAGGTAATGTTATATATGTCATCAGACCCCCCCCCCCAACCCTGCAGTATAAGGTCAAAGCAAAAAGGAACGCGTTGTTCTTGCCCCAGGGATAACTAGACTTTTGACAAAAGTTTTAACTGTACTTTATCGAATTTTATTCAAACCGTGCGATGAAAAACGGTTTTAATATAAATCATCAATTTAACGACGTGTTGTATCAGTAATTTAACACTATTTAGTCACTGATTTAATCATCGTTGTCAAGTAATTAAGATACAGACGCAATTTATCAATAATTTTCAAGATCTGTGTGGGTATAATTTATTAATTAATTATAATTAATATCATTATCGATTTAATAAATAAAATTTTGGGGATTAAAAGTAAAATTATTTATTTATCATATAGAATTAATTACAAAATTGAATGATGAAATAATTATCATTTTGCTTTATTTTAAACGATCGTTTTTTTTTTTTTTTCGGTTTTGAAATATTTAAATTACTATTGTTCATTGTTTTCATTTCAAGAAACACACAATCAAGATTAATTAAAAAGTCGAGAAAAAATCGATGAAAAAATGTAGTGCCAACCGTTTGCAGTTGAAAAAAAAACAATAGATCAAATTTCCGTCTATGAAAAATGTCAACGGATAGAAAAAAAAAAAAAAACACAGGAAACTTGAATTTTAATCGATTCAAAATTATGAATTCAATCAAACCACTACCAAAAGTAATGATCGTTGTGAAACTAAAATTATGAATTTAACCATTTTGTCTTCTATCAAGATCGTTATACCTAATTATTGTGGGAATAATAATTATGACTGGAGTTGTTTAACCCTTCTGCCCTAGCCGTGATTATAGTAGATACGTAAGTCGCAAAGGTAATATAATATCGTGGGCGATTCGCACCGGTTATTTCAACGGGCGAGTACCTTCTGACTTAATACTACTTCGCCTGTGCTGCACTAGTGCATAGAATTTATAGGATTTCAAGCCCTGGCCCTGCGAAGAAACGGCTGCTGCTGTTTCTGCCGCTTGCCTCGATTTATACAACTCTAGGTACTAGTATTTAGCACGAGTTATAAAATAGCCAAGAAGCTATATATACCTACATAAAGTGAATACTGCAGGTCAGTCACAAATAGTTACTACAAACCCACCCCTTTGAAAAAAAAATCTATTCATTATTTCAAATAGATCATCGATTATTTCCAAAATTATCATATTATCATTATTATACTACAATCGATGCAAATAAATCAGTTGAAATAACGATCCAAATGTCCTTATGCTAACCCTTAATAAACTTTTCCTATCATATCCACCCCCCTCTGACGATCCGCAGACGCCACACTGCGGATAAAGAAAAGAATATAAAGTCGCGTTCGTGACTTTTGGAAAAGAAACTCGTTTTTTTTTTTTCATTCATCAATTTTGGTATAAAAAAAAGTGAATAACTGAATATCTTCTTCGATTATAACGATGCAATTTATAGAGAAATAAGGATATTGAAGTTGGTCACCAGAGTCCCGACAGCACCCTTAGACATCAGGTGAGGGGGAAGCGGGGGGGAGAGGGGCTTTCGAATAAAGCGGAACTGAATATTCATTAGAAATGATAATGCCACTTCAGCGTCGCGACGCCCCCGTCGGTGCACCAAAACCACCACTGCGCGAAGCGGTTCTACCTACTCGACGCGGCGCCTCCACCTCCGAAATCCCCGGGTGGGATAGGAGAAAGATCATTGTTATTCAGGAAGTAACGCATTGCCGGTACGCGGATTGAATTTGGCGAGGTTTTCGCATAATTTTAACTATAACGCCACCATGCGGAATTTTCTTCCATTACTTATTTCATAGTTTCATGCTTTTTTTTTTTCTCTTTTTTGTTTTTCAATCTTTGCGTTTCTACATCTTTTTTTTTTTTTCAATTTTATTTACAGTGGATATCGAGCAGAGGCGATACTGGAAATTATTGATACAGAAACAGAGAATTTTTAGTCAGAAAGAAGAAATTGAATCAGTTAAGGATCCAATTTCAAGGTTTTGATCAACGTCAGTGCATGAATAAAAAGCAAAGGTATCAAATCGATCCAAATAATCAATTTTTCTTTCCAGATAGAGAAATTTAGATATTTATTTTCTCAATTTAGAGCTTTTACATAGATTCAAAAGAAAACAATTTTGATTATGATAGAGTGCTGGCTTATTTCATAATTTGACACTCACTCACTCATATTATTATTATTATTATTATTATTATTATTTCAAGTTTCCTTCAATTTCATTATATCTAAGAAAATAATTTTCATTTTTTCTTGCATTATTTTTTGGAAGAACAAATGAAACGAAAGAAAAAACTAACAATAAACTGAAAAACTGATTAAGAAATCTAGTCGGTTAATAATATACGCGGTACACTAGCTGCAATATCCATAGTTGTTACAAGGCATCTCGCATATAACGGTTTTCGTTACTTTTAGAGACGTATATGTACATATGTATATGTATATAGGTATACAGTGAACAGTTAAACAGGTTATAGGTCAAGTTATAAACCAGACACATATCTATCCTCGTTCTCGTACGTAGGTAGGTAGGCAAGGTACGTGTATTCTTTACTGCCAAGCAGCAGCCCAACCTGTGCCACAACGCAGCCACATCACATCACATCACATGATAGCACAGCACAGGTGAGTACAAAAGGTATATATTTAAATACGTGTAATAACGTTTCTTGAAGGCTGCATCTCTTGTTTGAAAAATATGTATTGCGCAATATTTTCTACCCAGGGAGCTTAAGATGATCCCCCCCCCCCCTGCACCGCGGTCTCACACATCTCATTCACTTTCGACCTCGGCAGCACCTCTCTAATATCATTTCATCCATCACGTAGTGGACGATGTGCAGATTAAACTTGTAAGCAGATAAAATTAATCATGATTTACGATTTTTTTCGAAAAACAAAAAAAAATCGAAAAAAAGGTCAATTTTGGGGAATTTTTTTTTTTTTTTTTACTCGGAAAACTGTACAGAATGATTGAAATCAAGTTTTTGAACACATTCATTGATACATTTTCAAGCACGTTTTTCTTAAAACAACGTTTTTCAAACTGTAAAAAATTAGATATCTAAAAAAGAAAAAAACGCTGAACCGATCGACTTGAAATTTTTCGTGGTTATTGTATTCATATAATTATCTAGTATGTGTCACAAGATTTTTTTCTTGATTCTCATTGTCAGTTTTCGTTTTTTTTTTTCTTGAAAACATAAGTTTGTAGTATCAACTTTGATATCCTAATCGATCCGTTTGTTGCGCACGATTTTATCACGAAAATGGCTACTGGATACAGTTTTGGAAGATTTTTTTACAGCATTTTCGCAACATTTTTTTGTGACAAAATAGATAAATAAATTGAAAACAGAAATCGGACTAATAGAAAAAAAACCAATCGGATAATTCCAACAGTTTTCTTGTAACAAAGAAAAATAACCCTAATTTTCTTTTGTTTCCCCGCATAAATGATATTATAATATTCCGTCTAGGTATAATTTTGACACCGTATAGAAAATTATTTGACAAATCTTTATAAACGTCTATAATTAAGTGGCAATTATATACCTAAGTTCGTTGTACTCGTACTGCAAAGTTTCTAGAATCTATATAATAGGAAAAGACAATTACGAAGCAATTGGAGGAACTGTAACGATCGGTTTAACGCTAAAACGATTCGCCGAAGGATTTTACACGGCTGTAATCTACCGATCGCGAATCTTCGATAACCGACCCACAATTTTCAGGTATCGAATACAAAATAACAAAATTGACCGAATATTTCATTATCATATTTCAAAAACTGTATCATTATAAATCATCCTATTAGTAGAAATTATATGAACCTTTTTTTTTTTCTTGTTTCATGCAAAATTTAATCATCTTCCTTTTCTGTCATCACTTTTATCGCGATAAAGTTGACCATTTACAAAGATATGCAACTATTAAAAAATGGCGATGTTATGAAATTATTATTTGAAACGTTGTGTTTACTTAATTTTACAAATTTATTTCTTCTTTCTCAGTTTTGAATAACGAACATTTTTCACTTATATACGATTCAGAATGTATATATATAATAATATATACATCATATATTCAGACTTTTAGTTGCTGTTAATGGTCGGTCAGTCAGGCATGACCCGCATGCATAAATACTGAATAATTTTAAGTAGTTTGTCTTGTATTGTAACAGGAAGAAATTAGCCCTAATTAAGATAACGATCTATGCTTGCCCATCAAACTAAACCCTGGAACCCAAGCGTTTACCTTCTATACAATATACCTAACCTAATGCTCCGTTAATGACGCGAGTCGTCGACGGTCGATGGACGATGGTCAACGACCGATCACCCAAGAGGCTATTCAGTCTCTATTCACTCCTGAAATCAGCTGTAACCCCTGGTTTGAAATCAGACAAAGAAATCCCTTCGAAATCGTAGAAAATCACTGAAATTCTTCAAAATCACTTTCAATTAATAGAAAAACGAAAAATTTCATGTTAAATTAGAAAACCAATTACTTGAGAAAAAATATATTCTTCTTTGACGATTTTAAAAATTATGTTTCACTTTGAAATAATCAAGAGATTGATTAAATTTCATAAAATTCGAGTAAATATTAATTCTTTATTGATTGTATATTATATATATAAATTGAGATATAATTTTACAAACAGAAGAGAAAGATAGAGAGAGAGAGTGGTTTTTTAACTCTTCAAAGTTGATTTTGTTAACTGCAATATAGATATTGGGGTGACCCCCTTTACCTCAAAGATTACGCAACCTTATTGTTGACTCAAGAGAGAGAAAGATAAGTAGAGAATATAATTCGTCGAAAAATAAAAAACAGTAGTAGAAAAAAGAAGAAGAAGGAGACAAGAATAATGTTAACGCAATATTTTCTTATCACGTTATCATCAAGAACGGTTGATAATTTAAAACCTCTAAATAGAGTCACGATAATTAACAGAGAGAAGAGAAACTGGCTAGGTATACATGCCATATATCTCTGTATATATACTAACTGCACACGTGATTGTTGCACAACAAATTAGGCTACCAGCTATACTCGAGTTTGTTGACCGAGGATAATATTTGTATACGTATATATATATATATAATATGTAACTCAAGGAATACAACGTTATGTAACACATACTGTAAATATATTTTTCATACGTACAACAAATCTCGAGTATGCACTAATTTAATAAAAAAGAAAAGAGTAAAATTCTGATTTATTAATTAAAGTGACAAATTCGTGTGATTTATTTTGATTTTTTTAATTTTCTCTCCTTACCCTCAAAAAACGTATAGTTACATGAATTATAAAAAAGAGCGCGTATTATACATCGAGGTTGTACAGTTTCATTCAAGTTCTAAGCTTCTATACAGAAAAAAATACAACTCTTTGCTCTGAGCCTCTTCAATCCCTGTGTACATCATGTTCGTTCGTTAGAAAATGTATTTTCTCTTACAGAAATTGCAGAGTTTAGAAAAAACAAGAACAAAAAAAAAAAAGGTTACATTCATTCATTCATTCATTCATTGACTTTACGGTATGAAAGAGAAGCCCTTACCACAATTAATAAACTACTTCCGTTCCTGCTGTAATAGTACTATGCCACGAACCGTCGATGTAGAAAGAAAGGAAAAAAAAAAAACGAAAGAGAACCGGACACACGGTATATATATTTCGAATTACATTTAATTATCATTACAGCAGTGTTTTGTTTTATACTTTCTTTTCTTCAATGAAACAATTCGAATCCGGTTATAGGGACCGAGCGCCGTACAGAGGTGGCGCCGCTTAGTGGTCAAATATGTAACGAGCCGCAGGGACTTATATTAACGTGACAGGCGGAGTGTCGGTTGTTTGTCGAAATTTTCCCCAAAACACAGAGTTTTTGACCAAAGAAGTGTCTCTTTTCGGTGTATGATAAGAAAAGGGTTATTGTTGCATCGTCGGTCGTTACAATATCCACAGAAATACCGAGTAAACAGGTATTCAAGTCACTGTTATACTACTACCGGCAATACAATTCAATCGGATTGGTTCGCATATGATTGGCCAATGCTCGGCCAACCATACGCTACCGAAAGCACAACACGAACCAATCCCATTGAATTGTTCTGCTCGTGGTAGCATTTCAGTGCCTTAGATACCTGTTTTTTCAGTACTTCTGTAGATATTGTAAGAACCGACGATGCAACAATCATCCTCTCCTGATCATACACCTAAAATAGATACTTCTTCGGTTGAAAACTCAGTGTTTTGGGGAAAAAGTCGACAAATTACCGTCCGTCCGCCTGTCACGTTGATATAAATCCCTGCGGCTCGTTCCATATTTGGCCACTAAGCGGCGCCACTTGTGACCTCGCTCGGTCCCTATAGTGGGTACTCGAACGTACATAGATAATGGATTGCTTTGTTTCATTGTTCCTTTTTTTTCCGTTTGATTTGATGCGAGCTGCTTATACGCGAACACACCCCGTGCAATGGGACACCGGAAGGAAGTGCATTAGCCCCGGGATTAGCCCAGTGCCCTCGTATGCCTCAGTACGTTGTGGTTAAATACAACAAAAGTCACGTGACGTGGGTCATTAACGTATACCTCTATTTTATACTATAAAGAGCGAGTTTTCCCTTGTACCTAGTTCGTTTCATCCTCATTTTTAGTTACAAAAATGTTTCATGACTATATCACATAAATATTTAACGAATAATATTATGGTCTACGTTCTGACACGATTATTTCATTCATTTGATCGATTCACTAAGTAATATCAAATCAAAATTCATGTATATATACGTAACGATGTTATTTAAAAAAAATTTTTTTTTTAGTTAAACAAAGAAAAACTGTTCGATTTGGAAAAAAGAAAAACGTCCAATAGCTCGTTAATTAATCAGAAATAACTGAAATATAACAAGAAATGATTTCATCAGTTAGAAGCAACTGGAATAATGAGAAATAATGATAATTGATCGTAAAATAACTGAATTTACAAGAATTAACAATTTAATTTACAGTATAAAAAATTGAGTTCAATTGAACTAATTTACCAACAAAATAATGATAATAATAATGAATAATGTGTCAGTCAAATCTTGAATTATTTCAATTATCCTAAAATTTGATGTACTTTATATTCGATATAGTTTATATATTTACAAGGTCAGCATTTATGTATACTATACATATGATAATACATAATGCAGTATATAGAAAAATAATAATAATTTCAGTCCACTCAACTTCTTCTTTCTCTCTCTACTCTATCCTCTGCCAATAATAAAACGCTGCGTCGAATATCTCATAGTTATAACAGCTCGACGTGCCAGCGTATCCTATATGTATATGTAGTATAGGTAAAAATCGGTTACCGTTGCAATACCGCACCGTGAGCATCAGCCGCGAGGCCATATATACGGCAATTGAATAGAGAATAGGAAATAAAAAAAAATGAAAATACTAAAAAAAACAAAAAAAAAAAATATTCCAAACGCATAAATTCAATGAAACGGCAAATCTCTGAATCCGTTTACGCGCTCGGATTTCGTATGATTGGTTAGCATTTCATTTCAATCGGTCGATGACCAACAGCGAGAGAGAACCCTCGATTAAATTAAACTATAGATATATCTATAAAATTCAGTCAAAATCTTTTTTTTTTTTTTTTGTGTTCAATTTTTCGTTATTTCTCGTTTGTTTCTTTTCCTCTGATTTTTTCTTATTTCAAGAATTCTTCTGAATATAATTAGAAAGTACAGATTTTTTCGGTTTATAATTTTTATAAAAGCTTGAAAAGCATTCAATTTTCATAATATTTCACAAAAAGTTTTTATACTTCGATCTCATTAATTTATTTCTATTGAATTCGGCATTTTTTACAACTAATTATAGCTGCAAGCTTCAGTTTCATTTTTTTCCCTCTTTCTCTCTCTCTCTCCGTCTTTACTTTGTAAAATAAATTTCACACGAAATTACGAATCACTGCGAAACTGAGTACGAGAGGGTAGTATTATTTCTCTTGAACGACACATTTGACGAGAAAACAAAAAAATTTGAAACAGAGGAATGTCGACGACGACGAACCGCCGGAAGAACGAAAAGCGACTCCCCTTTTTCTGTTTCCGGTTTGAATTACTATCATTCCACCGCGCATTGTCTGCTCACGCGGTATTTTACTCCCGCTGTTATGAGAAAATTATTTTATTGTCATTGACGACGGTGGTTGTTTATGATATACCTGTTAAAGTCTGAACAAAAAAAATTACAATTCTTTTAGAAATAAAGAATATATTTTATAATATAGTATCAGCAAAATTCACAAGAATCATTTTTAACCACAAATTTCAACCATTAAAACATTCTTATTTTAATTGAAATCAATTATTTCTATCAGATTTTTCGACATTCATTTTCAATGAAAATTTGATGATGATACCTACATGGATGTGTAATAAAATATGTTTGACGATAGAGTAAAATATGTATATATAAATTGTTTCATCTAACGCGATATTCAAAAGCTTTTCATTTATTATTATTATTATTATTTTCCATTACTTTTTTGAATTAATTAATGCTGGGAGGTTGAACAATTGAATACAGTATGAAAATATATATACAAATTATATATATATTCATCGCTCATCCTATTCGTCTGCTGTATAATATTATTCCACGATTGTAGCTCAAATTGTTGACCCATTCATGCTTGAAATTCTCATATAATATATTATATATACATATATATATATATCCTACAAACGTGAATTTTCGAATATACATATATCCACGAAACACACGTACGTCGTTCTCATTGTTGCGCATCAAAACGTAACGTAACGCGTAATATTGGATTTTTGAATATCATTCGCGTACATAAATTTGAACCGTTAAAATATCGGCAAACGTAAAATTTCATTGATCTCGCGAAATTGTCAAAATTAAAAACGATTAGCAATCATTGAAAACCAAAATCGAACAAATAAAATCATAATATCTACAACCAATATAAAATTATAAACATATAATTTTTATGTTCATTGATAAAATTATTTGTAATCGGAGAAGATCAAGTTTAATTGGATTATTATTATTATTAAATAAGGCATATAATATAGTATTGGAAGAGATTTTCCAACATGTATTGAGATCGGTGGTAATTTCATATATGAATGGATCTCGTGTCGCTACATGGTCCGCAAGGGATATTCGATGATACGGAAAATTAACAGGCGGCCATGCAAGCCACTAATGTCGATGAGACTGGAAGGAGGCGGTAATTACATGACGATATTAATCCGTATTAAACGTTGTAAACGGTTGCACTATACCTAACCTATCGCAGATAGTATCTGTAAGATAATATACATATATACACATAATATATAATATATATATATATAATAAGCGGCTTATTGCAGAGTTTACACGATGCAAAACAGAGAAATTGCGGTATTTAGGTACATATAAAGCCCGTAAGGTATGTAACACACATATTAAAAATAAAAATAAAAAAACTAACGATATATAGAAAATTTCAGAAAATAATTAACATCAAACAATTATGTGTGTATACATTTTTCTCCACATTCATTCTCATCAAAAACGTGAAGAACGAAATTAAGTGTCAATAAATATGAATTTTTGTTACTTTTGTCGTTCAGTTTTTTATAGCATAAAAACAATTCATTTTTCTTTTTTTTTTCACTTTTATTCTGATATGAAGTGATAATGAAAAAAATAAGAATTTTGAAATTTGACCTATATATGTATACTGGATTTTCACAAAAAGTAAAAAAATAGACAAAAAGAAACAGAAAAAAATAAATACATAATGTAAAAAAAATGTCATACCTATAGGTATGTACATACGAATATGGAATAATAATGAACGCAGTAATAATTGATAATGATAAATCTACTGTATAATAGAAATAGAGATACCTACTGATAATTATTATAGATACATTCTTTTCCTATGACGAATCGCTGACACTATAGACAAGGCAGGCAGCAGGCTATTAGATATCTCTCTCGTATCCTGTCTCTTACGTTAGTGAATTTGTATGAGGTGTAATGAAATCATGTATCTAACGATGAGAGTGTATTCGAATAAATTATAAGATATTTGTGTGAATTTTTTATTATTTTTTTTCTTCTTCTTCAATGTCTCATTCACATAATTATTATGAATTTATGTACAAATACTATAGAATTACACGCAGCTGATCAAGTTACAAGAAAAAAAAACGAGATAAAATAAAATAAAAATCACTCAGATAAGAAAAATATGTGCAGAATTGCAAAAAGTAATGAAACAAAAAAACATTCTTTTTTTCACATCGCAGCAAAGACACAAATTTCACATTCTCATAATGAAGAGAAAAAAGAAAAAGAAAAAGAAAATATATTATAAAAGTTATAAAAAAAAAGTGATGAAATCGTAGATGTCGATAAGCTGCAAGATGTTCATCTCACTATCGGCGAGATATTAAGTCAAAGCAAGGCGTATAGTAGGCATAGTATCCGTGACCGTGATTCCGAAGCAAGAATATTTTATGAATGAAAATCTGTGAACGAACTTACATACGTAATACCACAAACACATGTATACACAAACTTCTCACAATAAATAAAATTACTTACACAATATTTTTCTATTTTTATGAAAAAAATATATGACTTCATTACAGATTTTTTTTTCTCTCTATATTTTCTTGAAGATTGTCTCAAGTGATTCATGACAGTTTCGTTTTTTTTTTCTTTTCCTCTACGTCATTGTAAATAGTAGTGATATTATTTAATACTATCTTGAGAAGTTTACAAGTGAACTGCACACAGAGGTGTGTTCATGTATGAACAATTATTGCAATCAGTGACAATTCGTCATCTTTTTTTCTTTTTATTGCTATGAAAAATGACGATAAAATAACTTTTAACAAGTTTACGATCACGATGTCATAAATATTATTATTA
Source organism: Euura lappo (assembly GCA_018257835.1). NCBI lineage: Eukaryota > Metazoa > Arthropoda > Insecta > Hymenoptera > Tenthredinidae > Euura > Euura lappo. The sequence continues at coordinate 205,671 of JAEUYN010000415.1, read as the reverse complement.
TACAGTCATGATGCGTGAATAGTAGTAGTAATAATTACTTCCTTAACGACGACGATGCGTCATATGTCAGTGAATAAGAAAATCACAATTCCCCTATAAGGCTAATGTAGCCTGATGCCTGATAGATTTCAAAAACACTCCAAGCTTTTACTCATAAAAGGATGTATGTATGTGCATAATAAGAAGGAAAGGAGAAAAAGAAAGACTTGAAAAAAAAAGTACACACGTATACATCGCTCGGTAAGGAATTAAGCCTCTAGGGTTCGTCAAGCTTTACGTAAACGAATAAACACGGCTATGCTATGCACGACAGTACCTGACCTAAATTCTCAATTTCCAGAACCTGGCTATATACGCCGTACGGCTACAAACAGCAACGTAGGTTATCTCAATGCAGTTGCACCTCTGCGTGCATCACAACCGCGAGTCTAGCGATATTATAGTGAAAAAAATAATACAAAAGAAAGAAAATGATGAAGAAAGAAAAAAAAAAATTAAACTAGGTATTTGAATAAATGAGGAGATTTTTATAATAAGGATATAGTCAAAATCCTCTTTAATATATGTATGCTTCGATGATTCTCAGAATAAATATAAACGAATAAACGATCGATATTCAAATTCAGAGATAAAAGACAAAAAATATATGTAACATAATTAAAATGATGATAGTATGTAATCGATTTAATAATAAGCGGCCAAGAAGGGAAGAATTTTGAAAATGATATAATTGATTTTATGCAAAAATGATTGGACGTAAAAAAAAAAAAAAAATCATTGCAATTTTTCAGAATGCTGTGTGCAATTGATCGGATCGATCGATAAATAGATAATCATTGATCAGATATGAGACGAAGAAAAGAAAAAGAATTCCGAAGGAGAAAATAATGATAATCTGTTCAAGGATCATCAAATAAAACGTTCTAACTATAATTTAAAGCAAATAACAAACAGAACTAGGTAAATTCCAATCTTCAAATTTATGTAAAATTATATAGTATGTATATTCATTCATCGAAAGATTTGGGATTTTGTATTAAATTTTTTTTTTCTCGTTTTTTATACGCGTATATTGTATAATGTAGAGTATCTCGAAATAATTGGGTCACGTTTCTTCTTTCTTTGTTAAAAATAATAATCACAAAAGTTACAGTCAATTACATTCCAGCGTTTTTTCTATATGTATACAGACAGATGTACCTTAGCATGGGTGACATGACGTCACAACGTAATAATTCTCGATCTGTTAGATTTCCTTTAATTTTCGTTTTTAATTGTGAAAATTGAAGAAAAAAATGACCCAATTATTTTTTGCGAACTACCAATTATTACAGTAGAAAAAAAAATGATTACATTTTTTCAGAAAACATTGCAGCAAGTGATTCAATAAAATATCACTAGATTGTCAATGAATCAATGAATGAATCTCGTAATGAATAGAAGATTTTTCTTGAATTATTGTTAATTTTATACTGTATATAAAATATTGCACACAATATATAATATGAGAGTGGGGGAAATAACGAGGATCGTGATGACCGCGTGCATCGTGGACATACATGACCATACATAGTATTATGTAGTATCATAATGTCTGTACCTATATATGTCTGTGTGTGTGTGTGTGTGTGTGTGTGTGTGTGTGTGTGGAGGTATGCTTGCAGAGTTTAAACTCTCACCGTCGGGTAATGACCGTTCGGTTAGTATATATACATACATACATATATAGGTACGAGCGCGTACTACGACTCGACGCCACGATGTTTGTTTCAATATACTCGTCGTTCAGAATTGATTCGTTCCGGTTCGGTGAGGCCAGCGGAGCCTAACGCGCCCGCGACCGACCAACGAATGAACCTAACCTATGCTATGCTACGCTATGCTATGCTATGCTATTCTACCCCGTACAGCTCGACCCTACTTCTCTACCACCATCGCCACCACCACCCTACCCGAAGATATCTCCGTCGGGAATCACAACAGCGATCCAATTCTAGTTGAAGTATCTTCTTCGCGGCGGTGGTAAGACGCCGCGGCATAAGCATCGCATCGCATCGCATCGCAACGTATCGCTGGAGAAAAACAACCGAAAGGTATTCCCAACGATTTGGACTACCGGGAAATGAGAATTTTTTCGCTTCCTTTATTCTCGGACTCTCTTTCACTTCTCATGAATGACATTACCATTAACATTACAATTAACATTGACATTGACATATTCACATTCACATTCACACATATTTGAACTGATATTAACAAATAAAATTCTTTTCTAATTTCGAGTTTCATTGTTTAAAATCATTTTTTTTTTTCTGAACTTGTGTCTATTTTTCATCAGTTTCTCAATCAAAAACAATTGAACTGTATAGTTTTCAAAAATGAAAACAATAATATATGAAAAAAAAAAGAAGAAAAATCGTGAATCAAGTGAGAAATGAAGAGGGGGGAAAAAAATAATAAAATGATCGTGACGCATGATTAAAATGAAAATTAAAATAAAAATTCGAAATTAAAATTAAAATCATTTCGCTAACAACAACGTTTCACATTATACCAAAAATTGGCAAACATGATTATCTCACGTGACCGCATATAATTAATGTTTTATTGATCTGTTATACCTAGTATAATAATAATAATAATAATAATAATAATAATAATAAAATGATACCAGATAAGAATTATAATAATAATAACATTAATACCACCGTATAGATATAGAGAATCGAGGTTGATAATATTAGATAGATAATGAATATTAAGAGGGATAAGGATGATAGTAATACTAGAAGTAGTAGTAGTAGTAGCGTAGTGGGAGGGCAGAAGAGGATATACCTCAGCACAGTATTTTTAGACCTTATTACGACCGCGGTGTTAGAAACGCGACTTGCCAACGAACGAACGAACGAACGAACGACGCCGATAAATCGATATGTATATATGTATACATACGTATGTACAGGAGCCAAACTCTTTTTCTCTCTCGCTTACCTACATCCCCAATGCGTCACGTATACCTCTCGTGGTATGAAAACGATGTAGAAAATAAAAAAATTGTAAATTCAAAAAAAATCTACACGTTCACACATTCAATCGAAATGAGAAACTTCTCTTTTTTTCGTTTCTTTTCGCAATATATTATCATCATGTGTAATAAAAATGATAGACAGCGAACTAGACAAGAAAATAATAATAATAATAATAATAATAAAAGAAGAAGAAAAAGAAAGAAAAACATTGCAGAAAAATTTACGCAAAAATGTTGAGCTGCACGTGTAAAAAAAAAAAAAAAGAGGAAAAAAAAATATTCACACAAGAAGGATTAAAAGCATTAAAAAGTGTTATACACAAAAAATATATATATGTATAGAGGTGTTAATGGAAATAATTTTGTCGAGGATAGTATGAAAAAGAAGAAAAAAAAGAAGAAGACCTTCGATCATACTAAGTGACGAAAAAAAAAATCAGAAATTCTCAAGTGAGTGACAAGTTTCAAATTTGCTGGGAGAAGGGGGGGGACGAAGCAAAAGGAAGAGAAAAAAAAAACCTAATTAAACTAACGAACGTCACGAGTGCCTACAGATACACAACTTGTGTCATATCGTTTTAAATGTCACAAGGAAATTTTCGAGGAAATTTCTTATATTTTTCCTTTTTTTTAATCTTTTATATATATATTTGATATATTATCTCTTGTGCGTATTTCCGGCCACTGCACTACCGCAAACAAATTCGTATCGTACATTTTTTTCTCATTTTCTCATTGTCATTTTCTTTTTTCCTCGTAAAACAAATTAACAAACAATTTTGTCATAATTTAGTATTTTATCTAATTGCCATGCGTTCGTAGCGGAGTGACTAAGACGAATAGTATATTACGTGATTCGTAATTGTTTGACTAAAGTAGTGAATAAAAATAAATAAATAAATAAATAAATGATATTGACTAGTATATAGTTTGATTTTTGATCTCTGGATTGTAATTATTGCATTGGTGCTGATTTAATTGTTTTATTTAATTTTTTTTTTTTTATCCGGCAAGACTGTTTTTCGCGTGCGAGAATAATCAAATTATCAGCACAAAATTTCTTTCCGTCTAAAAATAACAGCTAGATTATATGTATATTCGCGTGTAAATAAACGTTGTGAAAATTCACGCTCCGCTATCCCGACGATTGACGATTCGAAATACATCAGGGGCTCGCGGTCAAGAATTATTAAGAAAAAGAAAACAAAACAAAAAAATATATATATAATAATATCGATATTATAAAAGCATTAAAAATGAAGTCAAGACTGAATTTTACGTAGTATAATAAAACAACAATAAGAAACATCAAAGTTTCCTCTTTTTTCCTTTGTTTTTTTTTTGTTTTTGTACGAAAAAATGATAAAAGGTTGAGTGAAGGATTTATAATATAGCACAACGTCAACGAGATGATAAAATTCAAATGTAGGATATATACACCCCAGCCTAAATGGGAATGGGTGATTCCAAGATATTGGGTCTTTTGGTGTCTTTTAGAAAAAAAATTGGAAAGATGGAAAAATATGATCTTTTAGAATGGTCATAATCATACCTTAGAGTGTGTTCTATACGGTACACTAAATTTCAAATAGGAAATGTTCTCAGAATTCCAGAAATTTGCGTTCAAACACCAAAATTGTCTCTCCCCTGGCATGTCCCTCCGACAAATTTATTGATTCCCGTAGCGATATTTGGTGACTCTTCCAATAAATTACAATAAACAATGGACTTTCTTATAGCTGCATCAACGTATGATGATATTTCAGTAATAAAATTCATTTTATATTATTATTTTTCAAAATATTCCATATTCCGTTTTGTCCTCCACTTTCGACGTCTCCTCCCCTGGCATTTTTATGGCCGTTATTTTGAACTAATAAAATCAGCTTGCTTATTCAAACTTTGTCGGTATCATAAGAGTTTGGCACAAAGTTGACGTGTTGTGACGGGTGAGCACCCTTGCGCTTTCGTTTTTCGGTTAGCGCGGAATAACCGCCGCGTTCGGGTCAGTGTCGGAGTGATCCCTGTATCTACCCTGGTAAGTCGTATGTCGCAATCAGTTATCTATTTATTTTTATTCTAGGCATCATGTATTCTAATATGTGCACTAGTCACCCAGTTTCAATTCAGAATCTAACGAATAATTTGTTTCCATACTATTGACGAATTACCGCAGAAACATCTCTCCCCTGGCATATCTCCCCTGGCATATTGTCATGCCAGGGGAGATACAAAATGACCAGGGGAGATACGTATAGAGTACATTTCTCATTATATACTACGATTTAGAACATACTACATTCAGTTTTCTTGTTTACATGATATGGACGAATACTAGAACCGGTATTATTGACATTCTTACTGATATACGAGCAGAAAATGGCAAACCCGAAGAAATTTGAATCTCGAATATTTTATAAGCTAAAAATATGATAATGTTATATGAAAAAAAAACAACAAAACGTCTGGTCACCATGTCTTTAACATACCAGATTATTAAATATATATATTCGTATTTCGGAGTATTTTATTTTATTTAATCCATGAGTAATAGTCTCTCCCCTGGCCAGTGTCTTCCCCCTGGCACATTGAAAAGTCATTAAAAATGATCAAAGTGTCTCGCTCTTCCGTAGGCATCATAAAGACATTGTCAATATTCTAGTAAATTCGAAATTGACCGTAATTATTACATTTTTTGCTTTGCCAAAAATGTTAGGATCTGAGACGCAATATCTTGGAATCACCCGAATGTATAATCCAAATTCTAAAGTAATTCAAACAATTTGTTGATAATCTTCCTTCCAGCAATAATAATAATAATAATAATAATAATGATAATGATAATCACAATAACAAAGTACCTACACCTTTTGTCAAGTACTTATATATATGTATATATAGTATATACATACTCTAGATCTCTGTGTAATAAAGATCCTCGAACTGTCAGTCAGCCCACCTTCTGTTATCTAACGAGATAAAGATAAAATATAATATTATCAAGATTGACGCGAACGACCTGTCTCGATCGTGTTACGTATGCTGCATCTATCAACTGAACAGTGAACACACGTAATCTATCCTCTTTCGAACACGTGGGACACACGTTTTTGTTTCGTTACGTGAAAAATTATAGATAAGAGAAAATAAAATTGAAAAAAAAAAAAGTATTGATTTTGAATATCAAAAACTTTGTTAAATTTAATAATTTTTCATCTTCTTTCGTCCTCAATTAAAATGTTATTTAAAAAAAAAAAAAAAAATTCCCGAATAAGTATCTCGAAGTTCTATTCGAATATAATTTCATACAAGATTTCCATTTTTTTTTTCCCCCAGACACACTGTGCAATAAATCGCGTATCTCAAAGTCAGATTCAATGTTTAAAAAGCGGTGCTGCGGTTCGGCTACTAGATCGTCTCGACTAGAAATAGAATATCTGGTAAATATTCTGTGGGCCATGGCCACGGCTTCGGCTTCGGCTACGTTCTAACCGGTAAGTAACAGTGATATAGGTATATTATTACGTTGTTTAGAGTAGTAGAAGAGTAGTATTCGCGAGTTACCCCAACTGTTAATAATCACCTGTCTCGGTTTGGAGCTGGTATAACGCCTCCCATACCTTCGCAACGATGATGATACACTGTTAGAAATTTCTGTATCAACTTTCATAAAAATATATGTGAAGCAATTAACATATAATTTTTGTACGTATTTAAAATTCAACTTTTTCAATATTTGAATATTCATAATATAACAGTTTTGAAAATTCCAAATAATTCAGAAATTTGAAAGCCAATATTATAATACTAACTTTCATATACAGAATGTTTCGAAAATTCGGATGAATACTCATATGATATGAAAATTCATGATGATTTTATTTATTTAAAAATAGGCTTCCCACTGCCACAATAATTGCTGAATCGTATTATAAAATATTGCAGAATGAAACAAAAAATGAAAAAAAATTCACGCTTTCAATTGGACGAACTATTGATAATTTACTGAAACGCCCTTTGTCACTAAAAACTAAAAAAGAATCATAGTATGTTTCGAATCTCTGAAACAGTTTCATAAATTTAATAGAAAAAACCATATCAATATTGAGATATATAGTGATTGAAAACTCGGTATATTTTTTCAATATTAAGACACAAATATGATATTTCAACATGTTTTAAATTAATTTCATTTGAATCACCAGGGTTTGTAAATTTCATTCCTGTTTGTAGAAGAAATTTCAAGATATTTTTAACAGTGTATCAAAAACCGGCCCGCGATCCTGACTCGGGGGCGGGGGGGAATAAGAATGTAGAAATGATAGAAAATGAAAAAAATTTGAGAATAAAAGAAGAGCTGAATGGCAAAAAAGAAAAGAAGGAAAAAAAAAGATCGACTTTGAGTCGCTTCGTCGCTTCGTGAAAAAAAAAAGAGCGGGAAAAATAGAAGGCGGCCAAACAGCGGAAATCGGAGGGGACGTGGAGCAAATCGACGTGAATAAAGCCAAAAAGTAGGGGGGGAGGGGAGGACAAACACGGAGGGAATGGAACCGAAAAATAACAACTTGCATTTGCGGAATTACTGTATCAATTAACGATTTCGTTCAAATTTCCCGCCAATGACGCTCAAAAATCAGAAGACAGGGAAAAATAATTTAATTCGTTAAATTCAATAAATTATTATAATTAAGTACTATCTAAAATAATAATGATTATAATAATTCATCATCGTAAATAATAATAATGATTAAATTGGTGAAAATCTCACTAGAAATTATTCACAAATTTTATTTTTTTTTCTTTCATTCTGTTATTTTAATTTCAATCCCTCTTATTTAAATATTTACTTCACTTTGCTTATACTTCTCAAAAATACTCCAAATTGCACTAAACGCGAATTAGAAAGAAAAAAAAAAAACGGAAAGAAGAAAAAATAAACAATCAAAAAAGTATATACAAGTAAATAAAACGCATAAAAAGTGTTGAAAAAAAATAATTTATAATGTAAACAATAGAAAATAATAGAACCTATAATTAATATGAATTCATATGACAAGAGATAAGGTCAAAAAAGTAGATTTTATAACATATAATTAATGCATCACCTTAATGAATAGTTATTGTAGTAACACAAGGGAGAAAAAAAAAAGAAAAGAAAAACACGAAAATCGTCGATACATAAAGTCTGATGACCCTCCTTCCTTCTTCCAGAATTGTGAAGCAAGAGAAAACAAATGCGTGTATTTCAATGAATGAATGAAATAGCTGGGTCCCTCTGTCAGTGTCTACTACTTACTTTTACTGTAAGTCTTCTTCTTCTATATATCTATATTCTATTCTATATATTCTATATCTATCTATGTATCTATTTATCTATCTAACAAGTGGCATCAACGCCCAGCCCAAACCCCTCGACCTAGAAACTTGAAATTTGGGCAACATGTTCCCTTCCCTTCGTAAACACCCACTGAGAAGCGATTTTTCAAAATTCGTCCCCCAAGCGGGTTAAAATGGGTAAAACATGTTTTCGCGGATTAATCGATATCTCCTCGGCCCGATGAGATATTGACTTCGTCTTTGCTTCAAATTGTTGCTTATTCAAATACCTAAAAAGTGGTTCGAGCATTTTTCTAAATTCCACTCCTAAGGGAACGAAACGGGGTAGACCAATTTTTTAGGCGCGCAGCCCCTAGTACTCTATACGAGATACACGTCTTAAATCTCTACGTACGTATTAATGCGTTATCCACGCAAATTTCCAGTGTACAGTACGTATTGTTTATATTACGTTATGTATGCCTGGATAGCACCGAGAGAGCTACGCGAGTATAAGAAGTGAAAAAAAAAAAAAACGAACCTACGCGAGAGTTTTCCACGTGACCGATGATAAAAACCGTGACGAAAGAGAATAAGATTAAATACTCGATCCTCGGAAGATTTATGTTAATCAACAGCTAAACAAACAGAGAAATTATTTGTTTAAAATATATATAATCATACGATCGAATTCGAATGCGAACGAGACGAGGAACGCCACTTGTGTAATTACGTAGTTACACCGCGTTTATCAAATATATGTATAGTCAAATATGTAACGAACTATGGACGCGAATTGATATCATGCAGCGACGAGCGGCGATAATCACACGGACGACGTTGTAATATTAATATTTATCCATTCAATGTGTGATATATGCAAAATAATAAATGAAATTTAAGCGATTTAACGCTTTTCTCAGATATCATATAAATTAATGATCGACGTTTTCATTGTTTTCCTCCACCATCGATGTAAACGAATCTGAATATCGATGTTTTATGTTAAGCTGCTTTTTCAGTACTTTTTCTCCTCAAATAATCCAATATTCAAAGTATTGTGCATAAATTTTATGAAAAACTATTAAAAATTCGATAAAAGTTCGTTGATTTTATCCATTCTTTTTTTTCCGAACATGTTGACTGTATCTTAAGATAAATATATCAATATTGATGAAAATTTGTACTCGAAAAGATTTTTCAGCTCATCGTTGCCAGACGACGATCACGAATCTAATCGTAAATTCAACATTGCAAATTAAAATCGAAAAAGCTTGTATACCTAGGGCTATAGAAAAAAAATTGTCCGATTGTCTTATTTATTTTTTTTTTTTTTCATTTTCTGCGGTGGTCACAATTATCGTATCGATATAATACAAACTTTTCCAGCTGTAAGCCCGCCTCCCCGTCAGTAGCTATTCATATTACCAGAAAAGCCGGCCGGCTCGGCTCCTGTCACATCCACGTGAAACCCAACGCTATCTAACTTCGCGTACTATGACCGAATCGGCAATCGCCGTTCCTCCCGAGAATCTCTCATACATATATACATATATATAATATCTTATTTTCAATATCTTATTTTCAATATTCAAATTTTAATATATACATATATGCATTAAAAGCGCTTTATTCATTTATTTCACCGTTACTACGGTTACGAGACTTTTTTTTCTCTCCTTCCAAAGTTTATATCCCCGATTAAAAAAAAAAAACTGTGGCTTCAATCCCGTCAAGGAGGTCAAAAAAAAAAAAAGAAAGAGTAAGTTTTTAAGGTTCTCAATTCGTTTTTTTTTTTTTCAATGTTTGTTATCTCATAAACTCCGTCATTTATCAACCGATTTGGAAAATTCTTTTTTTATTCGAAAGAGTATACTTTCAGATTGGTCCCATATAAATTGTATAAAAATCGTTTAAGTAGTTTGGACGCTTGTTTAAAATCCATGTGTGTGGTAGAAAAAAAAACAAGCTTTTCGTTAATTTTTTTGATAAATTAAAGAATCTAAATTATTCTAAGATTGTTTATATATCGTGTAGCGAGCGAGTGAGTACCTGTTGCCAATGATCCTCGAGCGACGGTTGAGCGGAGAAATATCCGGTATCGTGGATGTCCTGCAACTCCCTGAATATGTTTCCACTCGGTAGGATATCCATGATTTTTCTCTCCCTTTTTTTTTTGTTTTATTTATTTATTTAATCTGTTTTTTTTTTTCTCTATTTTTTTTCGTTGTTTCAACAAAAATAACGACAATTAACGGAAAAACAGTTAGGAGGTTTTTTTTTATTATTTTTCAACGCGCCACGTGGTTTAATTATAATCACTACCTATTTTTTTTCACACCACAACCACAAACGGAGAATGGAGAAACGAAAACGAAACAAAAACACTCGCTTCTAGCACACGACGAACACATCCGTTAATCCCATCATCGTCGGTTGCTGTCGTTGGACGAGATAGAACGAGAAAAATCGAAGAAACAGGTGGAAGAGAAAAAGGAAACGAAGAAATATACAAAATATAGAGAAAAAAAAACGAAACAGACGTTTTTCTTTTTTTTTTTTTTTTTTTTAAATTTATCAGAGTATCGAATTATCGATACAGACACTTCGACGATCGTTACAAACAAATTCTTCCTCTTCTTCTGTCTGATTTCGTTCGCTATTCGTAAACGACGACGCACTCGCTGCTACAGTATCCATTATACGAGGTGTTTACTTTTATTTTGATAATTTTTTTTTTTTTTTTTTTATGCCACTTTTATTTTTAATTAAATCAATCAATCAAATCAACGATAAGACAGAAGGAGGAAAAAAAAACAGAAAAGAAAAACACAACGTAAACTTTAAAACACCGTCACCCACACCGCTTCACTCAAACAACATAGCGATTAGATTATATCATTGCTACGAGGGTTGATTTTATCATTGACACTGTATTCGTTTACTTATATCTCTGTATTTTATTTATTCTTTTATTTTTTTATTATGTCACATGTGGATCATCGAATCTTAGAATTGACAATAATATCGTTAGATCCTCTGTGTTATATTATTTTTCTATTTTATACTCTAATAATAATATTGGGGGATAAGGTATCGATATAACAATAATATAATGTGTAACTATATTTGTGTATATATATATATACGTGTGGGTATTATATATATACTCGAAAATCACTCCGAAGAGCGGCGAGGATACGCGCCAGGATTTTCAGACTCTTCCGCACCAGAGCCGAAGAGCAACTGACGCCGGTATGGCATTGCTGATTCACGGCCGGGACCGAGACGAACCGAACGAACCCGAAAGCCAGCCGCCGTAACTCGGGACGATACCGAACGCCGCTGCCACGTCGCGGCAGCACCGATCGACCCCAGGTACCACACTGAACACTCGCGTCGGGGACGATACTATAGACCAGAGACCATGGAACTGATTAATAATAATCGACTAATTTTAAGAGCTATTGAGGCACGCGCCGAAGGATCGGACGTTTTTACTTTACTGTACGGGGTTTTCGTATTATTTTTAGAGATCAAGTCGTCCGAAATGAGAAATAAAATTCGATCGAATTGGAAGTATTTTTTTCTTTCATTATTTTTTTTCCTATTTCAACATGGTTTCTTTCATTTCTAATCCATTTTCCTCTCATTGTTGTTGTTATTATTATTATTTCTCATTATTTCTCACTCTCTATATTCACAAATTTGACTATATTATTTCACGATCATGGTACAACAATTTTAATTCCAATTACTACATCAATTATGTACATTATAATTAACATATTGATTAACAAATTCCCCCCAAAAAATATCAAATCAGATTTTGTAGTATGAGCTCAGCATATATTTACATCAGGAATTGATATTGATCCTATTTGATACAGCAGCTGTAATAGTTATTGCAATTCAAAAAGGAATTGAACATTTTTGATCGTGATTTTTTTTTTATAACCTGATGTCTTTTGATTTCCAAGAAAAAAAAGACTTTCGTTACCTATTTGACAATATTCAAGGCATGTTTAGAAATTTTTTTATCGTCATTTGAAATTTCCCTTGGAAATTGGAACCATTTTCAGATGAAAGTTTCTGTGTCTGTCTGTGGTCAATTTTTTGTACGACGATATCGAGAGAAGATCACTTTGGTCTCAATCGACGCCGTTTTTCCAAACTAAGAACTGATTAGATTGTGACTCTGATTGGTTCGGTACTTTTAGAATTATTGGGATGACAAAATTCGGATGAAAATTGGTATCGGAAAGTGTTTTGGGTCACTCATTGCGGATCTGAAGTCAGATTTGAAGACTTAAAAATCGCAATTCCAATATACTGGCGAAAAATTCTAAAAACGTTGCGATTTTGACTGAAATTGATATCCGAAGTAATGAGGATTCACTCATTCACTGATCACATGATTACGTCTGGAATGGAAACAGAATTTTTCATTGCGATGGATCAAGATTTGAGTATTCGAATGATGCACAATTACAAGTTGGTCGGTTGTCATAATTCAAACGATTAATTATCGGATTTTGTTCAACTCAATTCTTTGATCTTGCAAATTGACTTACTTATGACTCGAGTGAATTCTTCTTTAATTCATGTTTGTTAATAACCAATTTGATCAAGTATTCGTGAATTTAAATTCATTCATCGTATTCCCTTCTGATTGAAATGAGTTGATTCATTTCTCAATTACTATTATTTTCTTATCAGTTTCCTAACGGTACTCGATAATCACTGTATAGTTTGATAAAGCTATAAAATAAAGCTATACCAATACCAGTTAATTAAATTGGCAAGTTTTTTCTTCCCTGGATTGTCGATGATTCAAATATAAGAAAAGTTGATGTCACATAAATATATATTATAAAAAAAAAATCATATTCAATGTTTGACGTTTTCAGTGTCTTGAAATTCCATTTAATTCTTCCACTGCAGAGATTGTACAGTTAAATCCAGCGTGCAATATATATCGGTGGGAAATACGTCGAGGTCGGTCAGTCGAACAATTCATTCACCGATACGCCGGTACTATAACGGAGCGTGTTTTATTACCGTGAATGAATTCGCGAGGGCGACGGTGCAGGGAGGGAATGAATCTGCTAAGAAACTTTCATGAGTCAGAACATCATGTGTGTAGGTCGGAGTGACGAATAAAGAACGTGATGGGGTTTGCGGTACGTTATGGAGATTGAAAAATAGTGAATCACTATTTTTATACCTACCTACGCTTTAGCGACTCGCGATCTATACTCAGGAATTCTCACTGATTAGATATCGTACAAGTTTCGGATATCGCAGTGTGACTCGAAACTCGGATAAACTGATAACGCCTTATCGCCCTCGCCTCCAACTGCTGGATGCGGTTTCTACGCGATTGCGATCAGATCAGAAACGATTTTTTTTCTTTCACTTCCTTCTTTTGCTATTTTGAAAAATAAACCTTTTCAGAGGAAGGAGCTCGGAGTCCCTTTGCTTCTTTATGCCCGATGATTATTGTTTCAGGGACTCGGGGCTTGTGTTTGTGTTCTTATGAAATTTACCCAGACCATGTCTACGTCATTAATCCTGATGTGCTTCTCGTGATTATTAATAGCGGTCTAAAGAGGCGTAAGGTAATAGCGTTCATTAGTATCTACTTAGAGCTCCTCCTAATTCCCTGGGTTCAATCACGGCTCAAAATTTCCTGTTTAATATTTACGAAAGTTTATGTATAACGGTTTCGGCATTAACTAGAGCCTTCTGCTCCGAAATCTGTTGAAAATTAGGTAAAAATCTTGTTGAATATTGAAGAATTAATAAAGAGAAACAAAAAGCGATGCATCATAGGCGATATTGCGTAACCAGTTTCTCATGCAATGTAGGTACGGTTTGAAATTTCACAGCGGACATTATTCTCGGCAAAGTTTCTTGGCGCACGGGCTCTTCGCATCCTTGGAGTTGGAATTTATAGAACAAGGACGAGAAAGGCCGAGCGGAGTTTGTTGCTGTGTAAAACAAAACAAAAAAAAAAGAAAGGAAGGGAATAATAATAATAATGGACGATAAAAACCCTCAGGCTACGTGTGCAGTCGGTATTTTTTATAGTTTCTGTTAAAATTTAATAACCGGTCATTACGGTTCTGATTCTCATTCATTCTTGGAAACAGAGTCGATGCTGTAATTCTGAGCCTGTAACGGAATTGTTTTTTCGAAAGGAAAAATAATTGAATAGTAGATAAAGAAAATTAATCAAATCGAATTTATGCAATTGTTATCAATTCAGAGAAATTAATTGAAGATCAGCGAATTTAAACGCTGCTCGATAACTGTCAAAAAAATTTTCTTTTTTCTTCTCTGTTAATCTACTAAATTTTGATTATTAAAAACGTTGAAAACTCCCCAAAACTAATTTTTCAGACTTTCGAAATCATTCTAAGGCATGAAAAAATTACCTTTTGTGTATTTTTAATCGTTTTTTTCTTCCAATTTCGATTATGATTGGACAATTTTGTTGTTCCTCTGTTAGAAAAGATGAACAGAATTAGGAATTAGATTATATCGCATAAATTCAGCGAATATGGTTACATGGATTTAATTTGTTTCTCCGAATTCGTAATTTTTTCAAGATTCTTTTTCATATTGTATAAATCAAGAATTATCTTCTTTTTTTTTCACTGATTGAAACGAATTATATTTATTGTCCTCCGAATGACGTTAATTTTTTGTTTCTCGATGTGGAAAAGAAAAATCTTTCCAGAGATAATGTAATCCTAAATCGTTTTATGGTACGTCATAAAAAGTACACATTACACATGCATAAATCTGCGTGCTCGCAAGTATATATCCACGTTCCCAAGGGAAAAATATAAAACGTGAAACGAAAGAACGAAAAGTAAGAGAAAAAAAAACGTGAAATCACGGGACTACGAAGTAGAAGAAAAAAAAACTTATCTCTTTATCGTCCCGTGAAAAATATTCAACCGGTTTTTGTTAATGACTGGGAAGTTTAAGAGTCCCGGGTTCGTGGGGGGTGTCGGGTGGCAGACGAGGGTCTCTCCACGGGGTGAAAACATCAATTAGACAATACCCCGGGCGCGTTGTTTCGAGATAAGTGCAAGCGCAAAATAAGTGGACCTGTTCAAATAAATAAAGGGTTGAACCGCGCAAACCTTGGACGAGTATCGTTCCATCCAGGGGTGCCTCTTCGACTCGACTCCCGTTTCGCCTAGGGCTCGGAGAACGAGGGTGGGACGATCGATTTCGCGACACAAAAAATAGGATACACCGTTGCATCAATTTATAGATTGATGCCCAAGAAATTGGGTCATTTTCAGAAATGACAAGAAACGAAAGCCACGTTGTAGTTCGCACTTTGGACTCTGTTCGGTACAAATATTGTCGCACAAAATCGAAAAATGGCGACGCGCGGTATAAAAATCCATGAAATTCTCATTTGAGAAGATTTCTTCCTGTATGATAATTTTTTTGACGTCATTTTTCCTCATTTCTAAAATAAATTGCGAACAAAATGGGGTAAAAATAATCTCAAAATACTCTGAATCTGATCCAAATTTTTCACTGATTACGAATCTGGAGTCAGATTTTCAAACTTCTGAACAACAAATCAAATATACTGATAACAAAAAATTCTAAAAATGATCTGATTTTGATAAAAATTGGTATCCCAAGATGTTTTTTTATTTTGGGTTCCTGATAACGAAAATCTGAGGGCAGATTCGAGGGATTTGAAATATCGAATCGAATATTCTGAAAAAAAATCTAAAAGTAGGTATTTGAAGAATAACCCCAAGGTTTTTTGGGTCACTGACCACGAATTTGGGGTTAGAAATTTTCGAGCACGGGCCAAAAAAAAAATAAAAAATGAAGTTAGAAGCCTGAATTTAGGATTTTGCACGCATTTTTTTGAATTTCATGTATAACCAGTTTGCAGAAAAACAAATAGGTCATATTTTTTGTTTTTTCAATTGAAACAAAATTTACTACGTTGTGATATCACCGATGCTAAGGTATATCCATAAAACGCTCGGATTTAATTGCCTAATTATCATTTTTTAACGAAAAAGCAATTATCTCGAGCTACTGCACGTTATACGCATATAAAAATCGCAAAAAAAAATTTCGATGCAGGATCCCAATTATAAACTCGTTCAGACAGTACTCAATATTGCAGGGTACAATTACCGAAATCATTTCCGTCATATTGACGTCAGATGGTCGGGTATTATTTAAGAACCGAGTGATCGAGTTCGGTTATTTTCGCGGAAACGTAACCGAGTCAGACACCTGACCCTTCGATTCTGGTCCCTCCAGAATTAGCCGGGTCAACCCTGGCCTGTATTTGACCCGATGCTGCACAGGACAGACGCCACGAGCCGCGAGCCGCGAATAGAATAAATTAAACGGGGGGCAGGACAAGGGGACGGGGTGTAGCTGCAGGTGTCTCGTTTCACTCGTTTCACTCGTTTCACTAGTTTCGTTCGCTCCGGTCGCCTCGCCCGGCGAAGCTCGTAACCAGGGGTGACACTGATCCTGGTAGTCATTCCTCTCGCTCTCCAGAGCGAAATCCTTGAGGATCAGGGAACTGAACGCAAAAGACGCCGAGGTCGGGGTCTGGGGCTTAAGAATAACCCGATACACCCCTACGACACCCTCGACACCGGCGCGGGCGGACCGACTACACCTACGCGAAGCCCTCACGTCACCGGGAATCTGGGGACGGATCGGATCTGCAAAATCGGTTTTAATCTAGTTTATTGTCGAGCTGTACGGGGTCCCGGTACCCGGATCGAGTTCGACGCCGTAAAATCGGACTGAAACTTCAAATGGGGAAAATACGGAAAATCCACCTTTTGAATAACTGGGACGGAGATGTTGAGTTTGAAAAACTGTAAAAGTGGATAAAAGTCATTTTTCATACTTTGGGAGGATTTTCACACGATTTTAGGAACTCATTTTTTTTCGTCTCGTGTTTTTTCAGTCCAATTTCAGTTTTTTTCGTCTCAAACTGTTCAGCAAAGAATCCTTTTGAAAAGGAAGCGACAAATTTTTGATCCTGTATTTTACAAACTGAAATAGTGTTTTTCAGTTTAACAAAAAGTTATCCGTTCACTTTGGAAAAAGCCTCTGGATCGAAATGTAAAATCGTGGCCCACTGGAAGATTTTATTTTCTGCATCATAGAAAAACGAAAATCTGTTCTAAAATCGTATGAAACCCAATTAATTCAATATTCTGAAAAATGACACCTCAAAATTTAGCAGTTTTGACTTTTTCGAAATTTTGAAGTCACTTTTAAAGTCATATTCGCTGTTCAGCTTCTGAATTGGATTTGAATCAGGTTGAATTGGGTTGAATTTGAGCTCGATCAAAAATGATCAAGACTAATATTGAAGCTTGTGAAATGTTCTACAAAAAATCTCCATTCAATTTTTCAGGTAGAATGAACGGTTCGAAAGATATACTTAATGGCTTAAAAATCGGAACTTCTTGGAGAGTAACGTCGATATCTCACTTCCGGTTCCTCCTAGGTAAAAAATGGTCTGAATCAATATTGAAGCTTATAAAATTTCGAACAAAAAGTTTCCAATACATTTTCACGTGTAGTTGTCCGTTCAGGATATACAGATACTTGAAAGTCGCGTTAATCCACATTGGTAATATAATGAAAGTGCTAAAAAAGTAAAAAAATAATGGCAACAATCGAGAGAAAAGCAACAAAGATAGAGAGAATATGGGGAGAAGACGATAGCACAAGGGGTTGCTGGAATTTGTAGGGTTCGTACAGCGATCGTGGAAATAGGGTAGAGAACGAGAGTATGTGACTGATCAGAAATTCAGGCACCACCTGAATGAAATACCCTAATCCCAAGGGTCTTTTGGAAATCGAGAGAGGGGTGAAGAATTTCACCTGTTCTCGTAATGCGGAAACCTGTTATCCTCCCCGTCATAGAAATCAGCCCTTTAAAATCAGAGAACCCCTATCTCTCTTTCGCCCTACGGTTTTTGGTCCCGGTACCGGAATCCTCGCAGGTTGCCCAGGGTCCTCGATTCCTCGAGGCCTCTGGAATGAATGGTAAGGGGTGAGGAAATAATGGTAACCCAACAGTCCCTCAGCATCATTTTATACAACGTGTAGTTTTTTAGACAGCAACGAAAAGTCAATTGAAATTTACGGTCGGTTGATATGTCCATATTCAGGAGAGCGACGAATACGAATGGTTCTGATGGAAATACATAAAAAGAAAGACGAGAGAGTCACCCGAAGCTTTTTATAGTAGAATATTTTGGACAAGTACTCAATCGATGAAACGATCCTGCCCCCGGGGGCAAAAGGACGTGTGTAAAATTTAAATTGCAGAATTTGAGTTGTGTTTTTTCACACATTTAAGGAACTTTACATAGAGATAAATGATAATAATAATAATATTAATAATAGCAGGCAGCAAGCTAAAGATGATGTTCAATAAGTCAGTAATTCAAAATAGATAAAATAGGAGAAATCTAGGGCTAAGTGAGATTGGAGGATGTGAATAAAATGAGAAGATATAATAGAGCGAAGTAGGTAATTGAGGTGAGCTCATAATCTTTGGGGATTATCTTTAGAGCTTAGCGAATGTTTCAAGTGAATTATTATCCATGCCATCAACAGCTCTTTGAAGATCGTTGTATCTTTTCTTGTGCTGGATTCGTGGAATGATTTATTATTATTTTAATTTTTTTTATTCATTCGTAACAAATTAACTTTGGCACAAAAAGTTTCAATTTTGCAAATTTTTACAACATTTGTCTCAAAGTATCGTCATATTTGTCACTTTACTTTGGAATTTTTCATTTTACAAGAAACTTCGGAACAATTTTACACATATCATCGATCAAAGCCATCCACTTTACCATCAAGTACATGAAAGGCAAAATTTTGTCTCTTCCAGATCGGAAATAGCGTCACTTCTAGGTGAATTTTATTATCCTATTCAGGCCATTCGTCAAGCACTCGAAATGATCCTCCAAAAAAAACGCGAAAAGCGTTTAAAAAAAAAGCGAAAACTGTGCGGAAAAAAGAAGTGAAAACCCTACAACAGCGATTACAAAAAATGCATAAAACGTGAAACAACGAGAAAAAAACGTGATAACCGTGGAAAAAGGAGGAAAAAAAACTTGAAACCCGAGAAGAAAAAGAGATCAACCGTGAAAAACGTGAACCAACGAGGAAAAAAACGTGAAAGCCGTGGAAAAAAGAGGAAAAAAAACGCTAAAACTGTGAAAAATCTTTAAAACCATGGTGACGAAACTGAAAAATTGTTTTACCGGAAATGTCACCTCGAAAATGTCCTGTTTTTTTTTCTTCAATTCGTCGGCTTAATGATCGGTTTCGATTTTTCAGGGTGAGAAAGAATTCAAGAATCTCTGTCTTCCATGTAGTCTGGCTGGAAGTGAAGAGGAGACGTTGACTCGGTTTTAAAATTCATTCTCCTCGGAGGAAAGTGGATGCTACCGGGCTATAGTTGGCTCTCGGTACACCGGTCCAGCTCTCTATATACGTATATAGGAAAAAAGAAAGGGAAAACCGAAGTCTATATGCAAGATGGAGGGTCTAAAACGATAAAAAGGTCCTCGTAAAACGTCAATAAAATAGCTCTCCGGCGATCTGTTTCGATAAAGAGAAAAGTGTTGCGCGTTCTAAAATGGTGCTTGCAAGCTCGAACATCTGAAAGGCTTGCTGCAGATCCGCGCTCCGCGCTCCAGAAACGGTACAGCACCCGGAATACGGGTGGTACCACAGGTACTCCGACACCCGCTGTTTTATTCATTGAATTCATTTCCTGTTTCCTTCTTGAAATGATCGATTCTCCTCGGAGTCTGCTCTTTAATCAGAGGAAGTAGCTGCAGCGACAACAAATTATCGTTTTTTTTTTTTTGTTTCTTTTTTGTTTTTAATACATCGCAGATCGTCATCGACGAAGTAAACCCGCATCGCGCTGTTTACACACCTCTTTTCAATTCTCAACTATTCATATTTGCGGTACTACACGAAAGTGCTTCCGCCATTGACGATATGCCCGAGCCTACAGACTCGTATCAACCTACCACCGCACCGTCAAGTCTGATTGATGAGTGGCGTTTTAAGCTCTCTTCGCCTGGTTCTCGAACCGAAACCCGGGGGTTAAAAATTGGGGAACGTGAAAAAATAAAAATATTTGAATTTTTTGGTTTTTTGTTATTTCAAAAGTAGAATCGCGTCTGACCGTGAATCGAATTGAGGCGGGGGATTTGAAGGGATGAAAAGATATCTGCGGTTGACTTTTTGCCTGTGAATCAAGTTTTTCCGTAAACCTGGCCTCCCGACGATATTGGATTGCCTTTTTCATCTTTCTCTCTGTATTTTATTTTATTTTTCTTTCGTTTTTATTATATTTTTTTTTCGACCCTAAGGAATAACAATTGTAACTTATTCTCAGCGTTTATGGTTTCTTTAAGGAAAGGCAAAAAAAAACACTTCGGAGTTTCGGAGACCGTATTCACACGCGAGTTTTAAAAACCCCGGAGCTCGTTCTGTGGAGTGGATGAAAAAAAACGAAAGCAAAAAAAAAAAATGATAAGAAAAGTAGTTGGGATAAAAAGGACAGCTTTTGAAAATCACTTTCGGTGGCTTCGATATTACAAAATTCTAAAAACAAAAGTTCTACGTTTTCCATCGAATCCACCACCTCGATCCAATTATGAAATTTGCAGACGAAGATGCAGAAAAAAACAGGGTTGCGTTTCCAAAAACAAAAATACATTTTTTTTTCTTTCGGTGAGTATTTTGGAAATTCAAAATGAGACCGAAAAACGGAACCCTCGGTATCAATCAACCCTTTGTGAAGTGTTTAGAGCCTGTTTTTCACCCTGGCTGTACCCTCCCATATGGGGTATAAAATCTTCGGCGAGGGGGTTCAAGATCGAAAACATGATGTTTCATAAGAAAACGCGGTGATTGATGGGCCTAATATCGCATAAATATTAAAATATCGCAGGGCAAGGGGTGGAACTCTGGCAGCAACAAACAAACTTGAGAATAGTAGATTGCACGGCGAGTGCGAAAATTGGCCGATCGGCGAGTGCTACAAAATTCAGACTCTAATTACAATAAAACAGAGTCACACACAATTCATAAAAAAATTTTGTAACAGCAAATATTGTTCAATGTACCAAACAGCAGAATAAAGTTGGCTTGATATTGATTGGATTTCCAGAAGGCGACAATATTTCCACTTATTTGGATGATTAACCTCAAATAGGTGTTGACATAACCTCAAATTCGATTCACAGTTCCAGAAGGCTCCACATTTCAATTTGAAAAAATCTTATGTCATATTATACGACCATACTATAATTATAATGTGGGAAAAAGACGCTGTACAATATCACAGATTGATAAGACAATAATGATGATAATTTGTCTTGTTCATAATATATTCAGTATCGTTTTGCAAATTTTTGTCACAATTTTCTACCACTCGTGGCGTGTTTTTTCCATTATTGATACCATGTTCCGCCCGTACATAGATGCATTTTTGTAATACGTGCATGGAAAGTTTGACTTTCCGCACTGTAGAGGGTGCACAAAGTGGCTGATTCCTCAACAGTCCAAATACCGTGCGGTAATATAGATTTTCTCTCATTACCACACTATTATTGGCCTGTTCGAGAATCGTCAGCCACTTTTACAAAAAAAAAAAAATAGGATGTGTTACATGAAATTGACGTGGAATGATAAGACGATATTCTATTTCGAGACACAATGGCGACCATAATAATGACGATTGAGTAACACAAATTTATATCATTTTAACATTCGATATGCCGGGTAGAAGCACCGTTTTGGACCACCCCACCATTCGTGGCCAGTTCCTAAAGTTGATTACTTATCGGGTGCGTAAATTTCATCAAAATGTTCAATTACCAGCATAAATATGACTTGAACAAAGTCTAATATACAGTTTTTAAAAAATTAATTTGTTCCAAACCAATTTATTCAAAGATTGAAGAGTGTTTCTACCTTCCACACCCTTTCTGGCCACTGCTTTTGATATGGCCACTAATGGGTGGCCAAATATAGTACATCTACTCTAGTATTGCTGGTTTTTTCTCGTTAAATAATGCAACAAAATATGTATGTTGAAACCAACATACAATTTTTGGTGAACCTGCTTCGCTCTTACCCGATAGCGCCACTGATCAACCGAGTGGAAAAAACCCTAGGGTGGAAAGTGGATCATTTACGACACACCCATGCGTCAAATTTTCTTTCCTCCCACTGTAGCTGTAGATATCCAATATATTCAAATAGGGCATTACAAAAATCAAACTTTCAAAGCAGGTGTACCAAAAAAAAAAAAAAAAAATGACGGATGTCACGAAATTAGTGACGACCGAGACTCGCGTCTGAAGTCGGACTAGACACCGGTTTGGGGTAAAAAGAGGCAAAAAGTAGAACACGTCGCGTTCGGAGCCGGAGTGGGGTGGCTGGTTTAGCATCAGAACGTAGTTTGTTAACGACGACGAGTGTCGCCGTGCCGGGGCATCGAATACGAGAGTCTCCGTCGTCTTCGGGGTCCTTGGGGTTCGTTCGTTCGTACGTTCACTGAGAGGGATGAGAAAAGGAAGACTAAGTTCGTTCTCGGGGGGTGGTGTAAAAGGGGCGGAAAGAGCCGCACGGAGTTGCGTTGAGCTAGATGGATGGACGATCGTTTATCGTTCTTAGCGCCGTAGGGCTTCGCCACTGGCGTTGATATTCACCGACTGATGCTGGAAAAATTGCGCGATTAGTTTCCATCCCCCTTTTGTCTACCCTCGACTCGCCGATTCCTCCCCGTCTCTGTTACAATTCTAGTGCAACACTTGTCACCCCATACTGTAAATAAAATTTCGAACATCGGGGGATGTTATTTTTATTATTGTATTCGGTGGTAGTCGAACCCCAGAACCCCTAAAACCTCATCATTTATCAACTACCCGTTTCTCCTTGATCAACTATTTTGAATTTGACGTCATTTATATGCGACCAAATTTTTGTCCCCACGATATCTCGAGAACGAGTGCGCGGATTTTGATCGAATTGGGCTCAATCGACGCGGTTTTTCTAAACTTAGAACTGATTAAATTTTGGCTTTGATCGATTCAGTACTTTTCGAATTATTTGAATAACAAAATTCTCAAAAATACAGTAAAAATTACGATATCTTGAGAACGGGTCAACGAATAGGAATGAAATTTGGTACCATGTGGTTTTTTGCGTTTCTGATCACGAATCTGAAGTCAGATTTGCAAAATTCAAAATATCAGATCCAATTTGCTGGGAAAAAACACTAAAACACTCGAAATCTTATGAAATTTAGTACTCGAAGGTTTTTTGAACCGTTGATCAAGAATCTGAGGTCAGATTACCAAAATTCAAAATAGCTGGAAGCTAAACAAAAAACGGGGAGTTCGAAGACTGGCTCATAGTCAGCCCAAACCCGCTTGTTCTCGCTCTGAACACGACTCTGAGGCGAAAGAAAATTAATCGTAGGGATGAAAAGAGCCTTTTCGTTATTTTTTTCATTTGATTTCTGACACGGAGTAAATTAAGATGTCGGTTCGGCTCAGGTCTGACGTAGCTGTTTTATTCATGCCACACTCCACAAAATTTCACGTACCGTGGGTCCTGGACGAGGTATTCCAGCCATTATCCTTTGACTCGACATTTTTTGCCTAATTTTAACGATAATTTCAAATGTTTTAGATCCGCGTCTCAGGAAAATCTGAGAATTTTTCCCAATGATTTTTCTCTTTAACCGTCAAATCACAAAAAAGACTCCTTCTCCTCATCGGAGTGACGAACTGACGGAATAAAAATCATGCCTAGTCAATTTTTTACGTACGGAAATCAGTTTCAGGGAAGAATATTTGAGAAGATATTTTCAGCAGGCGATAACGATTATTATCAATAAGTTGTGTGTGAGTGTATAATAGCATTTGCCCAAGCTGACGTGAAGGATATATTCGCGGGGGTTCGTTTGGGGTCCGGAGGCACGTAAATTCGCATGATGGCTGCTCCATACAAGACTTTTATCGCAGAGAAACATTTACCGCGGTGCCCATTTGCATGCAAACGCGTCTTCCCGCGTCTCTCACGTCTTTCCCCGCATCTTTACCCGCGTACGATACCATACCATGTTACTGTACACGTCCGTACAGTGAAGAGAGAGAGTTTCTCCGCAGCCTCCGGCCGGGACTAGATCCCGTCCTCCTTGCTCCCCGAAAGCCTCGTCCTCTTACATCCCTGGGGCCACTTTCCCAGTTTCGGTACCAACGCCGCACTGAAACCCGCCACGAGGTTCCATTTAGCCTAAGTCTTTCTGCTACCAAGAAATATATCGCTTCTATACACACAGAAGAAACTGTTCACCATCAAGATGGGGGAACGGCCAAGTTATTGGTCATTCAATGGAAAATCTGGCTAAGGCGGATTTTGGTTATTAGCGAGAAGGATATATATAAATATATTCAGCCTCATTTACATCAATTTGATTAACAAGGACTCTGGAGAAAACTGACTACTATACGTCCTAAATTCGTTATCCCAGTTAACGACGGGGTGCATAAAAGTGGAGATTTTTCAAACTAAGTTTACGAGTATGGTAACCAGTCTGAATTTTTTCTGCTCTGGAAATTGAAATAGTTGAGTGAAATTAGGAAAAATTGAAAAATCAATTAGTAAAGATTTATAAATTGGTGGAAATCTTCATCTTGATATTTAGTTTTTTTTTTTTTATCATATCGCGACAGCTATTGATCCTAGCGTCACGAAGGTCAGGATAAAAAATGAAGTTTATTAAATTCTCTACAAGAAAGGTTCAGAACATTTTTTTCATATGTTGAATAGGTTTTGTGTAATATAAAGCTGAAACTATCGATATTTGTTCAAAACCTTGTGACAATTATACACTTATTCACTGGTGTATTAGAGAAAAACTATCCAAGATAAGAGAAAAGTGTATTGAACCTTTGTTGTAGAGAATTTAGTAGGCTTCATTTTTCCTAATAACCTCCGCGACGACAGGATCAATATTTGTCGAGATATGACGAAAAAACTGAATTCGAGTAACTCAGAGTATAAGTCTCACTTTTACTCGATTCAAGAATAGTTCGCTTTTTTTCGTTCTGTACGAATTTTCCGCAATCCCTTCGTCTTCCGGGAACAACAAGATAAAAAAATGTTTGTCTCATAGCGATCGATCGGTCTTTACCGATAATCCGATTGGCCCGATTCAATTTTCAACTTTACCATTCTCTCCTAGACAGCTGGAGTGCCATTGGTCGCGTTATAGCGAGGGAAAAGTTTAATTAACCGCAACTTTTATCTCCCGGAACCAGAGCGAGAGAGAAAGAGGGATAGAAAGCCCCAGGGCATTTTAACGTTACCGTATAACGTCACTGAATCTGCGCGGCCCTAGGTGAGGGTGGCCAAAGGGGGTGTAAAACTTTGTCCAATGTATAGGCTTCGGGATCTAGGTACCGTGAAGAGAAGGGTGAAGAAGAAGGAGCGTCGCGCCGCGGCGTGGATGAATTACACCCCGGGCATCTCGAGCAGAGTGAGAAAGAGAGACTACCTTTTACTCCACCCTCTCGCCTATCTCTCCCTCGCTCTCCTCCACCGGTCCCTTTGGATATGCAGAGCGACGCGGTCATTTGTAACGCTGAGCTTTTCGCTACCGCGTTACCTACCGTCCTATTCGTGTAATGGAATGACGGGGAAAAATTAAACTCCCTCTCTCTTGGAAAATAAAGTAAAACCAAAAAAACGAATGAAGAAACACTGTTTAGTTCGCCCATTTCGCCCACTTGTATCAGGGTTTACTCAAGACTGCATCGCATCGCTTGACAAATAAAAGAATCGGAAGCCGTTCGTCTCTAGAGCCTAGTTCGCGAGTTTATCCCGTCTCGTAGGGCGTAAGACGACGCTGTGTGTACACTTCCGGCGTACCTCGACGCAGGGTAGCAGCATCCGGAGAAACGCGATCCTGACGAAGTGGAAGTCGAAGTTGAAGTCGAGGGCAGGTGGGGCTCGGGTTCATTGTTTGTCGTTCATCAGGATTTGCCCTACGGCCCTCGAGCTTTTTCGCCGGTCCCAAGGTTCTCGCTTTTCGCGTTCATCCCCCGGTACCCTTTCGACTAATACCCTGCATCCCGAAAGTCAAATCCCGGGTTCAAGTCCAATAGGATTATCGTAATAGTCGGCGAAGGTTAAGGGTTTAGGGCCTAAGTTGGCTCGACTCTCTTCCGAATCAACACGGATATTGTGTACCACCCACGCGACGGTACAACCGTCGTAAACATTTCCAGACGATACACACACGGGATATCGACTGCTATCTGCATAGCGAGCTCGCCGATCCGGGATCGGAGTGGAGCCGT
Organism: Euura lappo; assembly: GCA_018257835.1. Taxonomy (NCBI): domain Eukaryota; kingdom Metazoa; phylum Arthropoda; class Insecta; order Hymenoptera; family Tenthredinidae; genus Euura; species Euura lappo. The sequence goes on along the minus strand of JAEUYN010000415.1, from coordinate 178,881 downwards.
TGTATAAATTCTCGATAAAAATGTTCGTCGTTCACTTTTCAACTATCGAGTTAAACTCAGACTTTTATCACCGTCGAGAACCTTGTTCCATCACAACGGTTCAATTTCCTCCGTGTTGGAATACCGGTGAAAACGTTTCTTGTCAGATACATAAAAATACCCCGCGTCTTCGTTAAGAGCATGCTGGAGTCAGGCTTCACCCACCCTACCCGGTTTTCACTTGTTTTCACGAACGCGGAAAAGGAATTAATAGCGCAATTCTGTATTGAATTCCGAAGATTTATATTGCAAAACTTCTTTATTTCATGCACTAATAGAGACAGGAAATGGTAATTGTCGATGTCTACGAGCGAAAGGCCCAACATGGCCGCGACCACCAGTTGACATCGACAATTATCATTTTGTGCAGAAAACCATTTCCTGTCTCTATTAGTGCATGAAATAAAGAAGTTTTGCAATATAAATCTTCGGAATTCAATGCAGAATTGCGCTATTAATTCCTTTTCCGCGTTCGTGACGCGTAGGCTTTGCTATCAGTGAAAACAAGTGAAAACCGGGTACGGTGGGTGAAGCCTGACTCCAGCATGCTCTTAAGGATGTAGTCAGTGTTGAGGACATTGTAATGATGCCAAATTTGACTCACAAATTTTTACATTCAAAACTAAGAAATAATACACAATTTATAATCCATAGAAGCTGAAAATTCTATGCGATGAAACCAAAAGGCCTCCGAAGAATCCGCTGGAATTGGTACTGGCGATGAAGTACTTGAGTTACAGCAATCTCTATTTGTTTTCAGCATCAGAATAGAAAGAAGAGTAGATTCACGTGAGGAATTTGTTGTACAGTGACAAAAGTTATAAAAAATGAAGTTTGAAACAATCGTTTCCCCCAAAAAGGCACTTTTTTGTCGTGTTTTTATTATTTGTTCATGAATATCAAAATAATTTACCTGGATTCAGTGACCAGACCCAAAAAAGCTCACGTGAAATTGTTCCTGATACATCAAAGAAGATATATGTCAAACTAGAAGTTGATTCGATAAATATTTCATCGCCAGTTACATTTTGAAATCTGAAAAGTAGGCGAAAATCAGTTTTTGAGATACTCAAAGATTTGGCAAAGGCTGCGTATCGATTGAGAACTCCAGGAAAATAGTACTCAAAGTAAACCCATATTGTTTTATATTTGGTGTCAGTTTGGTCCGATGACAAGTTTCAGGTTTCTCATCACTCTTGACTTTTTGTGACGTGTACACTTTGAAAATCAGATTTGGATTGGATCTTTGCAGATATTGATAGGTGAATGTATTTAGCAAAGAAATTCGCAATAAAAAGTTTCTTGAAAAATTATTTTCGGCCTCTTCCAACCCGAACTACACCCTTAATGGCGAACATGAGACGTCAGCGAATTAAAAGAATAATAAAACCAACCACAAGAAAGCTGAAATTGAAAAGCTGGGATTATCTGTGGGTGAGAACTTTTCAAATCTCTGGTACCGCGTTAAGCCCGTATCGCACGAGTTGGGCAAAGAGAATGCGGTTCCGTTTGGGGCGAGGAAAGGGTTCAGGAGGCTGTCCGGCGTCTTGGTTGATGGGGATACTTCGCACGTCGCATTAGGCTCCGTATATAAGGCGGAAATCGGAGGGCGGATCTGAGGTTCGAACGGGATTACCTTAAGCGTCGATTGCTGGATGGACAGCTCGGCCTCCTCGGATCGATCTGAGGCGACGATGGTGAAGCCTAGGATATTCCGACCGGGATGACAACACGTGTCTAGCGGATGTCCGGACAAACCAGGGAAGACCTTGAGGGACGAACGAAGCCTTCCCTCAAACGTCTAGATAAAATCTGATCAAAATTCGTCAAATCAGCCTCCTAATCTTTCCTCAACTTTGGGCTTCTGTATCTCTCGAACTATCCAGTCTACGCGAAAAACTTTGATAACATTTTTTGTAGAAAATTCGATGAGCTTTAAAGTTAGTTTTTCCTTATCTTTTTTTTCCTAGGAGCAACCGGAGGGGAGATATCGTCCATTAAAGTAAGCTTTGATGGGTTCAGGTAATGTCGAATGTAGAATTTATGATTTTGATTGATCAAGGTCTGAATCTTTGAATCCGTCAATTACATGCGAAAGTTTGTTTGAAACTTTTTGCAGAGAATTTCAAAGACTTGAAAATCTGTTCTCAGTACTTTTTTCCTAGGAGCAACCAAAAGTGACATATCGTCCACCAAAGTAAGCTTTGATCGCTTATGACAATAATGACTGTAGAAACGATGATTTTCATCGATTTACGTCTGTATCTTCGAATCGGCCAATCATACCTAAAAATGTGTTTGGAACTTTTTGTAGAGAATCTTGAGATCCTGAAAATGACTCCTTATCATTTTTATCCTAGGAGTAACCGGAAGTGAGATACCGACGAAATACGGTGAAGATATTTGGTTTCGACCGCTACTCCGAGGTTCGTATCAGCGTAAGAGGATCGAAACTTTTTGAGTACTTACCTTCGGCAGTTTGACATTAGAATAGAGTTTGCAGTTCAGTTTCTCGAGTCGTTGCCTATGCCTCTAGAATTTAGCGTAACACAAACGGGGATTTAACCACTCCCGCAAAGTTCGCAAAGAGCTCCAGAGGAACGGAGTGAACGTTTGTATCGTTCCCCGTTGAATCTTATCCCTAACCGTTTCTAGAACGGAGGGAATGATATCGATTTCCCATTAGGTGTAGGCCGCGTCGTGGCCAAAGCCCGATTCTCACCCCTCCGAAATTCGCGAAACATTTTCCGTGGTTTTGATCCCATTGGAAATGTGCGACTATCGCACCCCTAATTCCCTTGTTATTCCTTTGACACTGCAAGCTGCGAAACTATCCGAGTTTCCATTTCCTTGATTCGTCTTTATTGCGTTAGTTGACTCTTCTATTTTTATACTCACAAAAAGAGTCACGTCGATGCGGAGTGATTCAATTTTCATCAGCGGGAAATAAAAATGTGTATTTTTTGGTTTCGTTTTTCGGTCTTCCTCAGCTTTCTTTTTTTTTTTTTTACTTATTTTGTATTTCGCTGAAAGTTCATCAATTTTTTAGCATGTTGATACAATGTCCCCTACTTCGCGGTACCGTCCAGAGTAAACTTGACGTCCACCCACATCTGCCCAGAGGGGTTAATACCAAATGGACATCGGAGTCGAGGCGGTTTGCTATTCCGGAAATTCTTTGTTTCAATTACCTACGCGACTCTCTGGTGCGTAATAATTTATTGAACATTTTTATTCACCCTACACAAAAGAAAAAAAAAAAAAAAAACGGAACAGTAGTAGCTGACTCTCTCTTTTATCTCATATATCGAACTCGACTCTGCTCAAATCGCAAAAAAATTTCCAGATATCATAAAAACCATATTACATAACACGTTTGATCGCGGTTTATATCTTAGCTCGCACAAATGTGATCCGATTTTTATGAACTTTCCGTGATTCTGCGGGATGATAAATTTATCAGCAATCTATTGAAATTCCCAGTGGACGATCATGAATCTTTATCGATGATAAATGACCTGAAAAATCTTAACACTATGAGAATTATAAATTTGACATCGATCCTGTCCAAAGTTCATTACACATCAATTGACTTTTGTAAAAATAACTTGTCGTAAGGTTTTAGACACACGGTCGGTAAGATCATGTCACTCGACATCTCATTTTCTTTGGAAAGCAATTCCTCATCATGTGAATGAGGGAAACTGAGAAAAAAAAACCTGTGATAAGTCAATGTCAGTTATCGGAATTCAGCGACCATCTAGTCACTCTTTTGCTGATAACTTGGTCCAAAAATTTTGTTTTTCAATTTCCCTCATTCACACGATGAAGGGTTGCTCTCCGAAGAAAATGAGACGTTGAGAGACATAATCGGTTCAACCGTGTGCCTGAAACCTCACGACAAGTGATTTTTGAAAAAGAGAATTTGTTGAATCAATTTACTGGTCCCTTTAAAAATTCTGAAACCTTATGAAAGGTGAATATCAGGTCTTTGCGCCGAGCATCTGGTTTTTAGGAGCAGCATTCATATCCGACCTGGAGAAGTGCGAAGCGAGAAACACCATTGAGAAAGTTTCAGCCGAGTAGGGCACGAGGGAAGAACCTAAATTGCTTAAATTTCCCCTCGAATTGTTGGTTTAATGTCTCGACTGGTTCAGAGGGGCGGATAGTGGGGGTCCGATTGAACCCTTACCAGAGACGTGCGCGCCCTGTATTGTCAGGAGTTGAGTATTGCTAGTTGACTAAATGAGTTTCTGATGTACACGGTATGGGCGTCATGTCCGTGACTCGCCCTAATTCACAAAACTTTTTATGCATGAGAATATAAATTATTCAATTTATTTCATTAATTCAAATATTCCATGATTAATCTACCGCTCTACTACACCACTCGCTCTTCAGATTTGTAAACTCGTCTCGTCGCTTCGAGGGAATCTGAAATATCTACATTCATGCATGAGTCTCGATCCCATCGTTTTCAACGCTTCGACCATTCCAATGTAATTCGTCAATTTTTAATCAACGAAAAATGCTTTTTAGCAGCGAAATTCTTCAGAATCCTCAAAAGACTTGTGGCTCTAGAAGTTCTATGAAGTTCGCCATGAAGTTCTGCAAAATTTGACAACATTTTTTCAATTCTTGTGATCCTTGAAGTCTCATGAATTTCGCCATCAATTATCGTGAAACCTTTCAAAATGTTATCAAGTCCCATTTGATAAAATCCGATCATATCTTATCAAAAAGTCTGATGAAATTTTGTGATTTTTTCTTTTCAGGATCACTGAAGTTTTCTCCAAAAATCATCTATCATCATCATCAATCAAAATTCGTTCAAGTCGACTCAAAGTCTCGAGGCCTTATGTTCGCAATTTTTTTTCATAAATGTTTGAGTCCTCACCGAGTAGCGATAATTGCGTGAAAAAAAAGGGGTGAGTTCTCTGGAAGTGCCCCGGAGGTAGGAAGTAGGGTAGTGTAGAAAAAAAAGAGTTATGCCCTGGGCAGAACCCCCTTCGGCTTCCATTTTCCCATGCATTATTTATAAAAAGAACGAGGAGAAAGCCGTGTGTCGGTAATTTTACGCTACTTTGGTATTGTTTATTAGTATTTTATATACAGCACCTGCGGGGTGCCCGTATAAACGTATAACCACCCCCCGGCTTGGACAGGATGATGACGCTATACTCGCATCGTAAGAGACGACACGAGGAGCTTTATACGATTGAACCATCCCCTCGACGTGGCGTTTCATAAGTAATGTCGAGCCATAAGGGCGAGGAGACTGGGCGTAACGGTACAAAGTTCCACTTCCTGAATTAAATAGAAATTTTTGACTTTTTTCACGGCAGCGGATAAGGCGCGGCGGGAACCAGGGGGACACGGGGGGTGCAAGAACGTCCCCAGGGTTCGCCGCGGGGGGTCCGAGAAAGGAAAACTCCGTGGGGAGAGGGCGAGGACTTGGCTCTGCCAGGTTCGCAGAATCGGAGATACACGAAACGACGGAAAACCAAGTTATATACGAGGTTACCGCGCGGAGAGGAATGGGCTGTCACTTTCTCGGAGTGACAGAAGTCGACGTGAAAAAACAAAACCGCTTTAGACGCCATTGTTGACCTCCGCGCGGACCCACGAAGAACGAACCCCCACATACATGTGAAAATGTGAAAATTTATAAAGCATATAATAACAACAACTCGACGTGATGTATATCCTTTATCCCTCTTGGAAATCCGAACGCGGATTCACACTACGGTGTACAAGTTTCGTTATATCGTCGCTCGACAAAACTTCGAAAAAAAGGCTTTTCGAGGAATTTATATTTCATTCTCTTTGTAAGAGAAATTTTTTCAGAACAAACGTTAAAGTATTCGATATTACTTCTTAAGGGGTCTGACCACCCTGAAATTTTCAGAAAATTGATTTTTTTTTTCCTCTTATAATTATGACTAAACCTTTAGCTACAATTAGAGCCGTCACACGTGTCAAAATTCGAAAAATTGTCGAAGTTACAGGCATTTTTATGTACACATGCGCGGGCGCGCCCACCTGCGAGCCGGTCGCGCCGCAGGTGCGCGCGGTTTGACCGGCGGTTTGACCCGCACGGCTGGTACCAAAAACATGTCCTATTGTTCCGACACCGCAGAGATACGAGCTCAACAAAACACGAAATTAGCTCGCCAAGCTCGTCGATCGCTTCAAAACCAGGTCCAAGATGCTCAAGCAGCTACAGAAGGACAATTATATGGGCCAGGAATCGCTGATTGAAGGTAAGCCGAACAAACACCGCACCAACGTCTGCAAAACTGCACTCTTACTTTCTTTTGCGTTTATCTCGAAACTACATTTTTAGACCTGGCCGCTCGTAAATCTCGGAAAGTAATGGTCCGATCGCCTTGAAATTTTTACACAATACTCTCAGATACATTATCTACAATGTAGCGTAGGATTTTTTTGCTGAGTTGATTATTTTTTTTTTTAGAATTTTTTTTGCTCAAAAAATTTGACCAAAATTTTTTTTTTTTTGTTTTTCCCTCATAAAAAATTTTGTAGTGGAAGAAAAAAAAAATCCTACGCTACATTTTAGCCACACTCTTCAAGAATAAGCTAATATTTTTTTTTTTTTTTTTAGATGACCCGTTCCGGAGATTTATGAGCGGCCAGCTACGCGCGTGTGCGGTGGAGGACCTTCACGGCAACAAATGCAGAGCCGTCATTTTTTAATATTTTTTGATGAAAATTATAAGAGATGTTTATCAAGCTATGAACTAGCATGTGTGCAAAAATCAATAAATTCTCTCAAATACTATCGAGTTTACAAATTTTCTTAGAATAAGCCTATTTTCCGTGCGGCCAGGGTGGTCAGACCCCTTAAGGGCTTCTGAGTAGATAAAAACCATTCATTTTTCTGCAGACTTTGCGAACTCCCCCATCACGTTCTTTCGTAAACTTCTTTCTCTCCAAACGTAATTCAAATCATCTCGCAAAATCCTTATGAGGCTGGCTTTTGGCTAAAATCTTCTGAAATCTCAGAACAATTAATTATCACACCTTTGACTTGGAAGGTTTCAACGATTTTTCAAAGTCAAAATGACTTCACGTTACTATTCCTGAGTTCCAGTGACTTCAGATAACTTCAATTGATTTCAAGATAACTTCAACTGAGTCACACAGACTTTCAATGACTTCAAGTGAGTTTCAGACTATTTTACACTTTTTTAGTCAAGTGGAAAATTAGAAAAGTCAGATGAAGTCCATTGTGACACTTGAACTCTCCCGACGATGAGGTCATGTCAAGACAGCTGAAGTCGATTATTCGCTAACAATAAGTCACCTGAAGTCACTGAAAGTCTGTCAAAGTCAATTGAAGTTATCTGAAATCACCGAAACTTAGAAGAAGCAACTTGAAGTTATTTTGACTGATTTTTAATCTGAAAATCGTGACCTTTATCACCTTGTAATCCAGAAACGGTTCATTTTCGGCCATTGTGGCAATTTTAGTCGAAAGCCAGTTCCCATAGGTTCCCATAAGACGGGGTCCTTTCCTTCTTCTTTTTTATATTTCCTTTGTCCTTATACAATTGAGATTAAATCTTCGGTCGTCAGTCACATAAATGCTGGTGTAATAACGACATGATTAATAAAATTGAGAAAAATATACGCCCGTCGAGATAAATCCAGGGCATTTCGCGAAGGCCGCGCGACTAATTAGCGCGGTGTGTAGAGCCATTGTTCTCATTTCCCGGGGATAATCGTCGTTTATCTCGGTCGAATTTTCTCGGTAAACAAATTGTCCAATTCACAATCTCCGGAGGCAACAAAAGTGGATGAAAACTCAAGAATCACGACAATCAATCAAAGAATATCGATCGAAATGAATTTAAAAAATTCAAAATCTTCAGATTTCCTGAAAAAAAAAACGTTAAACGCTTTTCTTTTGTCTAAATACGAGCGACTCTCAATTATTCTGATGATTATCCATCAAATTTAGTCCTTCGACGATTTTCTGGTGTCGGGAAAAGTAGAGAACCGATTATTATCGTTCATCTTCTTAATATTTCTCATCTTCCAACTGCAACCAACGAACCGTCTGAATCGTATTTCATTTTTATTTATTTTCATTCCCCTTTTATTTATCTTATCCACTATTCTCCCTTGCCCTTGTATATCCTTGGGTTTATTTAGTCAAGTAGGTATACCTCGAGACCCGGTTCTTCTTTCCGTGCAGTCTTTCTCTGGGCTTATTTGAAAAAATGAAATAACAATAAACACTCTTCATAACCCCAAATTTGTTTTACTGTTTTTTCTATTTCTACTAGACATACTTCCGATCCTCAATCCCCCAGATGTACCCAAAAAATTATCAAGTTTGATTCCAATATTGCACCGATTATGCAGTTCTGCGATTGATCCTAACCTCCACGTGAGAGAAACTTCACTGTTCGGTTCTATACATAATCGATGATAATTAACTTTTCACTCGAAATTACGAAAACATGTTTTTGCACGTGTTTTTATAGTCTCGGCGTTGAGTGTATTTAGTGCTGTCTCATCGGTCGCTCCCCTTATAGAAGAAAAGTACCATTGAATGTCCGAATTTTTCATTGACCACTATTGAAATTTAATAGTTCTCAATAACAATTTAAATAGTTTTCAATCGTTATCAATAATGATTTGAATAGTTTTCAATAATTATCAATAATAATTTGAATATTTTTCAATAGTCCTCAATAATAATTAGAATAAATTTCAATAATTTTCACTAATAAAATCGTAGATCCAATAGTACTTTTCTATAAGGGTCAAGTTCCGGGTCTCACAGGCTCCACGATATTGTGCATTTAGGCGATCTAACAATTTGTCGAATTGGAAGGACGGGGCAGAGAAAGGAGAGGGGAGAGTGAAATGTTGGCATAATTCAAAATTCCTCTCCAAAAAAAAAAAAAAATCTGCTAACTACGTCATCCCCATCCCCGCCCCCCATACCAGGGGTTATCCGTGTTTACCCTCAGAAAATATTACCACCTCCGCGCGCGAGACGCGGGTGAGGGTGCCCGAGCACTTTCGGCAGCTTCCTTTTTCGCCATATACACAGTAGCGAGCCCTATTCTGTATTCTTGCCGTTGCTCTTTTTCTCAACCTCCTTCTCTGTCTTCTGCACGGTTGCTTATTTTCATTTTTTTTTCTTGTTTCTTCCGCATACAGACAAACATTCCACCTTCTCCGTCTCCCCCCCTTTTTTTTCTCTATACAAGCGTAAAAACGAGCGTCGTGAAATATTTTACAGCTTCGCTTGAGCCACCCCCGATTCTTCATCATCCCATCACGAGTTACACCCCCCCCACCCCCGCCCCTTCCGCCCATCTTGTCGCGTACCGTTGTCTTGATTTCTATCTTTTACCTCCGTAAATCGTGAAATCTTGACGAATTTTGTACTGCTTGGATAATCCGTCTTTTCTTCACGGTCGGACAAAGGATATTGGATAAAAAAACGAAAGTAACGTTTTATCACGGTTTCGAAATCACTGAAATCAATTAATGAAACAAACAAAAACTGTTACTGTCTCATTTTTGAGCGAGTTTGTCTGTTTATTTTGAACTCATTCAACATTTGATTCGTTATTTCAAGTGAAAGCGATGGTAAAGTAAAGACAAAATTAGAACAATGCCTGATTGGATTTTCTGGAACACAAATATTCCGGGGAGGGGGCTCTGAAATTCAATTCTGAAATAGCCTGCAAATCGGATACCGGAATAATTGAATCAGAATCATTATTTCGGTCTGTTGATGTTCCAAGTTAGAATCAAGTATATGAAATCGCAAGCGATTAATTGCTTTGGTAATAGTCTCAAAGTATTTCACGAAGTAACCCGAATCGTCCGACAGAGAAAATTGGCTGTTCACACAAAATGGGATTGAATGGAGCTACACCCACAAAATCCCCTGTCGGGGTCGATCCGTTTCATTTCGACCTCCCTTCCTTCGGAGCAAATTTTTTTCCGATTCTCACAAAAATTTCAAGGTCCGTTTCGGATCGCCAGAAAGTAACCGATATTTCAATCGGTTGGGGGGCGTTTTGCGCGGCAAGCTAAAAAAATCGCATGGCACGCAAAAATCGCAGAAGTTGTTTCGCTCGTGGATTAAATTGGGCTTGAATTTCTCGGCGAAATTTTGAAGTTTCGTTTTCGCGAATTGACGCGACGTAAAAATAAAAAATCGCAAGGAATCTCAAAAGATTGCATCGATGAGCGCGTATGAGCTACTAAATATACTGAAATTGGAAGGAATTGAGGCTGAAGTACCGCAAAGGAGGAGAAACTGAGAAACTAGAATAAAAAGTAAACGTTACAAATTAAGGCAATTAAAGTCGATTTAAAAATATACACTGGGCTCGTATACTCGTAACGAGCTAAGCATTGTTTAGTTTTTTATACATTACTAGATAACCCAGCGGGAGTAGGTACTGTACACCCGTAGGGGAAGGAGAGTGTCGTGACGGTGGCGTCGCGGCGCTTTGGAATAATAAAAACCCCGAGGTTCACACCGCGGCGTTTCTTTTGTCACGAGATCTAACACTCCACTCGCGTATCTAGTCCGACAATGGGTTCGCGCCGCTCCTCTACTTTGACCCTTTCTATTTTTTATTTTCTTATTTATTCATTTTTTTTTTTTTTTCACCCGCCGTAACGACCCCCGGGTCACATACAATTCTCCGCCTCCATTATATCCGCGCTTCTGTAAACCGGAGAACCCTTCCGTTTCTTTTTCTTGTCTTAGACCGTTGTTTTCCCTCGATCTTATCTTCCGGCCGATGGACCCAAGGCTACAAACTTTTTCACAACTTCCCTCCCTCTATCAAATATTCTCCAGACATTTCTCCAAAACCGCAATCTTTACACAGATAACGAAACCGTCCACTCGGTCAACTCCTAATTTATTCAACAATGCCCACGAGATACCGGAACCTGATTTTCTCAAGCAGACCACGTGACCGAGACATCATCAATTTTAGTTCTACAGACTCGATATGATATTGAAATCCACATTGAAGGTAGAAAAACGCTCTGATTTCATCTTAGATAAACTGAAAACAGCAGATTGTGTGTCCCACGGACGGAAAGTAGGCGATTCCCGATGTGCGCATGCGTCAGCTCCTCTTTTCTTCACTGTTATGAAATTAGGCTATGATAAACGACCCTGTTTCTGTGCTTCTAACTTCATTCTACAATGCCATGATCATTCTAGATTGAAAAGATGATCATTCCTCGCCGAAGAATTATCAATTTATCCAATAAAACCCTTCACTGTCGATTTCACACAATTTTCCATTATTCAGAGCCTGAGTCCTCCTAATTTCAGAATTTCGTTGTACATTAGGTCAAATTCTAATCAAAAAAAAAGGATGGACATTGATTAAAAAATATATATATCGAGTGCTGGATGAGCGTTTATCAATTCGACGACAGTTTATGCGTCAATTAGCAATAACGGTGTTCATTAAGCTTCCCCCCCCCCAGTCACGTGACACACATAGAGACTGACTAATAAACCAGATGAATCTTAGCGCCCGTGGTACGTGCCCGGCCATAAGCTCGTAAAGTTCATAACATAAGCACCCACACGCCCTAGCATTATGTGGTCCAGGGTCCAGGGTCCAGGGGGCCGTTCCGTATCTCCGTCTGTTTTCGGTCCCGGTATCAGGTCCCAGGTCCCCGGTCTCGAGAACCACTCTGGTAAAAATGCAGCTTCAATTAAGCTCTGAATCACTCAACTCGCTATTCCCGCTGTGACAAGAGCCGGGTGTACTCACCCATTGCCGCAATGAGTGCAATTACTCGCGTCTCCTTTCGAGGAAGGTTAATGCACGGGGTTAAATGACAAAGAATTTCGTGGTGTCACATTCGGCGATTATTATACTACCTACTACAGACAAAAAAAAAAAGAAAAACAAGATTAAAAAAAAGGTTCTGTGTCTCCCACTACGTTCCCGGGATTCTAGCCTCGTCACGACCCGTCGACCCCTGACCTCAACAAACTTACGTCCTATAATCTCCAGTCACCGTTAACCGTTAATTATTATCCAAGAAAGTGACGTCGCGCGGTCTTCTTAACTCATCGTTTGAGTGACTTTAATTGCCAGAGGAGAGGGATTTTGCAAATTTAGATAGCGAGCGGGATCGACGACCTTGAGTTCGCCACAAACATCCCGACGTATCTTCAAGTTTGCTCACAATCAACGGTTAAATACGTTTCCTGCAAGCTGAACGGAATTAATCGCGTTAAAGATCGTTAAACGCATTCCAATAGCTCGAGAAAAAAAAAGAAGACAAGATCGGCGGAATTTTTACGATACGATTTCTACGACTTCATTTTATTCTCAATCTTTGAGCGAAAATATACGTTATTTAATTTTTTTTGGTCACGAAATCCCCAAATGTTCGTTGATTATCAATAATATGGACAATTCTGAGGATGGGAATATTTTTTTCTATAGAAAAATGTGATAAAATGAGTGCAAATAATCATTCGAAAAACACACTCTCTAAATTTGAATCAGTGAAAATTTCACTAATTGAATCAGTGACTTGGTATTTCACTGCAGAAACAGTGACTTGAACCCTTTTTCACTGGAGTATCAGTGAAGTCCATTTCAGCAGTGATTTTACCACTGCTGAACCAGTGCATAACTTCACTGTTTCGTCAGTGACTTTTGTGACGAACGCTAGGGGCGCCGCGTACGCCGAGTCTCTAACCGCCACGGAGCTGCCTACTAACCGCCAAATCGTTCGCGTTCATATGTTGCGTGCTGATTTGGGCGTCGGTTCAACCACGTGAACTGTTCAGTAAAAATCATAACGTAAGTACACATGCGGATTTATAAAATTCTTCACAATTTGGCTTGTTAGTTGCAAATAATCAATGAATTATGTGAATATTGCTGTTCACTGTCTTACATTGAATTCCTTATACTTTTGGTAGGTTAGGTTTTCTCACTGCGTCCAGTCTTGGCTCGCCCCGACGAGATGGGAAACGGAGAAGTTTCATCTGCGTTAGGAGTCTGTTTTTTCTTTACTTGCAATAAAGACTCGCGAAACAAAAATGTGTCGAATATACCATATTGTCTTTCCTTTTCGAGAATATCTTCAACCGGATCAAATATATATAAGAACCAATAATTTTCGCTGATTCAATCAGTGAAAATTTCACTATTGAATCAGTGATTCAAATTCACTGGAAAAATCAGTGACTTTTCACTGATTTCCAGTTGCATACTTATAACTGGGGGCTTCAGTGACTATTCACTGATGATCAGTGACTATTCACTGATTCAAATTTAGAGAGTACGTCATTCAGCAACTCGGACACGTCCTAAATTCAAGGTCCCAGTTTATGAATTTATAATCTATTGAAATTAGTAACGAGTCTGAAATCCTTCTTGTTTTCAGGTTCGAAAACTGGACTTTCATTTGTCTAAAATTAATCAATCTATAATCAAATGTGTGTCCAAAAATGTCGGACTGTTCATTAATTGGGACACGTTCATCATTTCGGCGCACGTGAAAGTTGACTTTTTAACGGGGAAAACCATCCAATTTCCAGATGAGTATCGACACAAGACGACAACCGGTTCTGCAGGGCTACAGCTGCACTTGCATTATCGTTGCATATCGATCGAGAAGAACCCCGCTGGAACCCGGTCTTATTTAATTTCGCTAAAAGCATTAATTTGTATTAAAAGATCGTCTGGGATACACGGCCACTGTCCGCCCCACGGAGGACCAGAACCCTCGAGTCCTGGGCCCCGTGCAGGCTTAATGGCTCGTGCCTTACCGCCTGCAATGTACCCTACCTTCTCTCGTTCTCAACCGAGGAGATAAAAAACGATCATTAAAAAAATCATAAGAGCATCCTGCAATTGTTTTTTCGATTTTTTTAAACCAGACAATTTATTTTCATCAAGATCGACCACGACGTCCTGGAGTCTGGAATTACTACAAAGTTTCACGCTGGAGTTGAATTTGTGGGAAGAGAACTATCAGGACGTGGAAAGTTCGTACGAAACACTTGAACCGCGGTTGTTATACGGCCTGATAAAGAGACACTGGGCTAGATCGCATCGAGAAACCCTCGGTGTATAATCTCGTAATCGTACATCTACGAGTCGGTTTCTCAATGGCAGGTACAGCATAGCCGAAAGCTTTCACGGTTAATCGACCCGCCCCGTCCCGGCATTAGTCGATCCTCGATTACGGTGCAATAATAACGCCGCAGACGCGAGACTTTGAGGAGAAATTAGAGGAAGAGATTCCGCTTATCTTCGGGCACCGCGTTGTCTGCGCCAGATAAGGGATACGTTACACAGGACACGGTGAAAAGGTCCGACGATGAGTGCCGCGAGTCGCGACTGCGACCCTCCTCGCCCACTCAAACTGGGTACCCACCACCGGACGTTTTAACGACCGGAATTCCGCGATGGGTTTCCTTCTGTATCCAATATCTCTTGAGTGCACCGCTTTTCGGAGTTCGCAATTAACTAACTTGCTGGATAGGTAAGGATAGGTACGTTCAGCTACCTACACAGCCTAGCTGACTGGGAGTCCGATACGTCATGCAAACGTCATGCAAATAAATGTCAAGAATCTCGTCCCAGTCGCGGTTTTCATTCTGAGAAGGGGCCACTTGACTAATACGACAAACGAGCACTGGAATGAGATGTGAAGAGAGTTAATCAATGTCGTCAGCTGCATTCGTCACTGCACTTCCGATTTCCTGTGAATATTCCATACATGTACCGTTATGGAAACATAAGAAGGGAATTATGTGCGTGTCCAAAAAACTGGCCAGAACCCTGTAAATCATAGGATCTTCGTAAATAGTAAATTTTCGATATCTGATTTCGAATTTTATGCCATAATTACTAAAACGGCAATTAAAAACTATTCGATTCGAATTGAATGATTCATGTTCAATATTTTTTTTATTTTTGTGCAAGTCAATCAACGATCTACGAAAAAGAGCAGAATTTTAGAATGACGTTGAAAAACTTATCCTTGATCCGTTCAAAAATCATCTAGATGTGAAAAAGAAAAAATACTTCACTCTCGAGTATCTTGAACCGTTGAATGTCGCGTGAAAGATGATTTCCAGAGTTTTGGCCAAATTTATTGGGATCGATCGCATATTGACGGTACAATAAATATTTTCTCATCGCCATTCAATCATCTACAAGATAAAAATTGCCTCGTATCGGGTATTGTGACATTCGCGTTTCCTTCGATGATTCTGAGTGACAGGCGACACGAGGCGTGTGGACAAGCGCGTGTTGGGATAATGCGAATGTTATTATCGCGAACCTTGCACCGGCTCGGATCGTTGACAGTAGTTGATATGCTGGAGACGACGGTTTCCGGTTCCGGATGGAATTCGCTCCCGCATGAATACTCGCGTCGGGATCATCTCACCGCGGGGCTAATGACCCGAACATAAGAAAAGGAAGCGGGAAAAGCGAGAGTTTTATCATGATATTGGAATCATGCGAGATTTGCGTAATAAGGGATTTGAATTTCGGCGTCAGAAGAGCGTGAAATACGTCGACGCAAATAAGGAGAAAAAAATAATGTAGAATCTGTTTTCCCAAGACGCGATGCGGAGATCGTCGCCAATTGTTTTTCTCCCAGTTTTCTTCAGCTCGCTTTCGGACATTGATAACCTTGGACCCCGAGAGGCTGATTCTAGAATCAAGAAACCAGAATATACAGATATATGAGAGCGTTTTTTGTGCCCCCGGCAAACGGATAGCCAGAGACAATGTGGCGACTGTCTTTGCCAAGCAGCTTGGAAAATTCAACCGCACGTTAACTTAACCCAGATTTCAGTCTGTTCGACGTTTCTTCAGGTCCTGGTGTAAGGTACGAGTGGAGGGGCGGTTAACTCAACGGTGCACTTATGGTAAGAGGTATAATTCCAGACGAGACAAACCTGGCCAATTGCGTCAACGTCCACCACCATCGTTACAAGTGTTGTGAAGCTTGAAGTAAAATTTTCCTCTTTCACAAACCAACGCCGTATTATCTCGACATTCCGGAAACCGCAAAGACTCACCACGCAGTTTTATAATCTTATTCTTCACGAAGCTATAAGAAGTTTCATATTCATGTGTCTCACTTTGACTTTGACAAGTCACGTAGAGTAATAAGGATTCCTGATACGATCTAGAGTCTCAAGAAATCAGGTAGCTTTTATCTACTATCTTAGCTTACTTGAACTAATTAAGGGGCGCCATGTCTGTGAGACCCTTATTTGAGAGTTCTGATATACGAATCTAGTACATAGTGAGTTTCAGGTGAGAGTGATATACTTCCAGTAGAGAACTTTGAAATTGTAATCCCTCATCGACGTTCTTTCAAATATCTGATAACAAACTCGCTATGTGACTGCGAAAAACATCGCGTGCAGGATTTCTGAAGACAGTACCTCATCAGATTTGAGTTGAAATTGACACAACTACTGTCAAGGTCTCAATTTCTACTGGTTCATGATCTATCGTATATCCAAAAAAGCT
The DNA here is from genome assembly GCA_018257835.1 of Euura lappo. Classification (NCBI taxonomy): domain Eukaryota; kingdom Metazoa; phylum Arthropoda; class Insecta; order Hymenoptera; family Tenthredinidae; genus Euura; species Euura lappo. The sequence continues at coordinate 162,286 of JAEUYN010000415.1, read as the reverse complement.
TCTGAGTCATCATTCGAGTTTTCTGTCATCAAGATATCTCATTTATTAGCATACAGAGATTCTTCGAAAGTGAGCTTTTTTCGATAAAAAAGTGTAAACTCTGAAGAACAAGTTTCTCACAATACATCAAGATTGGTGAAAAAAAATGGAGAGTAAAAAAAACTTACGATTAGCTTGATGCTAAGAATGCTTCCGCAGTGTCAAATTTTGTGTGCATGATCCAATCTGGTCAGATTCTAGCACGCAAACCCGTTATCAGATTTGAGACGTACGTCTGAAACATTCTGCATCAAGAGCATGTAAGTGCTCAGACTTTCTTCACCGTGACTTATCAGATAGAGTCGCGTACGAGTCGATTACGTAATCTCAACTACACGTACACGATGCTTTTATGCACTCACTGCGGTACAGTGAACGTTCAAAAGTCTCTAGCTGTTGTTGAAAATTGAGACATGGTCGCCTTGGTATTCATTTGCCCTACAGACCATTCAGTTTTGTGTAATCTTATCACAATGATGTATCCTCACAACAGTTCTAGTTCGTTACAAAATGGGCTGTAAAGCAAATAAATACCGAGGCGACTGTAGGTGCAAATGATGGACCGGAAGGCTTTCCACCTTCGGGAATCAGGATGTGAAGTTTGTTTGGATCGAGGATCAAGTAACCGAGTATGCGATACACGTTCGATAGGCGGAGGCGAGGAGGCAGTGACGCAATCGTTTTGGAATGCAAGTTTAATTGCTCGTTTGCATGAGAAAAAGATATTTCCGTTATAAAGAAGTGCTTATACTTCTTCTTCTTGGTCTGTTGTCTTTTTTTGTACATCCTCGCGATGAATTGCATCCAGTCATAAGCCGCGCCTCGACGATACGCGCGATACCATCGGGTATCGAGCCTCGATTCAAAACTATTCGAGGAGGTCGGTTGTCTGCTGCGACGTCGCGGAGCAGTTTCCTCCTGTATAAATAATAACCGTGATAATTAGCGAAAAGAAATTAAAACCGCATCGTATATGGAGTTCGCTCGGCGGTCGGTGGTCGCGGTCGCCCCGCATCCTCCAGCTACACTCCGTATAATAAACTATATCGGTATGCCGCTCACGATGACGGTTCGCGAGGCGTACGTTCTGCCCAGCGGCGTAGACCTCGTAAAAGGGAAGAACGAGAAGACTGCTCAAAATGTATCAGGCGGTGGTTCTGATCCTGGGAAGATCCCGGAGGCACGGAGACGCCGAGGACTGCGTTATTTTACGATTCCTTCTGCGTCCTATCCGCCGGCACCGCCTTCCTTCCTTCCTTGATATCGGTCAATTCCTTTTTCATATCCCCATCCCCATCCTCCTCGGAGCGGTTAGCCAAACCCGCGCGATATTAAGACGTATCGAAATATATACCGAACTCTTCATTCTACTAAATCCCCGGGCTACTGTCTCACAACTCGAATAGAAGAAGAAGAAGAAGAAGAAGAATCCTCGTTTCGTCACCATTCATGGAGACAATCGGAGGAGAATAACTGGCGATAGTACGCCTAGAGTTTGTGTTCTTTTCTTTTTCTTTTAAAGACGTTGCGAAACGCGATGTAAGTGAATTTACATACGATTAACATCTGAATGAGAGAGGTTGTATCCACTTAACGAAGGTGTTACGATGTGGCTTAAATTCCGGTGAGTTTGAGCAACGAGGAATCGAGATTCTCGCTAAAACTTGTCGCGCAGTGAATCGTTCTTTACGGTATTTACAACTTCGACAAGATTGTAGCATTGCTTAATCTCGAGTCGAGACAACGAATTAATGTCGGTAATGGTTTCGAGCAGAAACGGCCACGGTGAACTAGCTAACACGATAACGGTTCTGTTCCACGAACCTCGGCAGTTCTATCGAATGCTAATGCACAAACACTGATAACCCGTTGCACGGGACCTACGTGAGTCAAATGCATACGTGACGAACGCCGAGCGAACGTAGATACGATTCTAACAAACTAATTAGAGACGAGATGTGATTTTCCATGAGAAATACCTGCGGCACAGACGACTCGTTAAAAAAATATCAATCACCGTACACTCGATTTCCCTTTTCACCTTTCATCTAGTCAATCGCAATTATTGGGTTTTACGATATCGTTTTCCAGAGCGTCAATCATTCATCGGCTATTATATGCACTGAAAAAAACGCTCGGTGATTACAGCCAGAATTCTTATTCATCCAGCCGTATTGCAGCAATACAATCTAGCTGAAGAATGGATACAAATTTCTGATTCAGATGTTCGATTTTCTGGATCAGCCAAATTTGTTCATCGTAGCACCTATGATTTATAGCTGCGACCGTGTCGCCCGAGGGACTATTCACTCTGATTTTTGGAGGACAGGTTACTTCCGAATTCCAAAGACTTCCAAAGACTTCAATTTCAGTGTTATGAGGAATTCTTCGAATTTCAATAAAGACTTCCGGGACGAGTGTACATACACTGTTAGAAATTCTGAATTAACATGTACTTTTTGTACATTCAAATTCAATTTTGCAATATTTGAATATTCATATGACACTTTTGAAAATTATAGTCAAGATTATGCTTAATTTCATACACAGATTGGTTTCGAAAATTCGGCTGAATACTCATATGATATGAAAATTCATGATAATTTCACTTGAAAATGGGTTTCCACTGCTACAATAATTGCTGAATCGGATCAAAAAATGAAAATTTTACGCCTATGATTGGATGGACTGTTGATAATTGACTGAAACACCCTTTGTCACTGAAAACTAAAAAAGAATCATAGTATGTTCCGGTTCTCCAAAACAGTTTCATAAATTTAATAGAACCGTATCAATATTGAGATACAGTGATTGAAAACTCGGTATGCTCTTTCAATATTAAGACACAAATATGATATTTCAAGATGTTTTATATTAATTTCATTCAAATCACCAGGATTTGTAAATTTCATTCCTGTCTGTACAACCAATTTCAAGATATTTTCAACAGTGTTGGACTTTCCTCGGTGTCGCCATGTCGTCGATACCATATTTTCCATTGCGGTTGACCGGACTTCATCCCGGCCAGAATCTCTGACCCACGCGATGACCGGAGAACCTGGTCCGAGATCATTGTCAATTACCGACGATTAGGCCGGAATACCTAATCGGTCGATAGCCGGTTAATCGACGGATATACGTAGGTGCATGCAGATGATGGCTCTGTTCAAGCGGCGAGCCGCGATCCTAGTCCTTGTGCGCACGCTATCAACCGTGAATTCATGCACGGGAATTCTTTTGTTGTATATTCATGCCGTGCGCAATCTGCCTCCATCCGACTCTTTACTGCGTGACTCACTCGACATCGCTTTATGCAATCCGAAGAACATTTCATCGGAATCCTCATACAGGACTCGAAACGATGATTTTTTTTTCGGCCGAAGATTGATTGAAACTGGAATACACGCGGAGATACAGATACAGAGACGCGGGGCTGTTTCTCATGTGGAAACGTTTCTTCGCGATGCTTCACGAGTTCGCAAAGGGCAGCAGCTGGATTTAAGAAGTAATATCGGAGAATGAAAAAGTGGAAAAGTTTCTAGAAAAAAAAAAGTGGAATTGGAATTGGATAAAAAGGGCACTCGGCACCGCTTCGGCAACCAGACCCTGCACACTGCGAAGCTCGTTTTGACTCGACCGAAAACAGCCACCGCGCGTATCCTATTTGCAAATTGGCTTCCGCTCGCACGATACGTGGCGAACGCTCTTTCTCTCTGTATCCAAGGGTGGGAGCGCAGAAACAGGGGTGTAAAAATTTACAGCCTGCAACAGAATTAAATTTTTATCTCAGTCTCTCCGGCTGCGGACGGTGATTATCAGACGGGGAAAAAAAAATCGCAATCACTTATGGACTGCAGATGAATTAAGGAAGGGGATATCCGTCATCCAGCTGTGCACCGCGATTATTCAACCACGTTTCAGTCTCACAGTCATCAACACTTCTAGAAGATTCTAGAGTCGGGCGGATAAAATTATTGCGTATTATCGTTGGATTCTGTAATGAGCAGAAGGAAACTTTGCCCTTTACCACGTGTAATCTCTGATTGCGGTCGAAGACACATCCTGCCAGATGTCTGGATATTCTTATGCAGACTCGCACGTAGCTCGGAGCTTTTCAAGATTACGTTGAAATTGGCTCGAGTCGGCCACTCGCATGTCCTTGCCGGTGATAATTAGTCGAGGAAACCTTCGCTCGGTTCATTATGCAATATTCAACAGCGGATGCAGAGACGTGCTCGATTCCCATCGCAGTGCAGTTATTCCAATCGATGTCACCTCCATATCGAACCGTTTTGAAAAAACGAACTCATGATCATCATTTCAAGACGTTCAAATGGTCAATTATTTCAGAGATTCAATTACTTGGATTAGAATTGATTCTCACTGATTCAGGTGAATTGGAATTATTTCTGTGCATCTATTCAATTTCGACGAGTATTATTTCCCCTTCACTTTTTATCCTGTATAATAATGATAAAATCTGATATTTCCAACATGTCTGTATAGTTGTTCGATTTAATCATCACTTTCTGTGTCACTGTTATGTGATATAATTTCGTGTGTAGTACACTCAAGATTAGTCATTCAGTTATACCGAGAACAGTCGTTGTGTGTCACACCTGACCACGTAATAATAATTGAAGAAAAAAAGGTTCGTGGAGACAAGGATAAGACCGAGTAGCTTCCAGGAAGGCGATATTGAGCCATACATTATCGTCGTATTTCGATCTATGAATGAGTGGCCGAGCGAGTTTACGGAAATAGAATAAAGACACGGCTATTCATCACGAATCTGTTAAACTCAGCGACGCGTGTAATTAAACCTGATCGAGTCACGTTACGTTTTATTCCACGACTGACTCAGTTCTTTTGTCAATCAATTTTCTCAGTCATCGATAACCTCTAAGGTTGTGGGAATCGACGCCATCTACTCGTATGGTCGATATTATACCAGGCAGAAAAATAATGTCCTCAGTGTGTGAGTTAGTGCGTGCATGCCACCAGAACGCCTGCACTTAATACCCAAGGATCACGATCAGGCAACGACGGAGTTTTACTGCATCATACGATGTCGTGTAGCAATATTAAACAATATTTCATCCACAGTCGAACGGCTGCGGAATGAAACGTTCTGCGATCGAGAGAGAAGATCGTTCGTTTCAATCATGTGGTTTTTTCTCTCTTTCTTTCTCCATTAATAAACGAATTCAACCAGTACAGCTGTAGTGGTTCAATAATGTTGTTGATTCTGTTCTGTATTCGGATGCGGCAGTGACATTGGTGAAGAGAATCAATTAGGAAGACGCATCGATGAGGTATCGACATAGGTCGGTTATTTGGGTTCCTTGCGAGAATATCGAGAGTCCATGCGATATCGAGGATAGGGGAACCGAAATGATCACACAGCACACACATGATATCCTTGAGGCAGATTCGAGGCTAGCTGCGTGGTCGGCAAATATTTACCTGAAATATTTCGGAGATCGCTAATATTGGCTTCATTGCTACGAGCCAATAGCGAACCGGGGATTATTGATCTCTCGGCACATCATCGACGATATAAACCAGGATACCTGCATATCGTCTTTTCGAAAATCCGGGAGAAACCCTAATTTTCAGCACTTCAGCATTTTTAGCATTTTCAGCATTTCTTAGAATTTTTAGCATTTCAGCATTTTTTTAGCATATTCAGCATTTCAGCATAATGCGCCGGAGATTCTGACTAAAGATCTGACAAACAGTTATCGATGTTATCGTAAAGTGTCGATAATGATCACTTTTCAAGAATTCGGAACAAGCCTAAACCGACTTTTGTCGTTAAATTCCTCATGCGATGTGGTCATCATTCGAGTGAATAACATGAGCTGACTATGATCGTTGCAGCACGTCCATAGTTTGCTAGTTCCTTAACGCGTCTCCGGGTTAGCTAACCGAAGGACGTTTACAACCGTTCGTTAAACAATTCAATCGTGTATGAAGAGTACTGCATACGTATTCGTACCCACTCACACGAGTTGCTTTTCGCGTAAAAAATCAGCGGTCCGAAGATATTACGTAAACTTGAGAACTGCACAATATGTATATAACTAGTAGTGATTTTCAATCCTTTGTACTTCCTCAAATTTTGGCTACAATTGAGAAAAGAAAAAATATGAGCCAATTATCTTTTTTTTTGACAAACTACTGATATGTATGAAATGAAAGACAAAAATACGTGCAAAATCCAAATTTCAGATCTGGTGGTACTACATAGTCGTCCAGCATCACAGGGTTTACCAAACTGGAACCGAAATGTTTGAATTTATTTGTGTGCCAGCGGAGTGCGGGTACGCTCGTAATTAAGGCGGGTTATAGGTACCTACGTGACGTCATAGGATATTGGGTACAGGGATGGCTACATGCAGTCGTTACAGAGTTGGTAAATACCACCACACATTGCACCTATAACGTTACGCGTTGGGTATACACGAACGTGCGCAGGTATGGGGAGGACATTCACAGTGAAACACTGTACGTCGTAACAAAGCACCTGTTATAGTCACGCGGCTACGTAGGCCACCATCTCTGCTTTGCACGTTTCTGTATTTGTACCTGATTGCAGATGTATCGGGGGGTGACACCGCGATCTATGCACGCCCCACACGCCAAATGAACGGAGTGTGGGTGATCGCGCAAAACTCACACAATCGCACAATTACAGACGGAGAGAAGAGCGAGATACTCGTTCGGCGCTTCGGGCACCGCGTGAATCATTGCCCGCTCACTCGGTTCGTTGCGAAATACGTTCGATTACAAACCAACGCTACACAATATACCTTGTGTCGAACCCACTGTGTTTCCAATACCGTCCGCAACGCGATAACAAAAAACAGAAGAAGAAAAAAATAAAGAAAAAATTGAAACATATTTTCTTCATGAAGAATAGAAATACTGAACAGTAGAGACAAATCATCAAAAATTACAGAAATGAGATATCATTCATCTTATAGGCATTCTTTGGGTTGATGAAAATTGTTTATGAGTCGCGAATCGTTCTTAGATATGATTTGAATCCAGGGGGAAAAGTATAACTTATCTTTAATTTTAATCAATTCAATTTCCCTGTTCAATAAATCTCGACGATTCACCTCCATTCGAGTTTGTATTTTGAAACTTTCAATCAATTATTATTTTTTTTATCTTCTGTCACTTTTAAATTGATTTATTTCACTAACCGCTCAATATTTTCGTTATAAATGATTCGTACAAAATGTAACCTAATTTGCCCCAATTTGTTCGATCCAATTTCTATTTTCAATAAAATACTTGAATTCAGTTCGATATTCCAAAAATTCCGATCTGTTAAATATAACATTTCCTGTTAATTTAAAACGATTTACTATAATTTACCTATGCGAGCTCGCATTGATTCGGTTGATTCTCATTATTTCAAATAATCATCATTAACCCAGGTGAATTTTATTCATTTCATGAATCCATATTGACACAGTTTCTTGTTCCGGATGGTTTCGTTTCTCTTGTTGTTTTCTTTAGGAACCAGATCAAATACGTGTTCGATTTTTCTCTCTGTACTTAAGGATGTCCCCAACTAACGGGTAAAATTCTTACTCATACAATAAAGATGGTTAATGATCAGCGGCTGTAGGTGGGTATTGGAGTTTCCGATAAGAGGGCAAAGAGCCCGTAATATCTTTCAATAAAGGTACACATTTCATAATCGAGGGGCCCCATATTGCGAGTAACAAATATTTACTGTTTACAAATACGATGACAGACTGTAGCCTGAACACACGTTCCTGTTTGTTGGCTTCTCGAGCCAGCGGTGTACCTAGGTATCAGGTATTACACAATTTCTTGATAAAGCTTGCGTATTATCAGTACCCACAACTTCTCGGCGCACTCTTAAGCATGCGCTGAACTCTTTAAGCTTCACGATATAGGCGGGATATAAAATGGCGATAACCCAGGTTCTACGCTACCCTTCTCGCCTCTTACGAAATCTGATTATCACTCGCATGAATAATTGACCTTGTCTACAACTGTAATGAGAATATAAATGCGAGCCACGATAAGAGGGAGCGTATGGGGTAAAATTTGCGAGTTGTTTACCCCGCGACACACTTCGTTTGGTTTCAATATTGTTTATTGGATCGTCAGTTCGATACGTGAGCCCGAGGCACCCCGATCGCTCCTACAGCTCGACTCGGTATAAGGATAAGCCGAGAATCGATAGATTCGATGAGCCCCGACACCCGCCTTGACTTAGATTCATAATATTTGCACGGTGTAATGCCTGGCTTCGGTTTGATTGCGAGTCCCGATTCTTGCCTCGCGGTATCGACGCCTAAGCCAAGTCGAGGCTCTGATTCTAAGAGCCCCGGATTACCCAAAAGACCCTGTTTAATTGAAACGTTATCGAACCCGACGCGTTCACCGTCGACAGATCCGAGACGCGATACGTAAATCGAACGATCGACGCCTGTCGTAAATTCATTTCCTTTTCAAAGATCATCAAATATACATGCAGAATTTGATTATTTCATGTTACAATAGCATGTGCGGAAAGTCGCCGATTTTTTGTGTTATTCCGGCTGGAAAGTAGAATTAAAAAAAAAAAACTAGTGTGGAAAGTACAATAAAAAAAGGTCTAGTGCGGAAAGAAGAATAAAAGAAGCTGGAGCTCTAGTGCGGAAAGTGGGATGAAAAAAGCTCTAGTGTGAAAAGTGGAATGAAAGAAGCTCTAGTGCGGAAAGTGGGATGAAAAAAGCTCCAGTGTGAAAAGCAGAATGAAACAAGCTCTAGTGCGGAAAGTAGAATAAAAGAACCTCTAGTGCGGAAAGTAGAAGTAGAATAAAAGAAGCTACAGTGCGGAAAGTGGAACGAAAAAAGTGTGGAAAGTAGAATGAAAGAAGCTTTAGTGCGGAAAGTAGAACGAAAGAAGCTCTGGTGCGGAAAGTAGAATAAAAGAAGCTCTTGTGCGGAAAGTAGAATGAACGAAGCTCCAGTGCGGAAAGTAGAATGAAAAAAGCCCTAGTGCGGAAAGTAGAATAAAAGAAGCTACAGTGCGGAAAATGGAACGAAAAAAGCTCTAGTGTGGAAAGTAGAATGAAAGAAGCTCTAGTGCGAAAAGTAGAATAAAAGAAGCTCTAGTGTGGAAAGTAGAATAAAAGAAGCTCTAGTGCGGAAAGTAGAATGAAAAAAAAAACTAGTGTGGGAAGTGTAGTGAAAGAAGCTCCAGTGTGGAAAGTACAGTAAAAGAAGCTCTAGTGCGGAATGTCGAATGAAAAAAACCCTAGTGTGGAAGGTAGAATTTTGAAATCCCTAGAGCGGAAAGTAGGATGAAAAAAACTCTAGAGTGGAAAGTAAAACTTTCCGTACTGCTTGGAGATAAGGCACTTTACTTTTCGAATAGGAGTGAGAAAAATTAATGAAGTTTATTGTCTTTGCGACAGTAGATTCTATTTCCTCATAGATCACGAGAGCCGAGAGATTATTTTTCCAATTACTAGGCCAAGGGTATTTTTCTTAGACTTGCAATCAGTGTGATATAACGTAACGTAACGTAACGTAACGATTTCAACGTATACGGAGGAAGTAGGTAAAGAGGAAATCAGGAAAGTGGTTAACCAGTACTTTATCAGTTGTCGGAGGAGGGGGGAAAAAACGCCCGGTTCCAGTAGGTATAGTAGTTAGTTGAATTTCGAGTGAGGCAATAAAAGGTGGTTGTGGTTACAGCCTCGGTAATTAATTAGCGAAACAATGAAATTACAGACAGCGAAACGATGCCGTTATATATACTATATACATGCCATGGTAAACCATGAGAAAAACTGACCCGTTTACAAACGGATTCCTACGCTATATATCGGACCATAACAATTCAATTGCCGCAGTTACACGATACGATAATTACTGTGATTTATGCGCAACTATGCGATAGTTTCCGACGCGTTCATATATACGTTACTCTATGCATTGCAAATATACCCGCGCCATCTTTCGGTATTAACATTCTTTTCTCTGTTTCTTAACTTTCTTCTTTCTCCATCTCTTATCGTCTGCTATACGACACTTCCGCTCACTGCGCTGCGATGAAGGTTCTTAGAAAATTTCCATAAACCAGCAGTTGAATGATTATTCCTTTTACCTCACCGCAAAAATAAGATTAGTCGCAGAAATTTACGCAAGACGCGTGTAGAATCTGAGCTCACTCTGCTTACACAATGAAAAAACGACTCGAAGTCGTTCATTTTCTTTCTCGAATTCGAATCATTTCAAGAATCCAAAGTGATTTCTTCTATTTGACTGTTTTATGGTCACAATAGTCATGTTTGTAAAGGAAAAAAACGGTATCTTACATCTTCAAACTCAGAAATGATATAAGCTAGAAGCCAAAGACGTAAGAATTCAAAATTTCACCGCCATTTTTGAACAACCTCAACCTAACGTATCGATATAAAGCGAAAACTAGGAAATCCGGAGTGTAAAGTGAAGAGCAGGTTTCCACAGTTGCTACTAGATGGCGGGCTTGTCGTACCAAATAGTGACGTCACAGCGTGGCGGGAAACGGAGACCGTTTCAAATGTCACAGAACTTTGAATCGACAATATATTCTGTTCAAGCGACACGACGTTGAAGCAGACGATAAATAAAAGAAAAACAATTATACTTGAGGTTTATCAGCTGTGCAGTGGCATCGCATCGTTATTTCAGCAGGGTTTAGCGAGTTTGTTGAAAGCAGAGCGTCGTAGGTTCTGGGGTTGGGGTTTTCGGCATTCAGGTATTTCGAATGTTTATTTTCAAGCCAGACTTTTGTAGGAACGTCGGTACCATCTACCACTTGGAGATGCAGGTTCCTATACACCTCTACCCCTACGCTCTCAGCATTTTGCGGAGATGTGCATTCAATCTGACTGTGCAGTTCTACGGGAGCTATAGGACCCCTCAACGAAGACGATGCGATGCATGCGATGCATGCTGGTGGTGGCCTAGCGTGAGGTATAAGGTGGCGGAAATTTTACTCGACATGTGCCATTTCTTCAACGCGAAAAGCATCCGACGACTGATTCGCATTTTTATTGATGCATTATATCGCCTGACAGTCAACCTAAAAACCGAATCCGCGTTCGCTGTGGTAAATACGGCGACAAAAATCTCGGTTCCTGGTCGAAACTGCGATCTGAGATTCGAAAGATCTGCATTTTACGTGAAGAACGATCTTCACCGTCGACAGAAGAGCCCCGAACCCCACGATTGTTTTCAGATACATTTTGGAGTCAGCTGTACCGTCCAAAACTCCCGAAGACGTAGGAATTGCAGCGGTGCAGCAACCGCAGGAGGAGGAGAGCTAAGAGGCACGAAAGTCCCAGAATGCAATGCGATTGCCTATCGATCGGTAGCTGCCGCCATGTGTGAAATAACTCAAATAACCCAGTGCGATATGCGAACGGGCGCGTTCCCCTCTTCGACGTAGAGCTACGTGGGGTTCGGGAACCCTGGGCATCCCGGTTCTTCCCAGGGGATGAAAATCTTCCTCGGACATTCTCGCGTCTCACCCAGTCTGCAGGATTATCCTGTGAGAAAGGGTGGGCGGTTGTACGGTTCACGGTATGTAAAAAGGAACTGGGCTCAAGATCCCCGGTTATGAGGACGTTTATAACGGAAACGAGGAGAAATAGGGAAACGCTAGTTTACATCCTGGACATAACCTGGATCGAGGACCGTTTGTTAAGTGGAACGACTCGCTAATGGCTCAGCCGTTACTCCGCAATGACCATTGGTTGTTTTTCGAATCAATCGACTGCGAACAAAAAGAACGGAGAACCGGAGGATAGAGATTGAACAATTTATGGGGTCAACACTCGGATATATTCCACCCTTTCTTTCCGTATCGTATAATCTCTTACAGCCAACAGATATCGCCTCTACAGTCACGGAATCAACGATTTATTTGTTTACGTTACGACACAAGGTACGGAAATCCTCTTCACTTGTCCATTTCCGGTACCCAAAAGCGCAGCATCCTTCACTTTCAGGATAACTTTTACCCAAAATTTGGTCTCCCAGAAATGGTTTCGGTGCTAATTAGTCGCGAAAGTTGAAACCGTTGAGTATAGTTAAATAGGGGTGGAAAATTTGTCTCCGTTAGCTGATTGTCCGCCGTTTTCCACGACTATAAATTTCACAGGTTTAAATCGCACCACCAACAGAACCGCGAGTACCGCCTCCACCGCAGGCACCAGGCACCAGGCTCCTGCAATTCTGGCTAGGCGACTGCTAAGTGGACCGCGAGAATCATCTGGAAGGGCTGGGGTCTGGGTTTGGGGACCATGTTCTACTCGTATCGTATCGTAACACTGATTTTATTTTATATGCTCTTGTTCAACTGGTGAAAGACAGATTCGCGAAGGGGAAAAACTCCGCAAGTTCCATCAACCTTGTCACGTGATATCCGTATGGTTGTTGTTTTTCGGAAAGATACGAAAGAAGCGATCCTCTTCTAACCATGCGGTACGTCACCGGCGTTATTGAGAGCAGATTCTAGAAGGCGAGGGTTAACAAGTGAAGTATTGAGTCAACAACAACGTAACCGTCGTCGAGCAGAAGATATCATAGATCTGCGTCGCAAGGGTAATTCATAAGCGAAGAGACCTCGTCGTGCCTGACCTAGGAGCGTGCGTTAAATTGATCGCGGAATAGCTGTGAGTACTAAACCAGGAGCAATTGCTCCGTATCAATTGGGTCAGGGGTTTTCTCGGATCTCGTTCCCATTCCCATTCCGCACGTTGTTTTACTGTTCGTTGTGAAAAGATAGAAAAAAATTGATGAAAAACCATGAAAACTCGCAGATGACGGCACCGGCGGTTGGAATCGACCTGGGAACGACGTACTCGTGCGTCGGGGTGTTTCAGCATGGAAAAGTCGAGATAATCGCGAATGATCAGGGGAACCGTACGACACCGAGTTACGTCGCGTTCACGGATACCGAGCGTCTGATCGGAGACGCTGCGAAGAATCAGGTCGCGATGAACCCGACCAACACCATCTTCGGTAAATAAAATATCGGGGAATAGATATTCGAGGGTTGAGGCGGAGCGGAGGTTGCGCTATTTGCCGGGGAAAAAGCAGATGCAAATCGTCCTGAAATGTTTGCGCTTGTCAAAAAACGACTCGGTCCACACTTTCCACTCTAACCAGATTCTTTATAGCCGGTCTTAGCCCTGGATCCGAGGGAACCGACGTCTGGAAGCATTCCAATTCTTGAATTTCATTAGCCCCTTTCGCTTTAACCAATAAAAGTAAACGCTACGAGGATCGACGAGGGCGATAAAGCCGATGATCGATTGTCGAATCTCGAATTCTGAATGTCGTTAGCGGATTAGAAGGAAAATATTTCCGATGTGTAATTAGGAAGAAATAATTCATCGTCTTGTAAGCTGATCGGTTTTAGATGCGAAGCGATTGATCGGCAGACGCTTCGACGACTCGTCTGTTCAAGCCGACATGAAACACTGGCCGTTCAATGTAATCAACGACAACACCAAGCCGAAGATACAGGTCAATTATAAAGTAAGTCTAACGGTACACCGTTGTTTCTGTGAATGATGAATCGATTTAGTCTAGAGCAGTTGATAAATGACCGCGTTTGAATCGGTGGAAATTAAGAGGTTCACTCTTATCGATCCAGGGCGAGAACAAATCTTTCTTTCCCGAAGAAATATCCTCGATGGTACTGACCAAGATGAAGGAGACCGCGGAGGCCTACCTGGGAAAGACAATTACAAATGCCGTCATCACAGTCCCCGCTTACTTCAACGATTCTCAACGTCAAGCGACGAAGGATGCCGGCGCTATTTCTGGACTCAACGTCCTCAGGATTATTAATGAACCAACGGCCGCAGCCATTGCTTATGGACTCGACAAGAAAGGCCACGGGGAGAGAAACGTCCTCATTTTCGATCTCGGCGGAGGGACTTTTGACGTCTCGATCCTCACCATCGAGGACGGCATCTTCGAGGTACGTCGAACGCCGGAGCCAAACATCCGGTACAATCTTATATCCCGCAGGTTAAATCCACGGCGGGCGACACCCACCTGGGAGGCGAGGATTTCGACAATCGACTGGTGACGCATTTCGCGCAGGAGTTCAAACGGAAGTACAAGAAGGACCTGACCGCGAACAAACGGGCCACCAGGAGGCTCAGGACCGCCTGCGAACGGGCCAAGAGGACGCTATCCTCTTCCACGCAGGCCAGTCTCGAGATAGACTCGCTCCTCGACGGCGTTGACTTCTACACCTCGATAACGCGAGCCAGGTTCGAAGAGATGAACCAGGACCTGTTCAAGAGCACCCTGGACCCCGTCGAGAAGTCTCTGCGCGATGCGAAGATGGACAAGGGGCAGATCAACGACATCGTGCTTGTCGGCGGTTCGACGAGGATTCCGAGGATCCAGAAGCTCCTGCAGGTTATTATATCGCGGTTTTCTTCCGATCCTTTAATCCCAGAGTCGTACACACGTTCGTGTAGGATCTGTTCAACGGGAAGGAGCTCAACAAATCCATCAATCCTGACGAGGCTGTGGCCTACGGAGCGGCCGTCCAGGCCGCCATATTGCACGGGGATAAGTCCGAGGCCGTCCAGGACCTGCTGTTGTTAGATGTTGCCCCGTTATCCTTGGGGATAGAGACTGCCGGGGGCGTGATGACAGCCCTCATTAAGCGTAACACGACCGTCCCGACTAAGCAAACCCAAACGTTCACCACTTACTCTGACAATCAGTCCAGTGTCTTGATCCAAGTTTACGAAGGCGAGAGGGCGATGACCAAAGACAATAACCTACTCGGCAAGTTTGAACTCTCGGGGATCCCTCCGGCCCCGAGAGGTCTTCCCCAGATTGAGGTGAGAACGTCGAATACACACCTTTCATTCTTTCACCCTTTCAAGCCCCGGATCGTCAAGTTCAACCTTCAAAATAACCATACTTGTTGAGAGACACGATACCAAACTATTTTTTTATTCAAGCACTAAAACTCAAGAGTATCGTTTTAAACTTTCGCGAAAAAATATTGGAAATTGAAAAAGTTATGAATTTCTGAGTGTTTTTTCGAACCCTTTTTTCAGAATTGTCTTTTAGTACTTCAGAACCTCAAATTATGTTGCTGAATTTTTTTCACGGAAATACGAGGCGTCTTCTTCCTTTAGTGATCGGTCAAAGTTGGCACGGGTCAAATTGACCCGGTGTGTACTTAGGAGTGATTATTACGGGTCAAGAAGCTGCGAGTGAATTTTTCCAGGTAACTTTTGACGTGGATGCTAACGGCATCCTGAACGTATCTGCGATCGAGAAGTCGACCAACAAGGAGAACAAGATCACAATTACGAACGACAAGGGTCGTCTAAGCAAGGAAGAAATTGAACGGATGGTTAACGAAGCCGAGATGTATCGGAGCGAGGATGACAGGCAAAAGGATAGAATATCCGCCAAGAATAACCTCGAGTCTTACTGCTTCAACATGAAGAGTACCGTTGAGGACGAGAAGATCATCGAAAAGATTCCGGAGAGTGACAGGAAGCTGATATCGAACAAGTGTACGGAGATCATCAAATGGATGGATGCCAACATTCTTGCGGAGAAGGAGGAATTCGAGGCGAAACTCAAGGAGGCTGAACAGGTAAATTCCATTACCTAATTTATCCAACGAAGAATTCTCCTCGTTTAATGTCCTGACCATTTCTTCTCTCTCTTTCTAATCGAACAATTAGGCTTGCGGTCCAATCATCGCGAAGTTGTACCAAGGTGCTGGTTCTGTACCTCCCGGATTCCCTGGTCCAGCTACGTCGGGGGCAACATCGACTGGTGGTAGTGGGGTTACCGGCAATCCGACAATAGAGGAGGTCGACTAGCCGATAACTCCTCGACGGTCGGTCAAACAGGACGCTGTCAGCCACTGGAGCTATTATTACCCTTTGTTCAACATTTTTTGTCTACAAAATTGAATCATCACTTTTATGATCATTTGAGAAGAAATTCGGACGGTTTTTTCAAGCCAGTAAGTCAAGCAGCCCATTTATGGTAAGAGACCAACGATAGATAAAAGCACTGATCACCGTCTGTCGATAACACAGGACGCTGTCTTTTTATCATGTTTTCTCTAACTGGAAAAATTCTTCTCAATAAATATAAAATTTCGTCTTCAGTTCTTAGAACGTCACCATTATCTTACCTTCTACCAATTTTTTCTGCTTTTTTACTGCTTCGCGCTGTCGATAAAGAAACTTTTACCATATGGATAGAAAAGGTCTTGATGTTCTTTGAAACTACGACAGATCGCCTTACCGTTAATTTCGGTTACTCGAATATTTTTTCGAAAAGAATAAAATGACCAACAAAAACCAAAGGTTCTATAATCCTATTGTATGCGGCTAGTGAGTGAATTAAAAAAATCTAATCATTTTTGTTCCAAATCTGGCTGCCTCGTGACTTTTTAGAATTCTTAATTCCATTTTTTTTTTCCAATATCAGTTAGAAAAGTCGAGTTAAATGACTGTACGAATGAATTATAATCAAGATAAGCGAAATGGTATCACGTATCCAGCACTGACCTTCGCATATCGGAGATCGTAGATCGTGGTGAACCTGTATAGGTTCTGTGCAGTATCTGGATTCTCACCTGTTGTATATGATAATTCGAGTCCGTGGTAATAACCATAATGAGAAGGTTTATGAAATTATGTATTATGACATAGGAACATGAACATGACGCGGTTTACAAACTGCAAACTTTGTCTCAAATCCGCAAATGAGTTTCTCTCGGCATTCAGTTTATTGTGCTTATCAGATCCTGGGAGAACGACGTCGCAAACATAATATCCTGGATCGGGTCTGACAGGGGATATCAGATTTCTTCCTCACCGGAGAGACACGGGGCTCGCGCTTAGCTGCGTAGGCGAGACGCCACACGGTACTCATGTGAGACGCGAGTGTCACACATTCTCCACGGCCTAAACTAAAACCGTGAGATAATACCGATCCGATACCGAAAAAATTCAATAACATTCCATCGTCGAAAAAATTAGCACTCAAAAGGCCGGATAACTGGCGCAAGAAAATCACCCAATGTTGGATTTTCAATGTTAAAGTCCGAGGATTTTCATTTTCTGCTTATTTCATTCTTGTCACTTCAATTTTGTTCACCTTTACTCATAGTATCTCTTTATCTCTTACCTGAGATTTATCGAGTCCGAGGGGGGTTTCTAAAAATTTTAGCCGATATGACGGGAAGAAGATATAATTGCGCTCTCGTACAAGATCGGAGATGGGGAAATTTAATAAATATTGTTGATTGTTAATTATACCGTATAAGGAGAGGATTATATTTCAAACACCGGGTACCACGCGAATGCTCGAGACAGTTTGATAAAGTATTTCGGTACAGTTTTGGAACTCGAAACGTGGGCAACGTAATTACCGAGAACCCAATCGCTCCTGGATTTCATTTCCTAGGCGTGGGCGAACTTATTTCATAACTTCTACTCCGGGCACTGGGCTTTCGGTATCTCATTTCGTCTTTGAAACGATCGCGAGAACATGGCTCCGCGAGTTTGGTGGGAAAAAAAATGATCCGTCTTCGGGAATTAGCGGGACGACCGTTACCCTCGAGGCTGACAATATCATCTTTTATTATCCCTGAGTTTTTGCGTCAAAGAATGCTTGAGGACAAACTGTGAACTGGAAGGTCCCCGACTGCAATTTTGTGAGAATCCTCGCTATGCGATCAAGGATCGGAGGATTCTATATAATGAACGGTTCCTCGGTTCTACTTTCGCTTTTTCAAACTCCTCGACTCGAATGCTCTTCGCCGCCATCTGCCGCCCACAAATTCACCGAGCTTAAAACCTTGCCGAAAGAACCGGGATCGTAAAAATTTTGGACAGTCTTCGCTCTATTCCACCCAGCCTCTCGTACCTTCGGGCATGAAATTTTTCGCGCAAAATGTATGACATTAACAACGTCTGTGGTGCCCAAGGCACGTGCCATGTGGCATATTTGTAATTCTAATCACCCAGACTCTGAGGTAACGATAGACAACCCCTAATGTCAGGTCTGGGAGGATAACCCTTCCGCAAAATGATAACTGCTTAAGTAATTCGTGCGTCGATACTTTTTCTTCCGTCATTTTCTCTGCCCCGGGGAGATTCCGAGGCGAGTTACGACGTTTGTTAACAATTAGGTGGTGTCTGGTAGCGGTCAGACGGTCGAATCGAAGCTTGTTTATGTCATCGAGTGGTTTTCTTGTTAAAATTTATTTATCATTTTTATATATTTATATCTATGCGCGTACGTCGCATTATCGAACGGACGGTTTTTTTACTACCGTGTATATCAATGGTCCTGATTCCTGCGACATCGAGAGGGACGAGGAGTCTTCAAAGGGTCTCTGCATGGCAGGGCAGGGCGACGGAGGGCGGCGACGCATGACACCGTGCGGTCATAAAAACTGGCGTAAAACTGTCTCACTTACGCGCAAGCCGCCCAGCGGTGAATCAAACCGTGACATTCGGCTTTCTCGTTTATTTATTGGGTGTTTTAAGGCGCGTAGCTCGATTGCCGTAATAATAACAACAATAATGATGATAATAATTGAAGAAATCTGATATTTATTGGCCTCTATGGGACCATAGACCATTAGAAGTAATCGAATTAAACGATTCGGGATGATATAATCGTGGGAATAATCCGGGGAAATGATATCCATTAATTTATGGAGTAGAAACGGGGGAATAAGATGTTCAGATGCATGTGAGAAGCGTGAAACGAAGCGGCATAGGATGTAAGGTGGAGAGATCGCGAGTTCTTGTGGATACGGCATGAAGAGTCCTTCTCGACACAGGAGTCCACAGGCCTTTAACGACCCCTGGTTAGCATAATTTGATAATTAAATTATTTAACAATTTAATCGCCGAGCGAATCGGTCGCGGTTCTCCCATGGATAATTTTTCTCCCCCTCCGTAACGAGACAGTGGAGGGCAGAAGCTCGGCTAATTAAGTCTTAGCGGTCCTTAAGATCCTTCTTTTCTCTCCTCCCTTGTCTCTCGTATCTCCCAGACTCCCATATACATTTACTTCACGCTATAAAGAGCCGCGCCAATTTTAGTCCCTCACAGCACGCGAGACAATCAAACCAACAATGGGCAACAATAAGAAAAATACAAATAAAAAAGAAGAAAAATCCTCGTCTCTTCTTCTCCCCCGAACGTATACCATCGTTATTTACTTTCCCACGCTCAATATGCGCGATAACCGTTATCGGAATCGATTTAAATCACATTTATTCATTCGCGATGGGGTTTTCTTTGTGCGTCGGAGTTGCAGTACGCGGTTGTTGATAATTAATTGGTGTTTAATAGCGCAGGGACTAATTAAGAAGAGGATTAATGACCCGATAGTAACTCGGTAAGAAGATTCTGCCGTCTGACCACCGTCGGGACGTCTTTATATACCTACGTCAGTCCTGCGAGCTTCTCGCGGCCATCAGGAGAACAGGAAGGCATTAGCCGGTGATTTTTTATCTTCGCTCTGTCTCTCCATCTGTCGGTTTTACCTGCCGCGAAGTGGTTTTATCTTGTATGAAAGCTAAAAAGGAACGATAAAAAACTAATAATTTATTAAACAAAAAACAGATTCCAAAAATAAAACATCGTCCTCGTTTTTGCCACTCCGAGAGCCGAGTCGAACAGCTTCTTCTTCTTTCTTTGTCGAAAAAAGACAATTAATCAACGTTTAATAGTACAAGTAATCAGCCGGGACGTTAATTGGCTACTCATGTATCGAAAGAATCTACATTTTACCCTACAGCAAAGAGACTCCGTTGATTACTGCAGCTTCGGACCCGAAGACATCTGCAGTCGATGGATGAACGATCACTGAGAGGTTGAATCAGGCTAATGTTGCATTTCAAAGTCAGGAGGATTTTGGAACGCAGATTTTTCCAACGACGAGGGAAACTGGAGGGACGGAGTGACGAGCGTCCGTCGCAGGCCAGTTGCGAGGTGTAATTAAGGGACGAGCCCGGAACTGTCGGATTCACTCCACCGGAACGTCCGATGTAACTCGACGAGTAGATTAATTTCCCTGTAACGGGTCCATCGCGTCTCGTTCCCGGAGGTGGTCACCGACCACCGTTAAGCCAACGGACGAACGTGTGAAATTGATTCGATACTTGTAAAGTGGACCAACAGTTTGATTACATTCGCCCAGCGCCCTTACCGCCGAAACTAGTTACTCGACGTAAACCTCGAGTGTCGTTTGCAGGTTGAAAAAGTCCGGCTGTAATGGATTGCGTTTCTGATTAGAAACAAATCACGATTCGTGACAACATTCTGTGTCTGGTTTACCCAGTTTTTGATAAATTGCTGTACAAGTTTGAGGAATGATCGTTCATTGATTGTGACTACGCCATTTGTACCGGAGAACATTGTAAACACGGGGAATTTCTGTGTACGGTTCGCTGTTGTGTCTCACAATGGTGATTCGGTATGCTACAGATTACTTGGTTTTGGTCATTTGCGTCTAACGTACATATTCGTCTTATCACTTCCCGATGGAACTCTGCCTCAATAACATATCCACGGCGAAAGTAGACATCGACAATAGTGCACAGTGAGAATTGTAAGTAACACTGCACAGTGGAATTTATCAGTGATAAAGTGGATTGGAATATCGAAATGGTGATGAAATTCAAAACAGCATGCAGAACGATACATTGACAGCTGGGGCATTTGGCCTGGCTTTGAACATCTCTTCCAAAATGATTTCCACTGAAATGAAATTTCAACATTTTGCAGAGTCTTGGTGATATTCAATCGAAAATGTCGATGCCAGCTGATCCTGCGAGGTACCTGAGTGACCCACCACCTCCGTACTCTTCCGTCGTTCACGCGAGGTGTCAGAATTTCTCTTATCCCATTCCCGAGATAAGAGTGAATGGAATCCCGGTGATAAGATCGCCCATTGTACCGCCATTGTCGAATCGCACTTTTGCGAGCTTCAATCGTGTTGGAGAACCTCTGAGTGTAATTTGCGAACCAAAAACCACTGCGACCAACAGGATGGCCACACGTACGAGTGAGTATCACGAAACACGATTAATAGGGTCAATTTTTTGATTGGAGTTTAATTTCCTGCTTCTTTCTACTCTTTTCAGGATGCCTCTTGACGTGCTTATGCTGCGGTGCTAGCATCGTCCTCATGACCATAATTTTAATACTAGAGGGTAGCGTTTTTGGAACATCAAAATGATTTGTAATCCGAAATCGTATTCTTCTCAGTCACACTGGCTTTGAGAGTCGATTAAACTTTGATGAATAAACGGGATTGCTTACTTCCAATCAGAATTAAGTAATCGCAGGAGCAGAATATCTATGTTTCTGAATTAACACCGAAGTATTGAAGAGAAAAAAAATTGAAATTGCTTACTGGCGAGATTAACAGATAAAAATTTCAAATTGCACTGAAACTAATTTCAGTGAGCAAGTATAATTTACGCAATCACGAGAAAGTTGCAGACGGCTAGAAACTGCCTACATCCAACAGTATTCGCAATTTATCAGCGATAAACGTCAACACGTTTTTGCCTCTCAAATACAATCTATAAAAAATATGGAACAGAGTTCAGGGATTCTGCTTATCTATCCTAGCTGCGCATCTTATCTTGTTCAAAGATAAAAGTGTCACATAGATAAGTGATAGATAACCATTTACCGTATGAAAAAAAAATTCAGCCGAGTGAACAAAGGAAGTTATTGTCCTCCGGCAGTGATTCGATCGGTTTAACTTCGATTAGGTTGAAATTTTATCGAGCAAAACCCCGCGGGAACACGCCTACGAATTTTTTGGGGCACGTAGCCCAGCTATTCCAGGCATCCCACGTAACGGGTCCTCCTCTAGCAGTCTTCTCTCTACCCGGTTTGAGATGAGCCGCGATATCTAGGAATTTAGAAAACAAGAATCCCAGAGATAAAATCTTCAGGTTCATCTAGATTGTCCGCCGTATGTTGTTTGACCCCTCGGAAGAAAAAAGAAGAAAAAAAGAACGGTACAATTTATTGGGGCATTACCAACGACCCCTTAAATCTTCTTGCATATTCATACTTGAACCGAGATATCAAACGAGTACCACAAGTGCTTTCTTGTTCCTCTGTCATCCCAGGCTTCTTGTTAAGAGAAAATATTTCGCAATCTATCGGCTCTAAATAATCCGCTGATTGACCAAACGCGAGGGGGGAAGGGGGGCAGATATTTATAGGGGGCGGGGGGTTACATTCTCGTTCAATTAGAAGAGTAGTGGGCGTGGGGAAACTGCGGCCTTGAGCAAAATTCCATTGGGAAATAATTTACATATACGATAAACATAAAGATTCGAACAATAAATGTAAATAATTAGCTTTATTCTTAAAGCGAAGTAATAAAATCAGAGGTTTCTGCCTCTGCCCCCCTTCCCAACCCCCTGGCATCGGTAAATTATTATTTAACGAGGGACTTGTCATCCGAGTAGAAAACGAAGCTCTTTCAATCGTTTAGTGAAAATCGAGTAAAATACGTTAACAAGCATTGATTATCCCGTGGAGGATCTAATTGCTAGATAAAATCGGATATCGCGATAAGGATTAGAGGATACACGCTGCTGTGTCAGAGGTTTTCACCGTTTCACCGAGACTCCGCCGTCTTCGCGATATCATGGCGTCGCTTTAAACGTCACGTTTGCAAATTGGAACATAAAATCACGGGTATAAGGGCCCCTCCGATTGTTTGTTACTGCGTCTAACCGCCTACCCGACCGCGCGATATAACCATGGATATCCTGGGACTTACATCCCGTTATGAAGACCCTGAACCATAGATAGACGAGAAACTCGAATTTTCACTCGGTCTCAGGGTAAAGTTCACAAAAATCGTCACTCTTTTCAAATTTCAGGTTAAAAGATTACACAAATGTTGATAAACGGCTGCTTAACCGTCAGAATATGAACGACATCATTTCGTTGTGACGACAAAACTCGAAAATTTGTTGATACTGTTTTTACTACTCTAAAAAATCTACTAGGTATCTTTCACTTAGAAATAATCAAATCGTACTAAACATTATAAGAATTAGTTGCAAATATTGAAATTTAAGTAGCAAAAGTATCAGTTTTGTTGATCGGTGACGGTCATGTCTAATAATTATTCACCGTGACGTCATAATTCTAATTAGAAACACATATGAGCTTAGACTACGCAATAAAAGGAAAATAAGAAAACTCGTAAAAAAACGTTCAAAATTTCTCAATATAATGAAAAATCTGCATCGACGTCATCAAATTTGTTCTAATTTCAATAATTTCTGAAACGTAACGTCATAATTCTAATCAGCACATATCAGCTTAGACTACGTAATAGAATAATAAGAAAAGTAAAAAAAAACTCGTGAAAAAACGTTAAAAATTCCTCAATATAATGAAAAATCTGCATCGACGTCATCAAATTTGTTCTAATTTCAAAAATTTCTGAAACCTGACGTCATAATTCTGATCAGACTCACATATAAGCTTCGACTACGTAATAAAATAATAAGAAAAACCGTTAAAAATTCTTCAATATACTGAAAAATTTGCATCGACGTCGTGAAGTTTGTTCTAATTTGCGTGCAAAAGCTTTTTCCATGTGTAAGAATGAATAAACAATCGAAATTCGTGGTATCGATTTGGAAAGTGACGACAAAACCTTGGATTAAAATGCAAATCTGAATCCCTGTGTGTAAATCTTTGCGTGTCTGTTGGTTAAAAACGTACAAAGATAATTACGGTCGGGTAAGAAACGTCGATTACGTTCATTGCCCGCATTACTTAAACTCTGGAGGGGGTGCGCAGGTCGGGGTTGTCGATATATCGTCCCTTGAAGATGGCGAACTCCCGCGGCGGTACTAATTGCAATCACGGTCCCGCATCTCGGATGCATCTGAAAGAGAGACGGAGACGCGAGGTAAGAAGTCGACTCGGACTCGCCGACCGGACTTTATACAACAGATATACGGTTTGTCAATTAAATTCACCCCGTCCGGTCCGAGTCGCGTAGGCGTAGCGCTTTCTTCAATCGTATTAAAACGAGATTAATCGGATATATCTCGATAATTTGTATCGAGACGCGGTGCCTCGAGGACCGCAGATCCTACTAATTGGATAGATCAGTGCAGGTTGATTAAACGCGGACGGGTAACCGAGAGAGAGGAGAGTCCACCGGTCAGGGGATCAAGCCGCTGCCTCTGAATTCAACAGAAACGCTGAGGCAGGTAGGAGTGACGTCAGAATTGTCCGAGCTTGCGAACCCCGGGACAAGGACCGCGCTTAAACTGGCAACTCGATCGCAAAATAAAAAACGGGTAATTGATGCGGCTGCGAGATAGACGAGACCCCGGAACCTCAATCTTCGAATGTGTGTGTGGAAATCGAAATGCTTATGAATTTTGAGAATCCATGGTCGAGGTACTTCTGCTATTTGGACGGCGTCAGGCTTGTCCTGTGGTTGAAGAGGATTAACCAGCAGGTGGTGACAATCGTCGCCGCACCAGAGTGTCAGACGAAGTTGTATCGATCCGAAGAAGACTTCAGACCGTTGAAAGTCACGGTATCACCCCTTTGGAATAGTCAATTTAAACGAGACGTTGAATCGCCAAAGGGATTCTTTGCCAATTTTAATTGACAGCGTGTCGCTGCGTTTCTTATACCGCGAGACCTCACTCGCGGGACTGCGGTACGTTCGTGCGGTGCATCCAGCGACAAACGCCGTTTCTTTCCTAATTTTATGTACTCCATACGGAATAAGATAAAGTCTCAATCCAAACGACGATGCACCTTGCTTCATAAAACTTTGTCGTTCAGCTTACCGGACGAATCTAATAAGGGTCAAAAAACCATACGTTCTGATCCACTTGATTTCAGAAGTACTCATATTCTCAATTTCCCGTTTCTATGGAAACAGAAAAGTTAGTGTAATCAACGCGAAAATGAGAAGTTGAGTTTTCACTGATCTCCACGTTTTCAGATCCAGAGAATCATCTTCAACTAGTTTGAGTTTTACGTCTAGGATGCGACCAAATGTTTCTCCCACAATATCTGAAGAACGAGTCCGCGGATTTTGATCAAATTGGGCTCAATCGACGCAGTTTTTCTGAACCTAGAACTGATTAGATTTTGGCTTTGATCGGTTCAGTACTTTTTGAATTATTTCAATAAAAAAATTCTCAAAAATACAGTAAAAATGACGATATCTTGAGACGGGATCAAAGGATTCGAATGAAATTTAGTACCACACGGTTTTTTCGATCTCTGATCACGAATCCGAAGTCAGTTTCGCAGTATTTCAATTTGACGCATTCAATATGCTCTATAAAAAAATCTAAAAACATTTTGCTTTGATAAAAATTGGTACTAGAACGTTTTTTGTGGTGATTAATCACGAATCTGAAGTCAGATTAGAAAAATTCAAAATGGCGGATCCAATTTGCTGGGAAAAAAACACCAAAGACATTCTAAACCTCATGAAAATTGGTACTAGAAGGTTTTTTGAACCGCTGATCAAGAATCTGAGGTCAGATTTGGAAAATTCAAAATGTTCAACTCAGTATCATCGTCCGAGGGGTTCGCCTATAATTCGTAGAACCGGGATCTCCGTCGTAGCTACAGCTATGTACTGGGTCTCTGTACGGTCGATAAATACTTAAAGACCCCATAATTCGTGGAAAGGGTGCGATGCGTCATGCTAGATGCGTATCTGGATCTGCGTCGCGACGGAGGTGGGATCGTGATATAACTTCATACACGTGTAAACTGCTGGTATAATATCGGACCTGTTGGTCGTATCCGCTCGTAACTCGCTCTCCGCACCGCGGAGTACCTTTAAAATACCTTACCGAGCCGAAGTAAATCCTCAAAGGATGTGCTGGGAGGAAAAATGAGGGGTCGAGGATCAGGATCGCACCGCACTTTCGAATATCTAGCCGATTCACGACGACGGGCATCGGGTGAAGCCAGGCGAAGCCAGGCGAAGCCAGGCGAAGCGAGGCGAAGCAAAGCGACGTCGCTAATGAATTAAGCAGCGTCCTTGCTGTCGCGTTGGCAGCCTTCACGGCCTCCTCGACGCCCAAGACGCCCGACTAGACGTAGACGTGCACCAAGGAATGCGAATAAGCGACCTAGCCCACAGCCAATCCCCTCTGCATAGTCGAGCCGCTGGAGTACGAGATAAGAGGAGAGAGAGAAAAGAATCAAGCACACGTGTATACAGCTTTCCATTTGTCTATCTGCGGCCTGTGCTGTCGATGATAATAATTATTGCACTTGTCCTGATTAACGACTGCAGCGCGGTAGCATTTTTCTATTCTTTTTGTGCCAGCCGAGTTAGCTAAACGGCCCTGTTTCTGAACCTCTTGCGGTCTAACTGATACAAACTATGAATACTGAACTAGATGTAGAGAGCCGAGTCTCAGAAACTACGACATCGAAAGTAATCTGTTTTTTCCTGGGGACTTTTTTTTTGCCCTGTTACTGCTTTTTCTGTCAAAAATAACAACGTTTGTTACTAGTGTAAATTGTAATTTTTCTGTAACAGGTTAAAATGCGTTGAATGGTGGTAACATTTTGAGAATCACAAAATATAACACATAGATTTCTTCGGAAAATGATAAGAATGACAAGAATTCAAAAATTAGGTAATTTGATGATAAATCATAAAATACTTTGAAAAAAATCAGTATGTTACAATATACGATATGATTTATCTTGTAAATTCTATCAAATATTTACAAAATCATCGAATTAATCCTATAAGTACGAATCATCAGATACATTTTATCAAAAATCATATAATTTGTTTGGTATTATATATGATGAGTCATGCCCATATGATTTATTATATGATTTCTTACATATTTGATCAAATTCACAAGATGAATCATACGATAAATGGGAATGCTGATTTATTTCATAATATCATATGATTCATCACATGAATATTTTCAGTAGGGTTTACATTAATTTTTCTTTTATGTTGAAAGTAGCGATAATTGAAAGCTTTAGCCAGTAACAGTTCGACATCAACGGAATGTATAAAATTTACAGAAAAATATTCCTGTGGATTTTCGCGGGATATGAAAAAAATGTAAAAAATTTCCAATCTTTAGAGTCTCCTATTATGGAAGTTCGACTTTGAATTAGCAATTAGATTATAGATTAAAGAGATGATCGTTGCTCGCTTAAGAAGTATCAATTTATGCAACAAAAAAAAAGACTCAACCCTTCACTGCAGATTTTATATAATTTTCCCCGATTTAGAAAAAAACTAAAAATTTGACTGAAACATTTTTTTTTTTGTGAAATAATTCGAATCATTTCTTTTACTCTAATTTATTTTATTAGTAATTTCCGCGGTTATTTCTCAATATTTCCCGAGTTATTGACACGTTACTTAAACTAGTAATTTTCTTCTCGGACTTAAAGAAGAGAAACCTGAGAAAAGATTGTATTGTTGTTGCATATTACGATCGGGAAAACTATAAAAATAGTAAATCGCACTGGAATTATAGTTGTAAAATACTATATTTCAGTTCGATCAACTATTACAACAAAAATATATGATCGATGCCGTATTAAAATGATATGAATAGTAACTTATCACTGTAGTAGACATTTTT
The DNA here is from genome assembly GCA_018257835.1 of Euura lappo. Lineage (NCBI taxonomy): Eukaryota > Metazoa > Arthropoda > Insecta > Hymenoptera > Tenthredinidae > Euura > Euura lappo. The sequence continues at coordinate 134,520 of JAEUYN010000415.1, read as the reverse complement.
CCGAGTGAACTTTGGTAAAATTCCGTATGAAGAATCTGTCCAGTGCTGAAAAAAAGTAAGATAAATGATCGACATCGACATCTCGGCGTATAGAAACGTACAATTTACTCCTGAGCGTGTTGTTACGGTTCTATTGCCTAAGCCGGAATGTGGAAATAATGATTAATCAAGAACGTTTTATTGCAGACGCGTGGGACGATAATGACAATAACTGATCGCTGAATCCTTTCGCGGAAACTTTCACCGCGGATATTATGTGGAACCTCCCACGCCACCCGAGCGCGAAACTCCCCCCTAAATAAGTATATTAGGAGCGGTGCAAATTCACGATGAATTATTATCGCGATCCGTGTTGCGCAGTCTCGACTCTCTCGAGAACTGCGTTGCTCAATAATTATCGGCCGGACCTCGCGAGCGGCGACTTGTGATCATTTCAGGTCCACGTGTGCACAGGTACGTGTGATATTAATTTTCGTAACGCCACGGGCGCAAGAAGCGCGCGGGCGCTGCACCCATGGAGCGAGGTAAACTCGGTACGACACAATAATTATCACAACAAATCAATAAGTGATGTATATCGTGATCGCAGGAACCCGCTAACGAGCAATTAATAAATCTTATACCAACAACGGCTACCCGGAGTAGCGACTCCCGACGCGACGCCCTTATGAATCTGAAAGAAATCCCGCGTCGCCACACGCTCGTTACTATCATTATCATATATTCCTATTCCTCTCGTTACATTATACAATGTACCGAGATCCTAAGTGTCCGGTAATAGGCATAACGTATGATCGACGTTATTGAATATGCAATTGCAATGATATTTGCCACCTTTCAATCGGTAATGAATATCACTTACAGGAAAGTTTGAACCTCAACAAATATCCATGACAAATGGGCGCGTGATGAATAAATACAATTTTTTGAAACGATAAGAATTATAGAATCAACTCCATATGCGATTGTAAACAGCAATTAAAAATTATCTATTGTCAAACGCCACATGACGTCACGCAGTACTTCGGCCGTCATGTTTATTCTATTCGCCATGGATGTCCGCAGCGCCCCCAGACGGTAGAAGGTACCGTGTGACGTCACACGTGACCGGGAAATTCAAACGGTGTTTCAAAAAAAAATTCTGACCAACCACAAAAAATTACGTGCAATTTGTTTTTCATGAATCCTTACCACCAAATTACCGGATAAAAGAATTAAAAAAAAAATTCATGGAACTTCCCTGATGAGTTGCAGTTTGGATAGAGACGCGTGAATCGAAATTCGCACACTCGTTATTTCTTCACCTTAGCTCGTCTTCTTTTTTCTTTTCTTCCTCCTTTGGTACGATTCGATTCGAACCTCTGCGAGACTCTGAAATCGTATAATTAGTGAGTTATGGCGATCGGAGGCTGTTAATTAAATTGAAACCGATAGTCAGGGCCAGGGGCGGGTTATTATTCACACCTACAACGGTACGCGCGCTCGGCCCGATGCCAATGGGTTTGGACCGATGCTGCACCGAACGACGCCCTGGTATCTTATAATTTATAAATTATGATAATACGCGGGGAACACGCTCCGGCTCATGCTCCGTCTTGCCCAACCCGCTGAACTAGACCGCTATTTTACCCACCTTAAAAACTTCCCCAGGCGTTTCTTATTTTTCTTCTTCTCTTCTTTTATCATTCCGTCAGCAGAAATATTCCTTCTTACACATTCCTTAAATCAGCAACAGACCGAGTTAGAAAGTCGACGAGAGCCAAAGTCAGCAATTTTCCGAACATCGCTTCTCTTCTCTCGATGGCACTCTCGCAGTTTATATTCCAGTTTGTTAGCAGCTCGTGGAACGGGGACTCGGAGTACTGCCCAGCGTTCTCCACTGTTCTGTCGGGTACATAAAACGAGCCTTTTCAATGCCAGGGATGTTCGGCGCCGCTACCCTACATGGCTACGAGACGTTATGTCCAAGGTGTCGAAGGGTGTCCGACGATTCACCGGCGCCTGCACGGCATTCCGGAGCTAGACTCACGGAGTCAAAGTTTGTCCCAAAAACTGGACGAAAGAGTCGCTCATTCTCATCAGGTCCATCTGGTCAGCAGTACGTCGCGTCTCATGGACAGCAAAGACGTTCGCTGCCAGCTTGGCATTCGTTCGGTGTTAACGATACGAGGGTTACGCGATACGTGATTGGAATTATGATCATCGAGGTAAACACGACGCTGACAATGAGGAAGGATCGGTGCAGAAATGTCGGTTTCGCTGCGTTCCGTTATCGGATATGAAAAGTGTTCGGCCTCGGAGGCGTCTTGCCTACAATTTCTATTCTCTCGCCTTACCTCGCTCGGTACAGAGGCGAAGGCGCATTACAATAAATGACTATTCATCGCCTTCGAACAAGACGTTAGTCATGTCTGACGCGCTAAAGACACGACCGCGTGGGTGTACGAATTTGGGTCTATTCCGGGTGCGGCATTAAGGCCTGACCATGGAGATAACCTGGACCCCGACCACTCCGAGAGATATTCAATTTGATTTAAACGATTGGATGTAACTCCAGGAGCGCTACTGGTATACTGCTTCCGCTAGTTTAGATCGTACCTCCGATTGTGAAACTAAATTAGAACTGGCTCATCCGACTATGCGAGCCGCGATAGGCTATTAACTGATTATCGATAATCATTTTCTAGGAATATAATCTTACCGAAATTAAGTTTCATCTGAACAGTTGATCGAGTAGATCGGAATCGTCACTCCATTAGTTTCGAACGTTCTATCCGTACGGAGAGACCCGTAGCAAAACAATTACTCGTTCGAGCCATTTGAGGACATTGCGTAAGCCAGTCTCGCTCGCGAGTATCTCGGTAGCAATAGAATCCACTACATTACTCTTGGAATTAGCAGAAATCAGCATTGAATGCCCCCCGCTATTTCAAACCGGCCGCTGTACCCGTGCCACATGCAACATGCATATGTACCGAGGTTCTATCTGCGCACTCACAGTTCTACCAGTATAAGAGAGAAGTAACTGCAGCTTTGCGGCATCCAAGACCAGCTACTCTCTCCATATCCATCTTCAACTAATAATACGCACCTCTGACTGCGTTCGAATACCAAAATCTGCTCGAATTCAGATATTTTTCAAAATCTGTTCGCACGGTACCATCAAGAGGTTCATTTTAGTATGGAGATCGATCGATCTTCCATCTAATTGTGTTTGACGTTTCTACGACAAATCGTCGTCTTCGTCGGAAACTGCAATAATTTTATTGATTCATTCGTTATAAGAGATACTGAACGTTTCAATGTATGATTACCTGATGTAAGAGAAACACAAGAATGATAACGATGGTCAGACTGAAATGAGAGTGAGAGCAACATGAATAGTTGATCAAATCAATGCAATAAGAAGAAGTACCTTGTGAGTGCTTGCGACCTGGACAATAGAGTCTTGCTAAATAAGAGGTTCGTTTGTTTCAGAACATTGGTTAGAATCTTAGAAGAATCCCAAAAGACAGCCTTGAACCTCTTAAAAACGGGAAAAGATGAAGTTGATTCTTTCGTCTGTGGAAAAACTAGTCAAAGTTTGCGACTGAGAGTATTTCCTAATCTCATAGTGTCCGAAGTCTGTGGGCGTCGTTGACATTCCTGGTCGTGGTTTCTCGGTTGCGAGGATGTCCCTTCGTCACCTCGAGTACCGGCACGTGCCTCGAGGAGGTACTTGGCGCGAGGTGGTATTAAGTACGTGGATAAACTAGTTTTTCAAATGTCTATACGCATATCGGTATCATTGACAAAGTACAATGAGTAGGTCTGCAAGAAAGACAAAGAGAGAGAGAGAGAGAGAGAGAGAGAGAGTCTGAACGCAAGAAAACGTTGTTGTTACCACTCACAATAGCGCAATCAATGGAGGTTAATTATGACCGACCGCCAGGCTCGTTAGATGAGTGATTAATTGGCGCGATATCTTTTCAGAACTATCATTCTACAGCGATGACCATAAACGAGTACGTGAGCACACCTACGCACGGTGACTATACCCAAGATTGTAATGAGAGCGAAATCGCTCGTGAGAAATAGATGTTTTACTCTCGGAAACCTCGATCGAATCGACCTCAGGAATTCTTAGACCACTGACCAAACCGTCCCCGAAGGCGGCTCGTACAACACTCGACTACTAAACGAAATCTCGCCTGCACAGACCACGGGGGGCGCGGACTCGGTTTTCTCGCATCCCCAGGGGCCGCCTGCAAGGGCGGATAGCGTTCGAATAAATCGACGATCGAATAAACTCAACCTGACGGTGGAATCTCAGCACCTAATTAACCAGGGTGTTAAGATTTGGGAGACTTTATGCTCACCATCAGTTGTTCAATCACTTCTTGGACTCGTCACTTAGCAATGGGCAGGATAATCGCGATGTTTTCCTCGAAGGAAGACAAAGAAAAAAGCAGCGACCTCGTGCCGCCGATAAGGAGTCCTGGTTGGTACCGAGTCCGCTGTCAAGCTCAGACCACGTCTCCCCCGCGGTTCGTTACTTGGTCGGTCCGTTTGCCAAGAGTCCGTAAGAAGCTATCTGAATCGGTAAACGACCACAGTTTCCCGGAAATCTCCAGATTATGGTGGCTTTTGTAGGCTGTCTCACTCGCTCTCTGTACAGAAGGTGGTCAACTAAATTTAGACCCTCGTTGCTGTGAGACACATTTAAAAAAAAATGTCTGCGCAGTTATTCATTAGAATTGAAAATTGAAAAACGAGTGAAAAAAGTGAGAGTCACGAGATTAATTGAGCACAGTTTTTTGTTCGTCAAAGATGACGTGCATCGGGTCTACTTCTAGCCTTTTTCGAGACGTCAAAACTGGATCAGACACTCTTCTAAATTTCACTAACCTCTTTCTCCAAAAAACAGTGACGAAAAACGTTGGGTCAAATCAAGGTGTGTTAAAGAGGGTTCTTCTTGAACATGTCCGAGAAATTTCGTATCCAATTGGACTCAGTTTCCTCGAGAATTGCAGACTTTCGTCATAAACTAGAGAAAACGACGTCTGAATCTGAGGCTGCTCACCGAAGAAGGTTCTTGAGATTTGCAAGAAAGTTGATGCAATTGATGTCAGAAACTGGAGCAGGCGACGAGCTCCTAATAATTATTATCATTAATTGATTTTGCACAGTTTGTTTCCTGATTCAATAAGCGTGTATGTCTAGATTATTGTGATTCGTATAGGTCCCTTCTATTCAGTGGCGAATATGAAATCCCAGAACTACGTCAGTTCCAAGATTTCTGATTTCTTCATTCCGCCTTCTTCCATCCACATGCCGGATTTCCGCATGTGGTAAAGATAAGAGAGTCACGAGTCTGACTGGATGGCTTCAACTCGCGAAAACTCTGCACTCTTCTGTCTTCTGAACGTGAAGAAGACACGAAATACTTGATGAAATCTGTTGCGTGTGCTGGATGCTGACTTTAAGCTCGGCTCCATCCTTCCGTCGTAGGGACCGGCTCGTTGTTCTTTCCATTTGGAGTCGAAGATAGAGAATCGGATAAGTGAGCTGTGGAATGAGTCCCTCCGGGGGTACACGAAGGACGTGGGCAGCTGATGCACGACGCCGGTATAAAATTTGTGTGTGCTCGTTGTCCGCGAGTATTAGAGAAAGAAATACAACTCATATCTGGTATTTACAAGTTTGGAGGACTCTAACTGGCCTATCGCTCGTTCAATAAAGATGTCCCACGAGGCTTTATGACCTCAGGCCGAAGGCCGTGTGTCCGACACGTCGTTTTATGGCCGAAATACAGTCGGCGTGTCCGTCATTCCCCACATTTGACGCTCAATTTCTTTCTATCCAACATTCTCGACTATCCTGCTCCGTACCGCGTTGGGGCACTCCCTTCGAATTTATTCGATCACTGTTTTAACACCTTGTAAAACGAACCGAAAGCCACGTGAACGCGATAGGGATGTGATTACAGTCGGACAGCTGACATCGAGCCTCGACGTTAACGAGGTTTTGTCCGCGTTCGCGCGATCAGTTCCACCCCAACAAATGATACGAAACGGGGTAAAGTAGAGTAGCATAAAATGGGATAGGCCGGTAATTACCGGGTCTGGAGTTAATGTCCACCGCAAAAGGTCGAGGCGAGACTGATTACGTCGAATCTCGAACCCCTTTGTGAATCTAAGATGGGGTAGTCGGTGTGTTTGCCGAAGAGAACTCACACAGAGATAGCCGGAAATCATATATCAGCCGGTGCTAATTCTCTCCTCATATATTAATTAAGATTGCCTCGCGGTGCGACGTACGTCGCGTAGCACCGTATCTCCGACTGCTGGTACCGCGCCTGTGTCTGGTCAAAGAGTCAGAGACTTGAGTAAAGACCGGGGTCTCGGAGCTGAAAGGGGGAGCAGATAGAGGTGAGGCAACCACCGCGCGGAAGGCAACAAACGAGACAAGAAAGCACTCGCATAAAGCCGTAATTACCAAGGGACGAGACAAATCGCGTACACGCCTGATCGCGACACGCCACACGTACGTGACCGACACGTTTCTCTATCTACCCCCTTCCTCCCGATGTCCACCTCTGGCGTGGGCGAAGACCTCGATGTAGGTGTGGATGTGGATGTGGACCTCAGGGTGGACCCGGTGAGCGACCGCACGCCGACGGATGTTGCGGAACCGGAAGGGCGTTTGTCCGAAGGAAAAGAGTAAAGATTGTTATAAATACACCAAGTGGCGTCATTAGTTGAAACTATTTGAAAAAAAGATTATATCTTTCCTTCGTTTCGTTGGAAACTTGTTGCGGTTGCGGTTTTCGACTTCTGTAATGAGCAGGAAATTGATAGAACAAGCTTTTTTTTCCTCCATGCCGAACCAGCTGCGGTTTTCACGTACTCGGAGATTTAGAGAAACATAGATTTTTCAGAAGCCCTGAAATCCGGAGCCGAGGCGAGTGCTGAAAACTTTACACCGTGTGCCAAAAAGACCCTGGAGTGATTCACGATGATCACACTTCAGCTGTTTCAAAGGTGTGTGTGATCTTTTGTCGTTGAGAATCCGCGATCATTTTCGAGTTAACCTTTCCGACCTTCTCTAGGTTTGAGGTTTTGCGAATATGGTAATCTGCATTCGTACGTACGTGCTTTGAGTATGCGTAATATAATACGGGATTGTAATATTCCCCCGGAGTATGAGCGAGGCTGCGGTTTTAAGTGCACTTGCGTTGTTTAGAAACTATGCAGCGGAGACGGTGCGGTCACCGCATGTATCCCGGTGTACGTACGATACCTGGCTGCCTTCGAGTAGGTAGAGGGTACTTCCCATCCTGAGAATGTGAGAAACCTCCATACCAGATTACAGCTTGTTTTACTGTCTCTGACTACTGGAGTCTGAAAGGCGTAATGGTTGGTTTTTTACCTCTTTGTTGCTTTCGCGGTTGAATAACGCGGCGTTAACATGATTAAAATTTAAAAACGTTGAACAAAACCGCACTTACGCTAATAGCAACGCTGGAATTGCAGTCAGCGGAAAACTAGCTGGGCTTCCACATATCGCCGTTTGTCAGTTAAATGCGACTGTATTCGTCACTGCGTTGAGTATGGATTCGACGTTACTTTCGTGTCTGCTGAGTTTATATTGTTAACCTTACTTCTGAAGTCGGTATAACTTAAGTCTCGCGGTAAAGTTGTATGTATGTAAATTACTTGGCGCGGAAATAGTGCGCGGGGCTTAACTGTGAATAGGCCTTAATCCCGGGGCCAACGCGAAGTGGCACACCGATGCCACTCCGTGCATAGAGATCACGGCTTCATTATCCCGTGAAAAATGAAACCCCATAAATCGCTTGTGTGGAAATTGAAGACAAAAAAAATCTTCAAACACAAAAGAAGCGGGTAATAGCTGCGTAAACGGCTGCTTTCCAAGCTTTAAAATGGCACTTTTTCATCATCGTTCAAAAAACTGATCAAACATCGCTGTAAATCATACCAACCATGCGGTTCGACTGGCTTCGTCTTTTCGTGCTTTCAAGCAATTAAACACCTCGATTGAAATACCTACGGTTTTGCTCTTATCGATGATTAACGGGGATACCAGAAGTGATCCATGATCACTAGCCCAAAAGGAACGCCCCAACTTCTGAGAAAGCATCTTTCGAACCCCGAGGCGTCGATTTGTTAACATAATCACGAGAAGGACGATCCTAGATCATCGATTCTGGGCTCCCTACCGAATCCTCGGTCACGCCGCATGCAGAACCGTTGAGTAACGGCGAGGTGTTCGCGTACGTGGGCAGAAAATAATAACGGGCTCAGGTTGGCGGACAGAAAACCACCGTGGTTCAGAAAATGTGCTACCGCAAGTACTTCGGGAGGCTCCGGCAAACAATGGCACAATAACTTATAATAGTATCGAGTCTGCAGCGGTATTATGCTATCAATGCGGTACGGGGGCGCATGGCTCAGGCTCGAGGCTCGGTAGCTCAGTCGTTGAGGTCGGTCCACGGCTCCGAGTTCCCGCGGATGCCGTGGCCACCGCCTGCGGTCGGCTGCCTCCTCAGTCCACCGGGTCCTGGACAATAGACTCGCCGGTAATGTGTGGTGTCTGCTCGGTCCGTTTGCTCGAACGTCGTAGCGTAGTCTGTATGCGACTACACATAGGATGAAAATTCTGAAAACCGCTATGCTGAATGGCTTTTAGTATTCTAATGAGCTAGCTTGCCTCGCGACTTACGTTATAAACGCTCTCGGGCGCGACCCTGCCCTGCAATGCTTGAAATAGATGCACCGCTACTAAACTAAACCAGACACGGTTCGTCGGGCTCCCGATACCCGCTACCGGATCACCGTCAAAGGATCTGTGCCGTCTTCAAACACGTCTAAATTCATCGAAATTGACGGAAATCGGTTGTGAATTGAAAGCTTCGCGGAAGAATTGAATCTGATTAGTAGTTACCCCATTTGTAGTTTCAGAATTTAAACCGATTTGGAACGTTCACAAAATTTCAATGCTCGATGTGTTTTGGTTGACGAAATCATTTATAGATAAGCTTTTGAAATAATTTATTCATTCAAGCCTTTGGAGCCTTTCCAAATCCGTTAAACTTCATTCGGTCTTCGAATACGAGACCTTTGAATTATTGTCTCTCGAATATCTCGTCATCAAAATTTGGGAAACTTTTGAAAATTTGATGTTCCCTTCATTCAAGTCTCCCATGGCTTTTGAAACACCTAAATCAATACCAAATACAAGTCATTTCATCTTTAACATTTCTAAAATGTCTTAAAGTTGGTCAAAATCCATAGAAATTGGTCAAGAATTCCAAATAACCTTTTGAATTGTGATGCTTCCGTCAAAACGAGCTTTTTACCTTGTTTGAAATTTGTGTATTTCAATTTTCTGAAAGTTTTCCTTGGTTCTAGTGAACAAATCGACTCGATTTGGTCCGAATGAAAACTTTTTCCCTCATCTTTGCCTCTTCTGTGACGTCGACGAGTCGATCGGTATGCGATCGAAAAGGAGTCAGATACGACCCTGAAAGTGTGTGAGATCGCGTGTCGCGACGGTGCATTAGATCCGCGATTTTATTCTCGCCTTTTTTCATCTCTCCAATTTTCTTATTTTCATCTCGATCTTGAGAATAGACCGAAGTATATCTCGCGGGAGACGTGGGTTGCGGCGTCCCGCTGATCAGACGCTTCGTAGGATGCCGTAATTAGACAACTCCACACGATACTAGGCACCGCAACACCGTACGAACCGATATGCATTCGACCTTGTCGACTATCGGGATAACATAACGGCGCGAAATCACGCGTCTCCCGAGTCTCCGTGACGGAAAATCCGTTTCAACACGTTCCCGACGGGATGTATGCGGTCGGATCCGCACCGCAATCTCCAGAGTGGGCGTGTGAGCCAGACACTTATGTCATTTACGCTACCAGCCGCGATCTACGGGTCCGTGGATAAGCGTAATTACATATAACAAAAAAGTCAATCCACGCGTTCAGAGCATATTTTCTCCGAGCCCAAAAACGCGCTCAATGAGGTCGCAAATCGGTCGCCTACGCGGCTGACTCACGAGTCGCAACGGGGATAGAGAAACGCGCTCCGAGATAAAACCGAAGAGGAAATAGAACTTGGAAACGGGATGCCATGCGTCACTGTCGCGGGTCTGGGTCAAAGTTGACCACGAATCGCGGTGAAAATTGCGCGCTATTTCTGTATTCGGTATCCACAGGCACCCGGACCCCGGGTCTCCGCGAGCAACACACCCTCCGCGACGATAGACGGCCCGCGCTTAGCCCCGCCACACCCCCGTAGGTTTTTGAACCTCGCGGACGCGAAATCCGCTAGTGCGATTCTCTCATCTCTTTGTTTCTACCCGAGGGGTTTTGGACCGCTAAAATAGAACGTTGCCCATTTTGAACATACTCGACTGATTTACGGAGCCCCGAACGCGATTCGTTAAATTTTTCATCTTCGGTTTATAGTGAGCATAAAGCGGGTAGCTGATGGATAAATAGGTGAGGCGATTAACCGCACGGAGCCTATACGAGTAGAATGATGATATTTGAAACCGAAATAATACGTCAAGGAAGCCCACTTTCCTTTTGATCTCGATCCATCAGTAGCCATTTATTTCGAGCCATTTTTTTTCGTTTTATCAAACCGTGGATCTAGATTGAAACGAACGTGGTATCAATTACGTCGACACACACGATCGCGATTGTGACTGTACTAACATCTGATATCCGTGTCTCACAGTGCCACGCAGTGACTTACTTTTTAAACACCATTTATCCTACGATCTTTTATCCTAATTAACACCAGACGTATTATGTACGATTCTTAAAACCTTTCTGTAGGTAGTAGCGTTAAATCGTCACAGGAAAAAGAACAAGAAGTGGGTTTGGGCTGACTATGAGGCAGCCTTTGACCTTCACGTAATTTATTCGGCTTCCAGCTATCCGGAATTCTGCGGATATGACCTCAGATTCTTGATCAGTGGTTCAAAAAACCTTCGAGTACCAATTTTCATGGTCTGACATTTTGAATTTCGCAAATATGACTTTAGATTCGTGATCAGCGATACAAAAAAACCATGTGGTACCAAATTTCATTCGAATCCGTTGATCCGTTCTCGAGATATCGTCATTTTTATTATATTTTGTAGAATTCAAATAAATCGAAAAGTACTGAACCGCTCAAAGCCAAAATCAAATCAGTTCTAATTGAGCCTAATTTGATAAAAATCTGCTGATTTTGTGGACCTCAAAACGTCTCAACTTTCAATTTTCGACGTAATTTCAATGACTTAATTCTTTCTCTGAAGACGGAGGAACGGGGAGTTAAAAGTTAACGAACACGTTTATCATCGGAGTCCCTGGTGTAAAACGGATCAACGAGATCGTTTATTTGAGAATGATGCACCCTGGAAGCCCGCAGTCTGTAGATTCTACGAAACGATGCCTCGCCAGTTCCCGAGGTACATACGGCCATTAAACTCCAATGGGTTTAATTATTTCTCGAGCGTGAAAAGAAAGAATGAGAAATAATACGCGATGGGTTTAGTGCAGCTCGTTACCGAGTGATGGAACGCGTCGGTTCATCCCACACACGTCGGTCGAGGCTTCTGGACCCACGGTCTGCATCATCGTCATTACGTTACGGTCGTAGACGGTTCACTTCTTGAAGATTTTCGGAAACTGTCTTCTCCGGCCCCTGGATCGTCATTCCGCAAATCGAATAGCAGTGTCCCGGTTCTTTCCAATTATCAGCGTCGCCGTTACTCCGAGGTTTATATATTCCTTGTAGTACCTACACAGCCTCGCCGACTGGCAATTGTCCAGCTGTTGACGTTATTAACGAACCCATTCCACGGGGTTAGGTGATCTCGCCCGTTGTGCAGTTACAACGATCTATGTATGGTTAACGATTAGCCATGTGTGTTGCTCACGGTGTGCTTGCGGTTGTTGCAAGCTCGCCATCATCGGCTACTCGGTTATTTTTCCACTTCCTACTTTTTGCCTGTCGCCTAAACCGACTGCGATAACGGAAATCGCACTCTGATCATCGAAAATCATAACTGTAACGATCGTTGAAGTAATATTTTTCGACACGGTGGTCGCTGTCCCCTGAAATTATTATTGTCAGATCGACGTCTTAATAATGATACGCGTTACGTGATTAATGCGCTACGATCACTGATCCGAGAGCCGATCTGGAGCGGAGAAGTTCGGTGCCCGATATTTCGATCTTTAATTCTGACTACCAACTAACGTCGATCGTTACGTACTTTTGAATTACTGTCCAGGGTGTCGTGAACAACTGGCGTACTCGAAACACAACAAGACTAGAACAAAATACGTCGCTACTTTCATCAAACGGTACCTTGCCCACCGTACGTAACACTAATTTTATACACGTGCCACGTTACACCTGAAACCAAGTTACGCGTAATCGGTCTCACTACCTGAAGCACACGTCCAAATGACCCGCTCGGCAATAAACGGCGAGACTACCATTAGAGCTGCATCAAAGTGCAAGATTGCTGCTCGTGAACTAGGAACAGTGAATCATGCGGAAAAATCTGACCATTCACCATGTGCGCATGCCGCAACTTTTCTCGCACCGCGGTATTGAGGATGTGACTTGGAAGCAGGAAGATCAGGCCTTCCAACGATGAGACTGCACCGGTGGCTCAGGCGGCCCGCAATCTGAGCTGAAGCAGTTTTGAGTCGTTGGCATAGAGCCGAAGCTCGCCCATCCGGTCACCAAAGAAACGCATTCTGAAACGGACAAACGGTGGAATGGGAGGGTAGCGAACCTGTGGACGAAATTCCTCAGCTGCAGATAACAATAGTATGATGTTTACTGTCAAAGACGAATTGGGAACGGACTACGTGCACCTCGCGTCCATTGAGTGGGAGATTAGAAGCCTCGAATCGACGCGACCCTTATAAATATTGCCCCGAAGTCAGGTATACACGTGTCCAGATTAGACACGGGTTGTATATACGTGTAATAAGCTCGATGATAGATACCGATATCTAGTTTTAGTTAATGTTAAGAGATCATTAATATCGTTCTGTGTCCCCCGCGATTTTTCATCAGATAATATTTATCGAGGCACAAGACAAGGGGGGAAAACTAGTATTTACAGTGACGGAGCGATTTCGTCAGTGGCCGGACCTACCTGATCGTATTGGGAGGAGGTCCTCCCGCCACGGGAGCCATCATCGCCATCATCGCCACGATCGGGAAAAAAAAACACACGACCATCTTCAACGATCCTCAGCACCTTGAATCTACGAGGCCATAGATTTTCTCGAATACGATATTTATAACGACGATGGGGTGATGAGTCTCTCGGGCGTCTCGATCGCCGATAAGAGAACCTAAGTATTAGTCGCTTGTGGTGGGCTTTCTTCATTCTGTAATAATCGCTCGATAACACAGGCGGTCAAACTCGAGATACGATCTTTTTACGATTTTGACAACCGCAGCTGATGTGATGCGTTGAATATGGAAAAATCTTCTGGACATTTTTTTAACGACGCAGGACTCGAGTTGTGCGGAAGCTTCGACCCTTCGAGATCATCTTTGTATATGCATAAATGTAATAGATATATCTTTACATTCTCGGGGGAGCTCGAAGCCATCCTTCGTCCTCTTTCTCTCTCTCTCTCTGTGTATCTCAGTTCTATAATCTGAAAACAATACGGTAGACGTTACCAATCACTGGGCGTACCGTCGAGAACCGAGAACCGAGAACCATCACTCACTGATAGGTAATCTATGCTTCTTAGAATATTGACAATGACAAAAGCGTCTCAGATACGCGTCGATCGATGTTAGAACTACCGTGCAGCCACCATCTTGGTACAGAATGTTGCTAAAATTGTAAAACAACGAGACGATCAGGGTTCCTCCATCTCATTCTCGTTATCAATCCTCGATGCCCGATGAATGGACCACCTGGTCGCGCTCTGATCATCAATGATGATTAATTTCAATAATCCTGAGTGTGGAGTTCATTAATTAATCAGAATCTAATAAATGGTTGCGTCAGGTATAGGTACACCGATCCGTAATGAAATCAAATCGAAATCTGACCCAGTGTCGAAATTCCTGAACTGGAAAGTGCAAAAGCTTGACGTACTTCTTACGACCCTCTCATAGTCTCAGCCCAAGGCTTTAAAGTCAGGTATATATCAGTAGCGAGGATCAGGACAGACACCCCGAGCTACCAGTCAAGGAATAATCGATAACGGTCGCTGTTATGACTGCGCGAAGATTAATTGTTCGACAAAAAGACATCGGCTCCTGTTTTTAAACTAGAATCGTTTCTTGTTCCAGGTTAACAGAACCGATTTCTATCTCCCACTCTCTATCTCAGATACACGAATAACCACCGGCTCGACACAAGCTTCGGATTTATCATGACATACGACTTTTTTTCTCCATTTGCTCAGTTCGATCGATGGAAGCATGTGTTTGAGGGACGCGTGTTGCATGTTTCTGATCGTGATCGAGGAATAAAAAAAGAGATGAAGGAGTTTCGTAGGCGGGTGTGAAGAACCGCTTTCAAGGAGTCACGCGAATCAAGATCACAAATCCATAAGCTATTATTGTTGGTGTAGTTTAGAACTACATACTCTGAACTCTCCCGCATAGCAGGAGTAATTTCGAGTCAACTAAAAGTTATTTACGATCTAGAACTATACGGTATGACTTCGTAACTCATCTCTTTCAAATTTTTCGATAAATTTAACGATCTCAATAAACAACTCCGATTATCACCACCTAGAAGCTTTTACATACATGAAAACCACCCGCAATTTAACGACCAAGATTGAACTCGTCGCGGTATAAAAGTTCTGTACCCGAACCTTCAAGGTTTCCCAGAGTCTCACATCGTTTGAAGTGATTTTTTGAATAATTCCAGCGTATTCCTCAGTGAGCGTTTAAAATTTTCTTACACATTACATTGTTACGTGGGTTAGGGTATATCTATATGTCTACTCGCCGCTGCTACCTTGCCCTTGCCATTCGCGAATATTACCACAAATTGCCACCCTCGAAGAACCGGAGTAAGGATATACAGCAAGATGGGCGCGGGCCAGAACATCGGTTTTACAACTTGGTCCGGGTGTAATACCGTAATCGGGCAATTTCGGACCCTCCGAATAAATCCATGGTTAATGCCTTCGTTTCGGGCTGGGAGGCTCGCGTGCTGGTAAGTGGGGCCCCGCCGTGCAAGGCAAGGCAAACCAAGGCAAACCAAGGCACCGAGCCTCCCTGGACCCCTTCGGCAAGTAGAAGAGCATAACGCAAGCTCGCAGAACGGCGCGTAGAACTCTGCAGTACCCGACTGCAACGGTGGGGCCGTCAGCCATCCAGGAGTTCTTCACCTCACCCATCTGTCTGGCGGCAATCTTCTAGTAGCCCCGGGCTACCACTCGACTGCTACCATGGGCTACCGCGGGCAGAGGCAGAGGTAGAGGTGGACGGTCCGGTCTCTCCTTCGACCAGATTGCTCCGGGGCCCTTTTCCACTACGTCGAGTATGGGGACCATCGGGACGGCACATCCGATACCGTCGAGGTTCGCCATAAGAAACGTCAGGACTACCTGACTCTGCTAATAGGGCTGTGCCATATCACAATCGATACTTTCTTGCTACTACATAGTCTCACTCGAATCGCTCGAAACTGTCAATCCCGATGAATTCAGTTTGTAGAAACGGAGGACTCGCGGCTAGATCGGGAACCACGATTATTCCATATCCGGTCGGTCGCCGCTCGCTGAGGACAGATCGCTATCCTTATTACCCCGATGAGACGGGACAGCTT
Organism: Euura lappo; assembly: GCA_018257835.1. Lineage (NCBI taxonomy): Eukaryota > Metazoa > Arthropoda > Insecta > Hymenoptera > Tenthredinidae > Euura > Euura lappo. The sequence goes on along the minus strand of JAEUYN010000415.1, from coordinate 118,673 downwards.
TCAGTCATACGGCTAGAGCGGTTAGACTAGAAGTCGAGAAACGGTGATTTCGGGTTTATCAACGACCTTGGACAGTCAGGTGTGCAGCCTATCCACGCGAGACCATCCAGCCTGCGGGCCACTCCACGTCTCTCCGCACTTACCTGCCTGGAATCGCTCAAATGACCGCGGGTCATCCACCTGCCCACGCAGCACAAACGCGAACCTCACCTCTGACTCAGGTTTTAGCGCCTTGTGATTTGGCTGGAATTCTAATACGCATGTACCAATGAGTCCTCTGGGTGTTCACTATTGGAAATGGGTGAAGTAAATCGTAAGAAATTAATCTTTCATTTCTTCAGCCCAAGGAAGGACCGTCTTCGCTCTTAATTACCACTTGACCAAACTGTACACCCCATATATTGGGCTCCAAGGACCATAGACTTAACAATCCAATATTCACTATTATGTTCAACATCGACGTACACTCATTATTGATGTTTAAAGTGATCAGCATATAAAGTGATGTATTTAACCGTAAGATTCGCTTCCGGGCTACAGATACAGTTATCTAAGCAGGCGAAGGATTAAACTCGACAAGATTTACGGAGACAATTAACCTTATTGTGTTCATTAAATTTATATTTATCGCACTACATGCTCAATGCTCTTATAGTATACCGACCTCAGTTTCATTGAAAAGTCGTGACGTCGACTACCGGTCAGCCTCTTCAGATCCACGGTATATTGTTTCTCGTCCTGCAGATGGGAACAAGAATAAGAAAAAGTCGCTCACCGTTCTTATCTCGTCGATTCATCGACGGTACCTTTTGTAGCCGATGCAAATTACAAAGAGGACCAAACGATAAATAACGATATTGACCGAGCATCGGCCCCGGTGGGCGATGTCATATTTTTGTTTCTCCCTTTCTCGTCTCCCGGCTCGTTGCGGCGGTGAGTGATCGATGCGGGGAAATGAAATTTCGCTTCAGAAGACCCGGTCGCGTCTCCTCTTGGTCGAGCCTGCAGGCTGCAGGTAATAGACGACGACAAGTTGGCTATTTCTGTGTTCGCTGGCAAAATACCCATGACGTAACGAATGAATCGAAACTCAGCAACGAGCTGGGCATTGTGAACCGCGTTGCGGCTCTTCCTCCGCACCCCGCCTCGCTTCGCGAGCCCTTTCGCGCAATGGTCCATTTGCCGTGAATTTACGGCGTAAAGTAGCCACTAAATCAATCTGGATTAGCATACGGTGTATTAACCGCACTGTACCGAGAGTGCGAGGCGACGCGTCGCTTATACCTCGACCAACACTACCTTAGGATAATGTAAATCCTCTTCTATATATAAACATAATATCCATAGAAATATAGTCCGGTACACAATGAAACGTAGTGTGGTCAGCTCACCTCGCGATATACGTTATAACCGACCCTCTGTCACCGAGGGAACTATGGAAAGCCTACGTGCTCGCAACAACGTTGCCCTCGGGGCGTCGCGACGCCTTTACAAAACTGAATCCGGGGAACGGGGGCGAGGCACGCATGAACCCTCGGACAGTTGTTTATCGAGGCTTGTTTTACGAGTCTGTTGTAACAAAAAAATCAATCGAAATCTCTTCCTGGACGCAGCCACTGCCCGCTTTACGGTCCTGGCCATTTCCGATAAAGAGCGCGCCTACGCGGGCATAACCACAGCCTTGAACTTCTCTCGTACGTAGAACGTTCAGCGGGTGAGATAGCGCGCGCATAAACGAGGTCGTAATAATTGACCCCGGTCAACTATGGCAGGTGCATCGTTTCTCCGGTTCGTTTAACCATAACCATGAAGCTCGTAGAGTATAAATCCGTCCGAAGAGATTAAGGGGACCGGTACAGCGCATACTCCAAAAATCATCAATATCTCATCACACATTGACAAATTGACTTTTTCAAAAATCACTAGTCGTAAGGTTTAAGACACATCGACGGCCGCTATTTATATTGTCTTATGTTTTCGTTTCCATTTGGAAAAGACCTATCTGAAAATGGCTCGGGGTAAAAGACTTATCTGCTATGCTTATACACAGGACTTAAGTCTTTTACCCCGAGCCATTTTCAGATAGGTCTTTTCCAAATGGAAACGAAAACATAAGACAATATTAATAGCGGCCGTCGACATGTTTGATTCGATTATGTCCCTCGACGTCTCATTTTCTTCGAGAAGCAATCCTCCATCGTGAGAACAAGGGAAATTGATGACAAAAAACTTTGGACCAAGTTATCAGTAAAAGAGTGACTAGATTGTCGCTAAATTTCGATAACTGACCATCACTTATCACAGGATTTTTTTTCTCAGTTTCAATGAAGGATGTCTCCTGTGTGTCTGGAACCTTACGACGACAAGTCAATTTTTCGACGTGTAATGAATTTTTTGGAGTATGTAGAATTTGTTGAATCACGCTGTACCGGTGCCCTCAAGGTGAAGCTGAAGAAAATGTAGCGGAATTCTATGATAGAATTTTTCGCGAAGTACCACAACTGCATGGGTATGAGAAACTCAAGTAACGTAAGAGAAAGAAGTCTGAAAAAATTCTCATTTGCTTGATTATGCGGTGTAACCGCTAAAAGGACCCTCTCCGGTTTTACTCTCCGCGAGGTCGAGCGAAGGGAGGGAAGAGGCCCTCCGAGTTTGCGGGATATCCACGCTCCGCACTCATTCTTGACGTTCAGGTTCGCACACTCGTTCTAACAGACGGGAAAGTAGGTATCTGCGAATCGATGTGTACAAAGAGACAGGATACCGAACTACCGTTCACGTTCGCGGAGCGATTGAACCAAAAAAAGGGTATGGCCCTGCTCCCGGGCAGCTCCGGACGGAGGTAAGAAAGAGAGCCGATTCCGTCGAGGGAGAAACCATCATGTGCGTGCATGCCGCTCACGTAGCGTGCCGGACAGGAGGCACTGGCTCTCGCCTCGTCCTTCTCGCTCTCGGTATCCTGAACGAGCGCTGGACCTCTTCCGCTTAATCAAAGTGCAGCTTCTTTCGCGAGCGGATAGTCTGGACCAGTTTCCCGCCCACTGCCACCTGCGTATTTTCGTAGAAATAAGATCCCGTCTCGGTATCAGCCCGGGCGGAATCGAAAATTCAATGTATGATTGGTATACTCGCGTTAAAGGACCTCGGATTTTCGAAACTGTGTTCAACGATCAACAGCTGAGCGGTGCCGGGGCCTTCGGGCAGAATTTCGATAATAGGTTGCGTTAAGAATGCCTGCCTACTCGCTCCCGAGTCAAATTACGTTTACCTAAAAACTCTTTCGGGGGCAGGCGTGCGTGCGCCCTGAGTTTCACCTCTCGTAATCCATCTCAACTGGTTTTGAGTTAAGACGAAACGGCACCGGCACATCTGGCGCGTCTTGGTTCGTTCTTCATCAGTCATTTCAACGTGGCGGATTCCATAGAATGAAACGAATCGATCGGTAAATTTATACAGGAAACTGAAATTTTGCCAAAGATCCACGGCGCACGGAGTCCAGGACAATAGTTTATCCTCTATCGAGGTATTCTCATTCAAGCGATATGTAAAGTAACCTGCTACACCTTTCACTTGTGTGTATAATATGAATGAGATATCGGGTACCTTAACGTCACCTGAGAAAGTCATGTCCCTCTTCGACTCGAAGCCTTAGCCTTAGCCTTAGCCTTAGCCTTAGCGTATTTTAGGCTCTGTGTCTTATTTTGTAACGGGTTTTATCTTTGAATTAAAGAAACTTACGCCATTAATAATATTATTCAAATCGACCCTCTCTCGCGTATAAGGTATGAGGTACCCTGTGTACACATTGCAGGATTCTTTCTTTCTTCCTTTCTTTATTTTTATTCACTTCATTACAGTACGAACAGAACTTCGAGTACGTATACGCACTTGGTAAATCACACGACAAAGAGCAGTCGCACCATCGACTTTCTCCGTTTCGTAATATGACCGAGGATAGAGGAAAGCATAAGAATATAATAAGTCGATCCCCTCCTTGAGTAAGATAATAGAAGTATCGATAAATTGTGCAATGAAGGATCAAACAATTCATCCATCAATTTTAATTAGTAATTAAAGATTCCGGAAGAGACCGCAGACTGAAATATTGCAGAATAAATTCACCGAGAAGAGAGAGAGAGAGTCAGAGGGACGTTGGCTTCTCTCTTTCTGCATCGGGTTAAATAGTAATTCGATCGGGTCCCCGCGACGCTGTGGCTCGGAAACAAAGTAACTCTGACATAATTCGTCGTGTCCGATAGGTGGAGGCGGAGGTGGAGGTGGAGGTTGAGGTCGGAGAGATTCGAGGATATCTTGTGTACCGTAGCGTCAGGAACAGGGAGGACGAGGATACCGGCTGTTCAACCGCCTCCACAAACATATCGAATTCCAAATAAGCTTTCCGTGCACCTTGCTCGAAGCTCAGATTACCATCTTACGGATCTAAATATCCCTAAATTAGCTGTGAACAAGCGGGTATCGAAACTCCTGCAACTTATAAAGTATCCATAAACTGCATCGACCTATTCTCGATACCCTCAATACAGCGGAATTATAGTCATCAGGAATAAACTACAAGAAGCACCGATCTCAAATTGTTATCGATTTTTTTCTGATCACTTTTTTGCACACTGAACATACGTTCCAAATTTCGCATCGAGATATTGAAAATTTTAGAAGTTGTGAAGGTTGATAGCGAAATTATAATCATCAGGAATAAAGTGCAAGAAGCACGCATCTCAAATTGTTGTCGAATTATTTCTGTCCACTTCTTTGCACACTGAACATACGTTCCAAATTTCGCATCGAGATATTGAAAATTTTAGAAGTTGTGAAGGTTGATAGCGAAATTATAATCATCAGGAAGAAAGTGCAAAAAGCACGCATCTCAAATTGTTGTCGATTTATTTCTGATCCCTTTTTTGCACACTGAAGATATGCTCCAAATTTCGCATCGAGATATTGAAAATTTTAGAAGTTGTGAAGGTTGATAGCGAAATTATAATCATCAGGAATAAACTACAAGAAGCATTTATGTCAGATTATTCACACTGAAGATATGCTCCAAATTTCGTATTGAAATACTGACAATCATAGAAGTTATTATGAAGGTTGATAGCGAAATTATAATCATCAGGAAGAAAGTGCAAAAAGCACGCATCTCAAATTGTTGTCGATTTATTTCCGATCCCTTTTTTGCACACTGAAGATATGCTCTAAATTTCGCATCGAGATATTGAAAATTTTAGAAGTTGTGAAGGTTGATAGCGAAATTATAATCATCAGGAATAAACTACAAGAAGCACGCATCTCAAATGGTTGTCGATTTTTTTCTGCTCACTTTTTTGCACATTGAACACACACTCTAAATTTTTTATCGAAATATTGAAAACTACACAAGTTATGAATGTTTATAGCCTCGCTGCGAATTCGAATCTTTTTCTGCAAATTCGAATAAAGCCTACGATTTTGAATTCTTTTTGATAAAATTTGAGATGGACACTCATTCATCACCTGATTGCTTCGTGTCAAATTTCCCTCCTTGTATCAATGAATAGTAGAAAAAATGATTGTGATAATAAAAAAATCGCAATGCTGCTTCTTCCCCTTTGAACATATAAGAAAAAAAAAATCGAGAAAACTTTGGTAACAACGGTATAAAAAGTTGTCCACCCACATGTAAGGCTATCAGATTGGAATCATTTGACGAAGGCGACAAGGTTCGATAAAACTCGAGTTTGAAGAGATTAATGGCGGCCTGTGAGGTTCGTTGGCTCAGATTTTAATCCTTGGAGTTGGTGTGTAATATGGTTATGGTCAGTCGGATGGTGTACGTGTGGTAACTAACTAACGCGCATTTGCGTAAATCACTTCGGACGTACACGTGTATCTGTCTCCTTGTTATTCGTATAATGCAACGATGCTCGATCGACCACTTTGAATAGGGTCTCGGGCTGCCTAACCGAGTTCGTAAATTATTTGGACGACATTTGAAAGCCTGCCTACAGGTTACAAGTGAATTAGAAATTCTATTGGTACATTTATTTGCCTTCTGATCGATACGCGCCACCTTCTAATCTCGACCGCGTGTAGTGCCTCGAACTTTACTTAACTTTAATACGTGCTTCATCCACGATACGTATGATAACGTTATGCCTTCTCATTCAACCTGTCCACCGCACTTCTTTATCTACTAGACATTCCTGAGGATCCTCGGTGACCCGGAATTACTGTTCCGTACTTTTTTCTCCTATCCACAAACATGAGGTTTTTTTTTCCGATCGACCACCGATACACCCAGAGGTAGGGGACCGGCGTAGAATCCCTTATATGCAAAACGTTGAAGATATATTTTTTTCAACGCGCATACCTGGGGCTCGTTTTGCCCGGGCTGTAGGAGTCGGATAACTTCAAAGCATCCCGTTCATGCTTTCAGCGAAGGACTAAAAGAAGGAGGGAGAAGATACCCGAAGTTTAAACAACCACGTGAACTCGAACTTCCGGCATCCCTGACTTGACCTCTCGAACCCTGAACCTTGACGGCCTTGGCGAACCGAGGTGGGGAAAAAGTCAACCGCGGATAATTGCCTCATTCGAATCGCAGATTTCGGCAATAAACATCCTACCGATAATCGATCTGACAATAAAATAGAGAATCCTTACCGCTGCTAATTAACGTCGATCTTAGATTGGGAAAAGGAATGATAAATATTCGCTGCCAAGAGACGCTGATAAAATTTGTCACAAATATTCCGCGTGATGTTTGGAAAAAAAACCGTAATGTGTAAATCGAGATTGTATAATATTTATCGCCAGTTGTAGTTATTTATCCGAGTGCAATTTGATACCTCGCGCGATCTCAACGTTCGCTCTCTGCCATCTTGACCGTTCAAACGTGGGATTATGGTTTTTTCTAGCAATATTCCAAATAGATTATAATAATCTTAGTGCGGATCTCGTATCTACCGTCTTCGGAGACATTTAATAACACATTTAAATATCGTACGGATACACACGTAGGCAGGTGAACTCGCCGAGTCTATTGACTCTAATTACTCGGGTTTCTCGGTAAGTATACCTAACAGTACTTACTCGGTACTATTTGCCATTACGCCAAGAGCAAGACGTATAGAAATAAATCGATTGAGCGGCGGTAAGCAGTCACGGTACGGTCCGCAACCTCGGGACTAAATGCTCAAGAATACTGTCGAGAGAGTCTCGTACCGAATACAGAAATCTCCCTTCTCCGAATTGGTCAAAGACGAACGCATTCTGTCACACCCTGAAGTACCTTTAAACCTGATTCGGTATGCCACTGATCGAAGGTTCACGCGTGATCTGCCTACGTCCCTGACCGATTCACCGCTGCCTTGACATCGTCGAGGTTCTACATACCGATTGCCACGAAGACCGGGTCGATGATCTAAAAACTTGTGACGTCGGAGTCACAGAATTAAGATGACGTGTGAAGATTAATTAAAACGTTAAATCGGGGAGGAGGTCATACCGCAAAATGTTTCAGGCGACTTAATCGAATGCCGAGGACGAGCGAGCTGACGAGGTTTTATAAGTAAACGACCCGATCACCCGAGAGAAGGTACACATGTGTTGGTTCAGGTTATGGTATGGATGTAGCGGAATTGCGGGTACGTGAAAGCATCCTTAGAGGTGTCTGGGTGAATCGTAAATCTCCTGGAAGCCCCACCATGGGTAGTGGATGTAATTTATGAAATTTTTGCTTGTCGACGGCGCAATAACTCCTGTCGCGAGGTTTGATAAACAATAAATAACGGTGAGAGACGCGTACGCGTACGGTAAGCGTCAGCGGCTCTTCGACATCCCCGGCTATGCGATGCTGTGTAGCAGCGGATCTTCTTCTTTAACCCCCCCGCTTATACCCGCGCGGAAAGTGAAGCCTGAAGAATCGATCGTTGGAGGAAGAAGAGGTTTTTTTCAAATCTTTCTGCAATTAGTGTCATCCCTGATTGATCGGGGTCCAGCCGCGTTCCGATCCCTCCTTTTCCAGCCTCTGAGGAAGAGAGATCGGAGATCCTCCACGTTTTCACTGTCCCTCATTCCCTGAACGCTATTCCGCGAATTCTAATGGCCGCAGGCTGAAATTACCCAACGCGGAATGACACACGAGCGGAAACCGTTTCATGGAAATACCTACTTGACTCCCCCTCTGGGACCAGAAATTACTTCGCCTTTGTCCAAGACCACGTGCGTATGGCCAGCGGTTATTATATTTAGAGAAATAATTAGCGACGACAATACCGATACTTGTGGTTACATTGTCGCATTTTACATCTGCAAGGAGATTTTTTTTCCTTCGGGAGAAAAGAGTTCTTGGTCACTCGACCGTTCGAATGTTCAACGTTCACCGGGACTCTGCCATTGATCCATTGAATAAAAATCCAAGAGACAATGCCGCACGGCTGACCGGCAGGTTCCCGGAAGACCAGAATGCCCTTACCGGGTAGCATTAGAAAAAAAAGATACATTGTTGTCAGCGTCGCAGTGGCCAGAGGCTACCGACAACACCGTGTGTGTGCTTTGCTAGGAATGGCTTGTCTCACAAATTGCCATTTTGTCCCTTGTCAATGCGATGCCTCACGAACCGACTGATTTTTACAACGAGGAGTCGAGACTCTGAAGAAGGAGGAAGAGAAGCCTCAGCAAAATTTCTCCATGTCTTCGGTTGTACGGTTCAATTCGTAGGTATCACACTGTGCCCGTATCGCGAGGGGGCGAAGAGGAGTCGGCGTTGGCCCGAAATCGTTTCAGACATCGTCCGCACGTTCCGCTTGTCGGGAGTTGAAGTTCGCGGTTTCGCGGCCCTGAGGATATATCGCGTTTCCGGGGTGCCCCCGCGGCATGACCTCCTCCCCAGATTCCTGCACGCGGCGGATGTGCCCGGCGAAACTATACCCACCTTCGCGTCTCCCCCGGAGCGAACCCGCGCCCGCCTGCACAGTGGGATGGTGCGGTACGTACCTACTCCGGGTTTTAACTCCGGTGGACTATCCTCACGAATACGAACGTGTACAACCCGGCTGTACCAACAATCTACACTGTCGCGAAATGCTGAATCCCTTCGCTTTGCCCGGAAAAGAAATATGTCCCACCTTTCACTACGACCAATTAACGACGACGGTCGACTAACGACTTGCATGCATATGCCTTATAAGTTACCCGGAATTTCCAAATTCGAAAAACTGCTTCAGTTCAGAGGTTTTCACTTTGTGCTTAGTGTTAATAAAGAATTGAAGAATTCAGGACTTGATGAAGTCAACTGATTTCAAATGACTTTAGCTCACTTCAACTGAGTTCAACTGACTTCAACTGACTTCAACTGACTTCAAGGGTTAAAGACTGAAGTCAGCTGGCTTTTAACTGAGTTCAGCTGACTTTAGCTGACTTCAACTGAGTTCAACTGACTTTAACTGACTTCAAGGGTTAAAGACTGAAGTCAGCTGGCTTTTAACTGAGTTCAGCTGACTTTAGCTGACTTCAACTGAGTTCAACTGACTTTAACTGACTTCGGGACTGAAGAGCTGAGAGTTCAGCTGACTTTAACTGAGTTCAACTGACTTAACTGACTTGCTGACTGACAACTGACTGAGTTCAACTGACTTCAACTGACTTTAACTGACTTCAAGGGTTAAAGACTGAAGTCAGCTGGCTTTTAACTGAGTTCAGCTGACTTTAGCTGACTTCAACTGAGTTCAACTGACTTTAACTGACTTCAAGGGTTAAAGACTGAAGTCAGCTGGCTTTTAACTGAGTTCAGCTGACTTTAGCTGACTTCAACTGAGTTCAACTGACTTTAACTGACTTCGACTGACTTCAAGGGTTGAAGACTGAGGTCAGCTGACTTTAACTGAGTTCAACTTTAACTGACTTGCTGACTTCAACTGAGTTCAACTGACTTCAACTGACTTCAACTGACTTCAAGGGTTAAAGACTGAGGTCAGCTGACTTAACCGAGTTCAGCTGACTTTAGCTGACTTCAACTGAGTTCAACTGACTTTAACTGACTTCAAGGGTTAAAGACTGAAGTCAGCTGGCTTTTAACTGAGTTCAGCTGACTTTAGCTGACTTCAACTGAGTTCAACTGACTTTAACTGACTTCGACTGACTTCAAGGGTTGAAGACTGAGGTCAGCTGACTTTAACTGAGTTCAACTTTAACTGACTTGCTGACTTCAACTGAGTTCAACTGACTTCAAGTGACTTCAAGTGACGTCAGTTGACTTTATTTAACTGACTTCATCTGATTCCAACTGACTTTAGCTGACTTCGACTGACTTTTACTGACTTCGAGTGAATTCGAATAGGTTCAATGTGATTCCAATCGATTTCAAGTGACTTGAGGTGGCTTCAGCTGACTCACTGGCTTCGACTGACTTTTGGGCAAGGTGAATACCTGACTTCAAGAGTGGTTGACCCCTGGGTGTTATCCAAGTCTTGTGTTTATGATGGGTTCCAAAGGATTCTGACGCATACCATTTAATTTCATTTCAACCTCTATCATCACATTTAATTTCACAGCATTTTATGTTATTTCATAGAGAAATTACCTAAAATTGACGAAAACGTATCAAGTTTATTGTTTTTCGTGAACAATTTGACAAATTTCGTTATCGTTGATATTTGATCACGCGTCACTTCCAGAGCAGGTTATGAAATCTCGTTGTGATTGACGTTGTATAAACGTATAGTTATAGTTCAGTGGCATCTGAGCTCTCGAGTGATTTTAATTAAACGTAGTACGTCACTGTTTAATGAGGAAGAAGGTAGTTTATACCGTTAATCAGGTCTAGAATTTCCCCTATAATATCCTTTCACGTTTTTTTGAATTCCATCGTCAATTAAGGATCAACGAGTGAAAATAACGGATTAATTAGAACGTGCCAATTTGAAGGAGGTAGTAAGGTGGGTGATGGAGCATCTCGTGGTTCGTGGATCACGAGCCTCAAAATGAACAAGAGTCCTTCTTTTCCCTTTTCGAAAGCGGTTCCATCGTCCCGTGGTCCAGGGTCGGAGTAAACAGCGGTGGAACGTAAACGATGATGGATCACTCGTCGCATTGCTGCACAGCGCCGGCACCGGTGCAGAAACGAACGCGTCGCGGTGTTCTGCACTTTAGGAGCGCGCATCCTCGGACATTCTGCGGGGAAACCAGGACCGAAGAAATCCCAGAGGATGCTTTTCGACGATTCTTTTAACCTTGTGGAACTGTTCCCGGGGTTGTTTGCAGAGTTACATAGTCGCATAAATTTACGTAAACCTTCATTAATTTAACCCGGAATTTTTAGCGAGGTGTATAAGAAGTACGTGACGAAGGTGAGAAAGTAGACGCGGATTTGGTTTTCTCAGTCTTGAGACTAGAGTTAATTTACGATTGGATAATTGATGAGATGCATGCGGAGAAGGGTAGAAGAAGAGGAAGAAGAAGAAGAGCCCCCCTGGTACATCGGGTTAAAATTCTGATTGAATTCTCTCCTCGACTCGTAATTTTTTTCTATCGTTTATAATGAAAAAGAAAAAAATGGTATCGAACTATACCTCGTACAAGTGATTGTTAACACAGAAGGAGGTCGTTGCACTTGAACTCTCTTGAACTTATCTCAAAAAGATAATTGTCTGTTACAGTAAAGCACGCACGCCACATGGCTCTCTCACTCTGTCAGTGATAAATGATTAAAAAATTGTTAATTACATACGCGATACGTAAAACGGATAACCCCCACCCCTCTACCTCATTCATGTACGTTGTTGCGTAGATCAGGCCTCCGAATTCCGCGATCGTGGAACCATAGAAAATGTTCCGCTGATTATACCGAGGCTCGAGGAAGAAACGTGATAAAACATCGGAGCTGAGGACAGAAATACGGGAAAATGGGGCTCGAAGTGTTTAAGCTTTTACGGCATCGCCACGAGTCGTACTCGACTCCTTATCGGTCTTTGTATCAGGTTGACAGCCACGGCGCTGAGGCGACCACGCCAACAACGTTTTCGATAAAAAACGTTAATGAAATAATATCGATGCGAGACGCGTATCGCGGGGGTACAAGTACTGGGCCAACGAGTATGGGCGATCACTCGAGACCCCGTATATACTGGGTACGAGAGCTCTTATCTTCTGTCTTATATTCAGCATCCTCGAACGGTCCCGGCATGAAAGTAACTCGCCTTTCCTCTCTCTCTCTTGCTCGCCCTTTTTACTCCAAATCCTCCTCGGAAACGACCCTTCTGGAATGCGAGATCCCAGCTCGGGATCTTAAGCAACGCCTCTCAAGGGTCACGAACCCTGTCGTAGGTGTAAACGCGTGGATACAGGGATTATGCAAAAGGGAAAAATTACCATTCGCTGAGCACTTCATTCCTGAGTCTGATGTTTTAATTGACGAAGAATCCTTTCACGGTGGAAACAGGTCTGGAATCATTCATTTTCACACACTTTTCACCTGTCAAAACTCTCCAATTTTTTAAGAAAATCAGTTAGAAGTAGCTTCTCAATTAGCCATGACGTCAGAATGCACATATTTCAAGAAACTAACGTATTCCACTAGGGGTTTTGGCATTTGAAGCTAGATGGCGGGCTTGTCGTACTGAATAGTGACGTCATGACGTGGCATTGCAAGGATTGAATAGAGGAATTCTGCAACAGCGAAGAATTACCATTCGCTGAGCACTTCATTCCTGAATCTGATGTTTTAATTGACGAAGAATCCTTTCACGGTAGAAACAGGTCTGGAATCATTTATTTTCACACACTTTACACCTGTCAAAACTCTCCAATTTTTTGAGAAAATCAGTTAGAATTAGCTTTTGATTCAGCCATGACGTTAGAATGCACATATTTCAAGAAACTAACGTATTCTACTAGGGGTTTTTGCATTTGAAGCTAGATCGCGGGCTTGTCGTACTGCATAGTGACGTCACGACGTGGCGCGAAAGAAAGACGATTTCGAATTTGATCGAACGTTAAATCTAAAATAAATATATATTGACATTTGATATTTTAATTGCTGAGTACTAATAACCTGAATTAGTGTTCTCAACGATTGTGAAAAGGTATAAAAAAAGAAAAAAAAACATGGCAAACCGAATCAGGTGGTACGAGGGAAACCAGAAAAGCAATTTATATAGGGATTTGTACTGTTTATAAAGTGCGGGCACGACTATCGATGGCCAATGCCATAGTGGGGCGTCAGATCGGCTGTTCGTGTAGAAAATGGGACTAGTTTTTACCTGACGCGTTCCTGCTAGGGATTAGCTCTATGTTTAATGCAGAGTCTGTACGGGTGGTTTGCGAAAGCTGAACTAACATCGGCAATCCTTCTCTATACGATCACCTGCACTCTCGACGATCGACTTCGGTCACGTCAACTTCGGTATCATTCCCTCGATCGAACTCCCGCGGTCTTATCCGCAAGGAGAAAATTCCTCGTGTCACATTTCCATAGGTTTTTTTTTTTTTTATTCGTGTCTGTTTCTCTATCACGTTTTTCATCGTGTTAGAAAAGAATTTCATTATCAAGAGTCAGGAAATTCTATCGAGGAATATAAATTAATCAAGAATGGCAAAATCAGGTTCTCAATAAAATACCTGAATTGGTGTTAGGCTCCTTTTCTGGTTTCTTTTTTCATCAACCGATTCACACACACACGCTTCGCCTTTCATGCTTTATTCACCGGTCTACAACGTTTCCGAGTCGCGTGTACGTAAGGATATGTAATTATATACACAAGAGTGTTTTAATGCCAGGTAAGATCAGTTAGAACACAACGTCTGTTATTCGAACAGGTATATTAAAAAATACTCAACCTCGACTGTCGAATAATACAGAAAATTGTGTGTCTTTTGAGAATCTCTCGTAGAAAACGAGACAAAATAATAATAATAATGATAATCCCTAACGAGATCTGATTGTGAGAAGAGACTCTTCTCGTCAGTGTTAACAAGACGCACCCCCGCTGGGTGATTCCTAATCAAAAGTTTCGCTCACACAGTTTACCGCGTCTCGTTTCAGAGAAACGCTAATTATATTTGTAGTTATGAATATTCAATTTATTTCCTCTACTTCGACGTCTTTGGTTCGCCGCAGAGAATGACTAGCCGAGTCACCGCTGCACGGTTGCACCGTCGTTTTGTTACGGCTTTCGTAATTATACGTAACTACCTAAGATGTCACGTCAATTTTATGAGGGGATACTTTTCTTCCCTTTCTCCTTCCTTATACCGTGTTAATTAAGATTTTCAAATTAAAAGCTCCCTGACCCTTACGTACGCATAAGTCCACGGAATTAGGCACTTTTTTCCCGCGCCCGGTCAGAGGCAATAACGGATACGATCATTCGACGTGATTGTGAGGAAACTCGAAAATACAGAATCCCATATTTTCCGTCCGTGTTCTTCACGGTCTGACGTAAATCTGTCTACCAGACCCGGAGTAATCGATTAAATTTTACCCAAAGGGCGGTGGGTGAAGTGAAGAAACGACTCAATCTTCTTTTTTCAAGTCTTCACCGACTTTTTGATTACTGCCGGGAGTCGCGTAATCATCAAAGTCAGACTGTTAATTCTCAGCTCCTAAAACAGGTGTTCGAGAATGGAGTTGAGCCTCTTGAAAATCGTAACGAACGTGAAGGAACTTTTTCAAATTAACGTCAGGGCGGTTCATCCGAACTATGTGTCTGATGTGCGTTAAGTATCTGCAGGCCGATTGGAAGCGTTCGATTTCCTTCAAAGCATCTTCAACGAAACCAGTTTCCGTTCCATCCGAAGTCCAATTCTGTAAAGCGATGAGAAATTTCTTAATTCATCGATTGCTCACTCGACTCGTGTCGATCAATTAAAAAATCCGAAGAGAGCACCGCGGGACGATTATTTATGTATATTCATTAATCGCTATTCCATAAATTCTTCGAAAAATATACTTTTTTGAAAATCACTCGTCGTAAGGTTTCAGTCACAGGGTTGATTCGATTATGTCCCTCGACGTCTCATTTTCTTCGGAGAGCAATTCTTCATCATATGAATGAGGGAAACTGAGGAAAAAAAAATCCTGTGATGAGTTATGGTCAGTTATCGAAATTTAGCGACAATCTAGTCACTTTTTTGCTGACAACTTGGTCCAAATTTTTTTGTTATCAATTTCCCTCGTTCACACGATGAAGGATTGCTTCTCGCAGAAAATGAGACGTCGAGGGACATAATCGGATCAAACGTGTGCCTGAGACCTTACGACAAGTGATTTTCGAAAAAGTCAATTTATCGATGTCCCCTTAATATCTATGCAAATGACGGGGAATCATTGCGACTCCATTAGTTAAATCGATGGTCCCGGATTTTTCGAAAATTCCTCCCACCACTCCGACCTGCGATATGTAAATGGATAAAAAAATCAACACTGAAACCAATTAACAGCCGAACCGTGTCTAGCCGCGACGCGTTGGATTCCAGTTTGCTCGGTGTGGATCCGTGACGTATCGCTATGTCGTACGCGGAGACATTTCCTTCATTAAATCGGTACAGGAGTTGCGCAGCGGCGTCGCGGTGGTTTTCATTAAACTGCGGCTAAGTATACGCCTCGGAGGCTAGAGCCGATGTATCAAACGGTTAATTAATCAACATTTATATTATTGCCCGACGGATAGTTGTGGCGTTTGTGCTACCGTGTTGCGACCACGCAGAGCCGGGCCGAGCCGCGAGCTGCAACCGGATTACTCGCGGTACCCTGCACAGAGCTGAAACCATCCACCTCGGTCTATCAAGATTATATGTGCTACTCTTATTTTAATATTCACAAGACCGATGCACCGTGCTCGTTATGATATTACCCGCACTTTATTACCGATCCGGATCATCTGGAAATATCGATCTGCTTCTCCTCCATTTGTTCATCGACGTTAAGAACCTGGCGGCACGATCTCACACGCGCTTTAATTAATGGACCAGATTTTTCGATTCATCTCTTTCAACGGGGTCTATAGTAGACTCTGAATGGTTCCGAGGGAAAACAGACCAACTACAATGAATTGATTCACTCTCTTCCTCTCATGGCGATTCGAGTGAACGAATCACTCGAAGGAAGATTGAATAATCAATCTAATGAATTCGCGATTTGCAGGAGAACAGTTTCACTCCAACTAATTTAAAGAGTGATTGGCCCAGTTTCTGACGTCATCAGGATATCAGTTGGGGTTATTGTCTGATATGATAATTCGCAGGACTAATGACGAAAGGTCGTATCAATTTTGCGTAAAAAATCAGAGTAAAAAATCGCGAATGTTTGGAAAATATTTTTGTATTCCGAATCATTCATGAATTTTCGTGACTTTTATACAAAAATGAGAGAGAAAAGAATGGAAAAGTATGAGATTTTTTGCCACTAGTGAACCAAGCGATAGACAAAATAGTCGTATATAGATTCTTTATTCTTCTGAATTCGCTGGAAAATGTATTGAAATTTTGAAATTTTTATAACATTCGTGCAAAAAGTCGTAAGTGCCATACATAAATTTAACGATCAAAGATCTTCGATGCCGATTTGATAAAATCGACAACACTTGCATGTACCAAAATGCCATAAAATCGCATAAAAATATACGACCTTGTACCATTAGAAACGGCAAAACATTGTATAATAGCACGCTTGCGATCTTTTGCGATTGGACATGTGATCATAAAATCGGCTTTAATGCATGAATCGATATTTATCAGAAGACGATCGAACCTTTTCTCAATCTATGATTCGATTAATGACTTTGAACTAAACTTTTATGAGGAACTATCTAAACACACAGTTTCTGATCGCTCCATAAGTCTTCCTAAATTTTGAGCATGTTGAACAGGTTGAACTTCTTGACAGATTCTCTTAATTCTACTCGCTGAAGAGAGTGCCTCTTGCGATCTTTGTTCTTTTAAATTTCTTTTGAGCAGTTGACTAACGAGGATCGAAAGGCAGTCGGAGGTGACCGGAAGTCGACCAGCACGCTAAACCATACTTCGACTTGAATACAACGGGATATTTTATTCGAGGTCTCTTAGCCTGGTTTTATAACGAGCGGCGTGTGTGGTTCCTGGGCTGTAAACGCCTCGGGTGATTCGCGAAATTTCGTACCCCGTCTTATTGTCTGGAGAGAAATTGTTCGGGTTATTTCATAAGATGTGTGCTGCCAAATTATTTCCATTATAAAACCAACGCGCTGCTGAATTAGGAGTGAAGTGGAGTACGACTTCTTTTTCTCGTCTTAAACTTCGTTCTCGTTTTTTCTCTTCATCGCAAATTCATCATCATCGCGGAAATACTTAGCATAATCACTTCGCAAAAAAAAAGCTTTCCAATTTTTTATCGTTGACGTTGGCAGAAATAACTCTTAATATCACTGAAGGTATGAATGGTCGGCCATTTTCTGGTAACATTCTTCGATTGGTCACACGTCCTTTTTTCACCACGGTTCCCATCATCACGCGATCAATTTTGTACCAGCTCTCCCACACACCTGACCACGAGATCAACGTCGATTATCGAACGTTTTCCGTCTTCAGGATATCGTTGCGTGTTCTGAACGACGTTAGCTGAACAATTCTATTCACGATTCTCAGCTTCGAATCACGTGTTGGTACAAGATGCAAAGCCATCAATGACACGTCATTAAGTTCCATCTTATAAATTTTCCATCAGTATTTCATTAGCGCGAGGGCATCAATGGCAATCGTGTGGCCATTGTCTCGTATGCTAAGCCGTTCGTATCGCCTCTCTAATGTCATGAATTAGCTCAAACGTCGCTTGTCTATTAGTCTAGTAGAGTTCGACCCCAGCGCCACCCGGTGTAATTTCACCTCACGCAAGATTAAGTAAGATGTGATGAAAATTTAAATAAACGAAAAACGAGTATCAGCTAAGGGCCCACCCAATGAGACATTCGAAAGTCGAACTGGACGCACTATCTCGCATTGTTGTTCCGTTCGACGGTTATGATCGAGACGAAGGAAGGCAGAAATGAGATGAAAAAAGGGCTTGTTGAAATAATGTTTTCGATGTGGCGGAGGTGAGGTGGGTCGGCATGTGGATCAGAGAACGGTAAGTTCTCGGTTAAGTAGTCAGGTTTTCGTTCTCAGGCTATTATATCGGTTTCATTCATAAGCGTTTGCTTCGGTTGAATGAAACGGTGGGCGTACAAAACCGTAATTGCCTTCCAAGTTTCTAACGATTCTTACACACCTCGGACCCTCTCAAATAACGTGTATCAGGTACTCGGGGAGAAGCCACTTTTTCGAGTCTCCAGAAAACATGATCAGCATTGATGCGATTCACATGGTCGTCGTGGGTCTCGAATGATCGCGTGCAAAGAACCCAAATCCAGTATCCAGGTTCGTACCGGTCGCGTATGAATGTGAGGTACGTGATCAGGAAGAGGATGTGCGAATATCTGACTCGGCTGATATTTATGGTTGTTGTCGTTGAACAACTGTAAGAATACTGCATACGCGAGTGTTCCTCGATTCGTATGAAGAAATACACCGAGGAACGTGCAACCGGTGGGTTGCATTGCGTATAAGTACTGTTTTAGCATATAAGGTTTTGCACAACGAGCCTTAAGCCTCAGCCTGAGCCTTGCCATTTGCCATTTGCCATTTGCCATTTGGCGCGGATAATACATCTCGTGACGTATAATTCGCGTATGTGCGTGCGCCTCCGCTTAAGCGACTTGGCGCTACACCTTATTTTGCGGTACTGGACTCGGTGCGTTCGTCCGCTCATCCCGGTATCTCGGCGCGTACCGTATTATCCACCGTTTAAGAGGGATGATGGCCGACTGATAAATTTACGACCTTGTTCCCAGCATCTGCGCGAGTCAGTAACAGCAACAGCAACAGCAACAGCAGCAGCATCTCGGATCTCTCGTCCTGCACTCGACGAAGATAGGCACACGCGTTCATCGGAGAACGCATCCCCGTACCCGTCTCGCCAATATATCGATAAAAGTCATCGCGCCCAAACGATCAGACCCGCTTCAATTTCGAGACTCACCTTCGACCCCGATTCCATAAGCCGAGTGAAATTACCTGCGTGTATAGTCCGGCTCTGTTCAGTATACCCTTGCTCTTTGTCAGAAGAAGAAGAAGAAGAACAAGAAGAACAACGACAACAGGAACAAGAAGGGGAAAAAGAAGCAGAAAAAGAAGCACAACTACAAGAAGAGCAATAACAAGAAGTAGAAGAAAAAGAACAACAACAACGACAAGAACAAGAACAAGAAGCAGAGAAAGAAGAAGAACAGCAAGAAGATCAAGAACAAGAACGAGAACAAGAAAAAGTAGAAGAAGAACAACATCAGCAACAACAAGAACAAGACGAACAATAACAACAACAACAACAACAAGTAGAAGAAGAAGAACTAGAAGCAGAGGAACAACAACAGCAAGAAGAACTAGAACAAGAAGTGGATGAAGAAGAACAAGAACAAGGAGCAGAAGAAGAAGAAGAAGAAGCCCAACAACAAAAGAGGCAGGAGACAGAAGAAGAAGGGCAACGATGAGAACAAGAACAAGAAGAAAAAGAAGAAGAAGGCTTGGATCTCGCGTGAGCAACCGGCCCATTCAACCCTATTGAAAATAAAAAGAAACCCCGTGTACAAAGGAAGTGGGTACGAGTAAAGGAAACATACGTTGGTGGTAGCGGGTGCAGCGTGAACACCCACATCCGGTAGCCCTGGAGCCATCAGGTACTACGAGTTTCGAAACGTTTGTCGATCGAGGCCTTTCCGATGGTTGTATAGTTCCATCCTGTATGGATGAATTCTTGACGGTGTTTATTTTTCGACCTGTCTATACTGTATACTGTATATAGGAAGATGTTTTTCGGGTCAAGATACATGTTACGGACTGTAATTTTAGAGTTCAAGAACGATTACTTAGAATCTAAAAGAAACCGCAGAGTCGATGGTTAATTTCAGTACCGCTTATTAAACGCTGCTACATTCGTGTCAGGGGTCAGTCTCCTTCTATACTCTAAAGATGGATAAGTTCGTATCGAAAAAAAGAATACGAAAATTCGATTCTCTTTCACGGTTGAACTCCGAATATAATTGCTTCGACAAAAACGATATAATTGCAGATGGGGTGGAAGGAAAAAATGTGCGCGAACAATTTGAAAAAAAGTCGTCGCAGGTGATCTACTTTCCGCCCTAGGGCTTTCCACCGCGCACGCGCATTCGCAATCGACCTTAAGCCATTTATCAAAACACTCGACAAGTTTTCCCTGATATCTCATCCTACTTTATCACTCACACACTTACCTACCTGACCCTTAATTCGTATATTACAATTAGCTACATGTGTGGAAAGGAGAAGATAGCCTGGCATGGCTGCACTAGATGCGGAAGTGAGTCTGGTCGGTCGATTATAATATTTCAGTCAGGTCGTAGAATAATTTATATGTAGTAAACGGCGGTGCGTTGCGGCTACGTGAGAGAGAATAAAAAAATGGCGGTTTATTTAAAACGTTACTAATTGCGCGTTAAGCAATAGGGAGCAGGAGCCCAGCCCATAGCTTACCGCATCGGTGCGGTGAGTCAGGGAATTTTATATCGAGTAAATTCAAGGCAATAAAGTGTTATTACCACACTGCCAATGGAATATTATCACCTCGATGATTTTTGACGCGATGTAGATAGCCCGAGGTGGTTTAGCATAAATTGACTCATAAATGTTTGGTGTAAAAGATACAAACTAAACTACAGCCTCGGGCTTACCGACTCGAGCCGCCACCGACACATCAAAACTGAGGAATTTCTGACACCCGTCACTTTAATGAAGCGTTAAATAAGCGTGGATTTGACACTAGAGACAATTTTCGCAAGGTTACGAAATACGATGGACAATTTTTTTAACGTTTTTCGGTGTACCGCGCACGTTTATCTCAAGCGGTACCTTCGGAACGGTTCAAGATGCTCTTTTTAGTCAGCTTCTTCTTGAGAATGTAAAATCATTCAACGATCTGCACTTTTCGAAGAGCGCGAATTCTCATCTGCAGTCAAGGGTAACACAAAAAACGAACAATCTTGAACCAAAATGATTATTGCTGCAGATTTGTTTCTTGCATTTCCAAATTCAGTTCGAGCATTTGCAGAAATACTGTTTTTCAAAAGCCAAAGTTTCTTTGCTTTCTTTTTTTTTCTCACCATGCAAAATTGGCTCTTTGTTTCTTCTCTGACACGTGATTGGAGTATTTGCAAATTCAATAAATTTGCAAATACGTGGCGCGACCTCAGAGTTTCTTCACTATGTTCTCAGATTCTGCTCTGAAACATCAACTGCTAGGACATATTTCTGTGAGTCAAGAGCGATATGAGAAGAGTGAACTTTCAGATTTTTGCATTGTTTCAATTATTTAGCAAACTTCAGCCGAAGTTGTCCACTGTTGTTTTTAGGACTGTAAATTTTACTTCATCTTCATGTAAAGGTAATGACTAGAAAAATAAAATTCACGAAACTTGAATCAACATAAAAATGAGACTAAAGTTTGGAATAATTGTTTTTTGGTTCGATTTCGATTTCAAATAAAATCCTGTACTTCAATCGCTCCGGAATCTGAATAAACTGGAAAATAAGGTCTTATCTACTAGTCGAAAAAATAATTTGAATAAATTTCAACGTTTGTAAGAAATCTAAAGTTCGAAGCACGCTGAACTTGGTCGGACGTATCAAGTTTCTCCGCGGGAGTGAACAGTACAAGCAACAAGTCAACAAGAACCGTGTCCATACGGGAAAAGAAATAAGCCCCCTCCGTCCGTAAAAGAATAAAAAAGGTGAAAAAGTTTAAAAAGTTAAAAAGGTAAAAAATCTCGTAAAGCAACTCGGCGTGGAGGCAAACCTCGGCGAGTCAGCCATATAGGAGCTAGTCGAGCACCCACAGCAAAGTGGTTATGTAATGATAATTATCTGTATTCGAAATCGTGAGCGGTAGTAATCAAACGAGTCTCCGTTTCTTCTCGACTGTTCAAGCAACCGCGGTTGTGGGAGTGGGGCAAACACCTGCCGCCCAAAGACCCCCGGGGGCCCCACCGAGGCCCGACCAGCCAAAGGCATCGCGAGGTCGAACATCCACCGTATTCCATCTTCTTCTTGAACACTATCAGCGGCTATGGACCCACTGTTGGAAATTTCTGTATTAAGTTACATAAAAATGTATGTAAAGCACTTGACACATACTTTTTGTACATTATTAAAATTCAACTAATTCATGAAAAAATGAAGCTGCTGAATTTATCGCGTCCGCAAAATAAGACACGCAGCATCTTTGAGGCCTCGGGGGCCATGGGCCCGTGGGCCCGCGGTGCGGGGACCAGGCAGGGACCGTGCAAGAAGAGGTGGGTGATCCTCGCGGGCGTGGGAATTATTGCTCCCGGCTGGGGCCTCTCGGACTCTGAGAGAGTGTATCTCGCCTCTGTGGGCCCGCGGGGCGAGTCACTGGCCCAGAGCTGCGTCATATCTGCCCGATCCTGGGGCCCCGTGATGCGGTCTACGGCGACTATCCACCTCGTGGCTGTTATCGGGTTCGGTTATATCGAATTGGGATTATCTGGTCATTGTTACGAGAAGCATTACGCGCTCACCGCGGGTTCAAAGATCCTGCAGAGTATATTATCGAGTCGAGAGAGGATATGTTGTAAAAATGTACGCCTATTAGGATTACAGTTAAGCTTATGGCTTGGTTACAAGAAACAATAAATAAATTTGTTATTTATTACGGCTTGAGTTTAGCTCCGACTTCCCTACAACCGGCATTGTGGAAACGGTAAATTGACGTGTATCGTTGGGGTTTTCATTCGATCGAACAACTTTTGAGGACAAGCAGTCGGAGGCTTCTACGTCTACATCTGAATACATCCATATACGAGGGGTTTTATCTCGGCAAAACGGTAAAAGGCGCCAGAGATCAGCTGTGCGATGTCCCGTTTGACGTATGTACATACGTACGTACGTACCTTCAGCCATGCGTCGTTCTTGCTTTCGTCAAGTCGGAGCCGATGTATTTTTTGGAATCCATTTTCTCGAAAACTTTCAATCAACCCGTACCGTGGGTTGAGTTGTAAGATCCTCGGTTATAATTGATGGCGAGTTGTATAAATATAAATGGTCGATGAACCCGCGGTTATTGCGGGACGTGTGAACAGTCAAAGCGAAACTTCCAACGTCCAGACCCGAAGGAATCGTTTAATATCATGGCGTAATTTGCATACACCGATAACAGGCTTGTGTGCGGTGGATATAGTGGTCAGGCCAGATTCACCGGTATCGATGAACCCCCCGTTGTCATTGTGTAGCCCAACACCTGAGCTAGTGGTGCAGAATAACGTCCTCGTGGGAACGTATCCTTTACCACAACCTGAAATAATCCTTGACCCTCATTCGACGAACGAAAATACACACGCACGCGTTATTATTCACTCACGTTTTATCAACTGGAAGGATTTGATCCCCGGTTTCCAGACTCACGTAGAACACTGTGAGAAATGAACCTTTCACTTTTACACTCGTTTTGAGCTCGAAAAGTGTTTTGCAAGTTCGTTAGGTCAACGATTTCAAAAAGCCTCTGGTACCATGAACTTTTTTTCAGACCCGACATCATGAATTTTGGAAACCTGTCGCTCAGCAATCAAAGGATTTTGATCCTCAGTCTTCGGAACCGACGAGAAACACTGTGAGAAAAAAAACTCCCACTTTTAAACTCGTTTGGAGCTTGAAGAGAGTTTTCGAAGTTGAACGTCAAGTTCGTCATGTCAGCGATTCCAAAAAGCCTCGGGTACCATATTTCATGAGAATTGGACGTTTTTTCAGACTCTACGTCATGAATTTTGGAAACGTGTCCTTCAGCAATCAAAGGATTTGATCCTCAGTTTCCAGACCGACGAGAAACACTGTGAGAAAAAAAAACTCCCACTTTTAAACTCGATTGGAGCTTGAAGAGAGTTTTCGAAGTTGAACGTCAAGTTCGTCATGTCAGCGATTGCAAAAAGCCTCTGATACCATATTTCATGAGAACTGGACGTTTTTAACAATCGTGATCAAGAATTCGAGGAGCCTGACCCTCAGCAATCCAAAATGATGAATACCTTGGGTACCGATTTCGATCTAAATCCATGCATTCTTGAAGATTTTGGAGAAGAATTTGTCTTCTAAATAATTCTGAAACTACTGGATCAATGGAATCAAAAATATGATCAGTCCCAAGTTCGGAGAAACCGCATGGGATCGAGACACCAAATTGTTTCGATTTCGAGATGTCGTCCGACAAATAATTGAGGACACCCATAACCTCGGATCGTGGAGATCTAGGAGAAACGGTAAGTTGAAGAGGCCGACCATAGATCGTCGTTGATTTTTCTGGTAAGTTGCTGGTGTAGGCGAATGACAAAAGAAGAAGAGAGATAAGAGAACTTGGAGTGTCTCCGTCCTCCAGGATTAATTATCCCGCCCGGGGGCATCGGATCGTTGGTATATCCTCGTTTACAACGACTGAGAGGTGAGAGTAAGCCAAGGAGACAGGATGTGCAGCAACGGGACCGTCGCGTCCTTAGCCGTAAATTCAAACCTGTCGATTTGACCAATCGTACAAGTTTCGCGATTCAACGTTTGCTCATTTCTTTTTTTCTCGCAAACTTTAACACGACATCGTGGAGACTTCCGGTTTGACCCGACGGTTCACAGCCGCAGCCGGCTTCTCGTTATAATTGATTCTCAATTTTAAAAGTGAAATCAAATAGAAATGCCAGACTACAAAATCCTGGACTTGCCTATACCCTCGCGGCCGCGGCGGTAAGTCGGGGCAGTAAATCAGATGACAATCCCATCCGCAGCAATTTGTTGCCACGGCCCGTGACTACCGCCGCTTGGTCTCGTTCTTCGACTGGATTAGCATGTTGCGCCTCTCGATGCATAATGCACCACGTACTCCCATGTACCCCCACGACGCTACGGACACCCGGTATACGGTAACCGCACTCGGTATAATCTCTCATACATATTTACCCGACGCCAAGATCTATGCGCCCGATCCCCCCACCCCCTCAGAAGAATACGTCCCACGCTGTAAAAAGTGATCGTGGATTTAGTACACATTAAGGGGGTATGTGACCCTTAAGCTCCATAAAACGTTCACAATTTTAATAACCCCATGTGGAAATTGACTTTCAATCGGGGAAAACTGTGTAGAGCCCTTCTAGGGCCCTGTCAGAAATAAACGTGACGTTTCTGGTCGGGCCCTAGCAAGGCCCTGGCTAGTTTTCCCCATTTGACAGTGAATTTCTACACGGGATGGTTGAGCATGGAAAGTTATGTACAAAAAAAAAAAACGGTCACAATAGCATTGAAATTGTAGTCGTGGCAGCCACTGAAGCGCAGGTTGGCGAAAATCTGTGACCACGATAACTTCGAAACAATTTATCCGATCGATTTGAAATTTGCACTGTAGTTTTGCGTCCTTATGGACTAAGCTTCTGTGTGACAGATTTTCGATCCGCTGCTGCGTTTTTAAAATACAGGTAAAAACGTTACTCGATGTGGGAAAAAGACGGGCTGTTCTCAGTAAAAAAATCATAACTCTGCCAAATTTCATTTCATAAAAAATCTGTCGCATAGAAGCTTGGTCCATAAGGATATGGAACTACAGTGCAAATTTCAAGCCAATCGGATGAACTGGTCCAAAATTATCATGGTCGCAGATTTTACAACAGCTTCAGTGGCTGCCACGGTCACAATTTTCACGCTACTACTGGGACCTTTCTTTTTTTAAATTAATGCCGAATGGTTTCACTCTTTAAAACCATATTTTTTATATTTGTATCTGTACATGCTACACTGGTATTCGAATTGTTAACGTTTTATGGAGCTTGACGGTCACATACCCCCACAAATACACGAAAGTCTCGTAAAATTAAGAATTAAGTACAGCGAAATGAATCGTTATGCATGTTCATTGAATTTATAAACAAATTACTGTTCAATAATTGATGAAATTATGTATGAATTTTCCAAAATTTTGTAGCAAAAGAAAAATTCGTCGTATATGTGAATGAATTTTACTAAAATAAAAAAGTGATTCCGCATTGTTGGAAGTTCACAACAAAAATTTTTTACACTCTACCACAGAAACGGTATTTCGACTTTCTCAAAAAAAAAGTCATCGATCGTTTTCCTGAACGTCGATTTAAGTAACGTCGAATCGAGGGTGGAGGCACAGCCTGCGACACAGCTTAAACGTTCGTGGCATTTGTGGAATCTCGGTGGTCGCGGCTTGGTCGTAAGATTTCGTGCTTACAAATACCCTGTCGTACAAATACACGATTCCCAGGGCATTAAGAGCCCTTTGAGAATGAGCTGCGACACCGCCATCCGCAAAGACGTCGAGGATCATCGGACGGTCCGAGAGCGTGGACGGATTGAAACGTCCTAAATCCGCAAGTTCGATGCGTCTTGTGTGCGTTTATTTATTTATTCATTTATTTATTTATTTATTTAGCAATTTTATCGTCGCTCGTAATTCTTCGGAGAATAAAGAAGAGGGCGAGCGAAGGCCGCGAGAGAAACGGTCAGGTTCATATTTTTGTCTTGGCTATTGACCGGCGCGCAACGGGGTCCCGCGATATTTATGGACCTATGCATATAACAGCTCTTTATCCCGTTGATGCAGCACTTGCCGAAGGTGAAGACGCGACTTGCGGCACGATTGGTATAAACAAAAAACGTAAAACGAGAAAAAAATAAAGCAGGCCTCAATTTTACTGACCCCAGCCCTCCGCCCTTCGTCTTTGGTGGATAGATGCTCGTAGATAAATTAAAACGTAATTAGGTACCTACTCCTCTCTGAATTAACCTTTTTAAAAGCTTTTTGAGTAACGCATCGATTTCTCATCGCCCCGATCTAAACGGAAGTGAAATGAGAGATCGGCCAGGTGATCAATATTTCTGTTGAATTTTTCCGATTTCGGCGATTTCCCAATGACCAGTGATCAGTGGTCAACACGTTCACACGCTCAAAACGCGTTCGGTCAATTGGACCCACTCGCCTAGAGGTAGGTAATAGGCATACGACTCGACAGGGGGTCGACGAAAGAGCCGAGCCTACGTCACTGTGGATACAGCCAGGTGAACGGATGCATGAATGAAGGAAGAAAAAGAACCGATAAAACCAACAAATTGAAAATTAAAAGATAATGAGAAAGAAAAATTGAGCGGAAAAATTGGAGAGCTTCCCGAAAATTAATCCACCCTCGATGCCTTCAGCTAATGATATTGTTGATAGGATTGAAGAAAATAAAACTTTTTTCTCTTATCACATGATTTTTTATATGTTGCATTTATATGTTCAGTACATAAATTGTTGGAATATATCAAGAAATTGCGACGCTCAGCAGGGGCTGCGTTCATTGCTGATGCTAGTGGTGAGGAAATCTATAAAACTCTTGGTCTATAAATTGACTTAAAATTTAAACACGATATAAGATGTACTAACGATGGTACAGTCTGAAGTTGGCTAGAATCGAAAAATGAGCTTTTTTAGCTGAAAGCTTGTTTCCCGCTGCTAACAAACTGCAGACTGTATTAACTTGACTGTATATACTTGAAATTTGAATACGATATAAGATGCACCATCGAAGATACGGTCTGAAGTTGCCTAGAATCGAAAAATGAGCGTTTTTGAGCTAAAAGCTTGTTTCTTGATGCCAACCAACTTCAGACTGTATTATCTTGATTGTATAGACTTTAAATTTGTACGCGATATAGAATATACTAACGAAGATACGGTCTGAGGATGGCTGGAATCGAAAAAATGAGCTTTTTTTAGCTGAAAGCTTGTTTCTCGCTGCCAACCAACTGCAGACTGTATTAACTTGGCTATATAGACTTGAAATTTGGATACGATATAAGATGCACTATCAAAGATACGGTCTGAAGTTGGATAGAATCGAAAAATGAGCGTTTTTGAGTTGAAAGCTTGTTTCTCGCTGCCAACCAACTTCAGACTGTATTAACTTGGCTGTATAGACTTGAAATTTGGATACGATATAAGATGTACTAACGAAGATACGGCCTGAAGTTGGTTAGAATCGAAAAATGAGCTTTTTTTAGCTGAAAGCTTGTTTCTTGACGTCAACCAACTTCAGATTGTATTATCTTGACTGTGTAGATTTGAAATTTGGACACGATATAAGATCTACTAACGAAGATACGGTCTGAAGTTGGCTAGAATAAAAAAATGAGCGTTTTTTAGCTGAAAGCTTGTTTCTTGATGGCAACCAACTTCAGACTGTATTATCTTGACAGTATAGACTTGGAATTTAGATACGATATAAAATATACTAATGAAGATACAGTCTGAAGTTGGTTATAGAATCGAAAAATGAGCTTTTTTTCGATGCTGACCAACTTCAGACTGTATTGTCATTGGAAATTCAGTCTGTATGTATTATCAGTGATGCAGGGTACGATTTTTTGCGATAGGTCATTTATTCTCGTGATGAGGGCACTTTTCGTGTGTAAAAAATTATGATTCTAGGGCTTTTCCCGTAATTTTTTTGCTGTCGTTTTCATAGATTCAAAAACACGTCTCCTATCACATCAATTTTATCATCTGAGCTGAACCGATCCGGAATAATTACACTGAACATAGCCAACAAAGTGCGAACTTTTGCGTGCTATAAAAAAAACCATTCATTAGACACTTTCGCCTTTAAAATTCTCAAGAAATGACCACAATTTTTTTGTCTGACTCATCAAACATGGATCGAATCCCCCTCAAGCTTGTGCTTCTACAAGCACAATTCTACAAGAAATCTGTCTCTTCGACCGCGTCACAAAAAGACGGTTATAACTAATTTCAATTAATCACCGTTAGTTTGCACCACCCCAAAAAATATCCCTCGATTATCCAGGGGGCGAGGGAGACGGGTAAAAAGTAGAAGGCATCAGCGCTAATTCATATTCTTCTTTTACTACGCCTACGCGGCACGAATTGATGGCTTCCTTATTTTTTTCCCCCATTTTTTTTCACCGGATAGGATAGTCGGTAGTGTTAACTATATCATGCGGGGGGACCTAGTGGGCCGGAGGTGTACCCCGTACCTCGTATACACGTGTATAACCGAGTCGTATTTTATTTTAACCTCGGAATCGCCGCCTCCCCGTTGCGTTCAAAATGGGTTTGTAATTCGATGTTATTTGATAATCAAAGCTTCCTGTGTACCGACCGAGTCGAAAAAAACCCGACCAACGGAATCCGTTACTGCACGGAATTGCTGTAAGTCTAATTGAATCAACGATAACTCTTTCGGCGTTCAAAACGTTCATCGGTACCGGTTTTAAGGATTATAAAAAAGAAGAAGAAAGAAGAAAAGGGGAATCAATTTCACTTCCCGCGGGAGAAAAATTGAATCGCTTTATTACACCTCCTCTCGAAACACTTGACATATAGAATTTCGGAGCAAATTGCAGGCATCAAATAGCCGAGGTTCTCAATCTTCGAGTCTTCGCGGTATTCACAGAGTTGATCTTTCATCCGAGCACGTAGATCTCTTTCGGCGCCTTCGACCCCGGTTTAACCCTGACGATTAACGATTTTATCCCAGTATACATAATCCCCGAGTGTTTGACAAGGCTTGTCTAGCTGATAGATTGACTAAACACGACTCGAAACAACCGATCCTCGGATATCGCGGTTCTACCTTAATTCCCAACGAATTTGGGGTCAGATTTCGAGGTCAACAGAAAACCGTTAACCCGGACCTGGACCCAGTTAAACGCACAAAGTTTACGCCACAGGATGTGAGAAAAAAAATGGAGCTTTTCTATATTCTGAAGGAATTAGATGCTTCTGAAATTTCGATGAGAGAGAAAGATAGAGAGAGCGAGGCATTGGAAATGGTAAGAATTTATCGTGGTTTGTAATCCTGGAAATTAGAAGTCCCCCTGAATTTAATTATCGTATTTTATTAGCCCCCATGCAGGCTTTGTCCTCGGAGGTTTCAGGATTAGATATACTGCCTCATGGTTAATTCCTGTACACACTCGTACACCTGCATCCATTATTCATTCGCTACTTTTCAAATATTCAAGAATGGAATAAAGATTTTTCAATAATAAAAGGCAACAACGGAAAATTAATATTCAATCAGACGATAAAACATGTACGAGACCGTCTGTCTTGCGATTAGAAAAATTTCCAATCTTACACACACTGGATGATAAATAATAACCGGACACGGAACGAGAGAACGGGATTCAATTTCTATTTCCCAACAAATCTCTCATACTCATATGCAGCCACGAAACCTGATCCAACAGCTTTTGCAGATAATAAAAATGACAAATTTCGCCGATAAATTTCAAAGACGTCCACTCAAATTGGAGTCTTTAATTCCCTGAGAATTCCAGGACTTCCAAATTTTTTAAGGAGATGAACACAGTTTCAAATTTGATATTGTCGAGGTTTATGTGTCAGTAGACAATCAAAGTACTGCAAAAACTGTTCAAACTTCTTCTTCTTTGAATTCCCTGAGATTTTCATATTTTCCAAGTTTTCACTACAATTCCGAAAGGCGGAAGGAAACTGAGACTATATTCAGGTTGATTGTAATAAAATTGGAAACAAAAGAATGTCAAAAGACTATAAGGAAGCTTGAGAGAATGAAGGCCAGTGCGCAAATAGCTGGGGGAAATAATTACGAAGAAAATCAACAGGATCGTTTATGCCCACGTTGATTACCCCCGACGTAACTCATCCAGTGATTTACAACAACCCATCCGAACGTCTCATTTATCATAATTATTTGCTTAACGCACCCGCGTCCTACGGTGGGCTAGACTATTTCCGATCATCGAAGACGATATTCGTGACGGAAATCTTCATCGTCTGACGTATCAATTGATACGAGGACGGAGGGTCGTCGTTATAAATGAAAAAATGTGGTGAATCTAAGAAAAGAACCTAATCGAAATCAATTTTCTCACAGTTCGTACGCCTCGGTTTATCGATCTGAGGTTCTTCGCCCTCTGACCCGCGTCTATTGCCGGTAAATCGGCTCGTCCTTAACCCATCGATATTCCGAATTGGCTATCATGCCTGATTTTTATCGTGTCATAAACCCCGGCCTCTTTATCCTCACTCGCAGCTCCCAATCCTCCCGAGTTGACCCCGACGACCCCTTCCGCCAAGGAGCATCGTTTTGTGCTCATTTTCATCCGCGCGGTTCATCAGCTGGGACGAGGTGGAATACAGAAGGTTGAACGCTCGCGTCTTCACCTCATGAGGCATGAATAGCGCCGCGAGCCGGAGCGTGTATCGTTTAATTGCTCCGAGCCTCTAATTGCCGTTTTTGCTCGCGTATTTCCAACCATTAACGCTCGCCTCCTCTAGGACGTACGCCGTCGTCGGTTCACCCCGTGGCAGGTTTACCTCGGCCAGTTTCACCTAGCCTCTACCCACCGGCTCCCAGGCAATCAAAACCTCTCCGATATCATCGAAGACAGAAATTTTCATTCCTATTAACCGTGATTAATCCTCGTCATGTTCGCTCATAATCACCTACCGCCTCATCCTCGCATTCCGACGCCCTTCACCAGCTCCGAGATTATCTAGGGATACGAGGCTTCGGGCTCCACACCATTTTTAAATTCGATCTTTGCCTCTGAATTCTGCTTTGATAATCAGAGTCGCGGTGGCTCCACCATAAAAAGTGGAGCTGCAACGTAAAAGGGCGACGGGAGCAGCTTTTTTTCTCCATAATCGATAATAACCAAGGTATTCGGGGTGGCAGAGTTGACCCGATGGGGAAAAAGAACCCCAACATGGGCTGATAACCCCAGGGGTAAAAATTCGCGATCAGTAGTAGTGGGTCGGGTTGAACAGACCATGAGAAGTTGCACATTCTGATTGTTAGTGAACCCGGAAACGCGGGTTATGAGCCAATCACGATCCTTGTGCCGTATTGAATTGAGTTAGTAGCGAATCGGTTTTCGCGTTTTTGCTTGGCACGTCGTTGGTGGTAATGATCCGTCGAAGTCTGAGTGGCGGATGATGGGATGAGGGGGGTTTCTGTTCTCATCTACGTTACGGGCATCGAGCCGTGGCATAAGCAGGCTCACGTAGTGATGCGATAAAATCCGTTCACCAGGAGTCGGGACGACGCAGACTTCCTCGATCGCAAAAACCGTGCTATTCATTAGCCTCGGCTCGTGCTATTAAGATAATCGGTACGCAACGATCTTGGCGTACGCGCGTACGCATCACGTACCCCGACGCCACGACGTGCCAGATGATAGACATTTCGCTGTTCTTCGATCCTTCGATTCCAAAAGTCGAGACACTAATTCGTATTCTTTGAATCCAACAATTAAAGGCTTGGCTTCACGGTTTGAGGTTGTGTTTTGTCTCAATAAACGCGGTTTTTTAGAAATCAGAACTGATCAAATTTTGGATTTGATCGATTCAGTAGTTTTTCAGTTATGCAGAGAACAAAATTCCCAGAGCTAGAATTCTTGGCTTCCTGATAACAAATCCGAGGTCTGACCTAAATTCAGATTCGCATGGAGTATGGTTTGACCTGGAGGTTTTCGGACCTTGAATTATACGCTGAACTTTGAAATTCATAGTTTAAGAAAGCTGCAAGTTCGAGACGCGTCTGGTTGTCCCTTGTTTTGTCAAAGCCTGATAATAAATCGTTGAAGAAATATTTGGCAGGTGACAATTAGAGGTCTGTAAAGTAGATCCGACGGGGTGTTATAACGCCTCGCGGTTAGTTGAGATATTCCCGAGTTCAGTACTCGATTTATAACACAGTCCGTGGTATCTTTTGATTGGTGCATCGTCGTATCTTATCCTGTAAATTACTGCCAACGAAATAAAGTCCAGGTGTATAGCGTACGCGGACGTACGTCCTTCCTCCTCGCGTTTAACCGGGGGATCATTAATGAACAGTCGATCATGATTTACGAATGACAGTCCCTCGGGGTCACAACGCACGGGCAGGGTGCGAGGTAACGAAACAAGAGGAGTGGAATACACGAGTTGTAATTGAAGTGGACCAAATACTACTTTATTTCTTTATCGGTAAGATATTCCACTTAAGAACATTGTAGGGTTGAACAAGACGGGCAGGCTCCTATTTCGGTGAGTAAAAGCAAGCTGTCTCCGAAGCCAAGGGGCAATAAAATTCTGTATCACATACCCATAGATAAACCTGGTCCATCCTGCCAAGTGAGAGTGATAGAACAGCTGCCCGTAGTATAGTATGTCTGCACGTGGGTAACGTCCAGTGCATTTGATAAGGAGAAGCAGTTAAACCCGCGGCCAACTGCAGGAGGAGATAAAATAGGCGGGAAGGAAAAATTCGTGTGGATCAACCGAATGAGAAACAAGAAAAAAAAGAGGAAACATCATCGTATGGAGATTAGGGAGCCATTAGAAGCAGCCACAGGGGCCATTTGACTTCTTCGATGTATTTTAATCGGATATCTTTTACTCTACTCGAATCGAGTCCCGTCTCTCGGTCCTGAATCACGTGACTTAATCGAAAGCTGACGACGAGACGACACACGCGTTATACCGCAGGTGATGAAACGATTCCTTATTTTATTTTATTTGTTTTTACTTCATTTTGTTCAATTATCGAAGTGCTCGAAGCAATTGCAGCTGACGACGCTCTCGAGGATGTTTAAACGAGGAGTAATCAAGCGGGTTAGCGTAGGGGTAGATCGAGATAAGGATCCGAATGATAATTTTAATTCCCGTTTGGAATTTTTCGTTTCATACGAACATGATTCCTGCCTGCGTAATAACGTTTTAATTAAGAAATACTCACGTAGTTTTTGATTAAGCAGTAAATTCAAGTGTACGTTCGTAAAGAGTACTGCTTTAGGAAATAAACGAGACGGGGTTGGGTGCGCGGAGTGGCCGGTCAGGTAGCTCACGGAAAAATAATATACCCGATGCACACGAACGGCGTTGATGATTAAAACACCTTATTATTTTTTATTACGGTTAATTTGTACGCCGCACCCTGTGCAAGAGGTATTTTTATATATGGCACCGACTACTTCAGGAATTTTAACGCCGCACCCCTAAAAAAAAGTTGATAAATATTCTTCGGATTTGACGGGAATCTTGTGATTCATCTCGAATGGGATACCTAACACTTTTTTTCGTTATTTTTGTCACACTTGTGAATTGAAAAATTGATCTAGATTAAAAATTTTAGAAACTTTTTCTGATTTCGCTGACCAAAGTAACGCTTTTTCTATGATTCTTGGGATTCCAAATTTTGGAATTTGTAACCGTTCACGTATTTTGTGAAGGTGATGAGTGAACAATATTTTTAAAACGTTATAATTAAAAAGATTATTGATTGAAGGATTGAAAAGTTTGTTAGTAATAATAGAAATCAAGTCTCAGTGTCTTATATGAGTTGAAATAATAGATCGAAAGAATTGAGGCGCGGAAAAGTGATAAAAATTGAAAATTTGGTAGAGAAAGTACCGTTTGAACTAAGTTTACTTGAGCATTTTGAAACATTAAACACGAATCTTCTCTACTTTCCCCCTTTTCGCACTGACCCCCTTAATTATTCTAATTATCTTTCAGGTTTCTCAAAATAATGTTGAGGTTTTCTCCTAGAAAGAAACGACCAAAAAAATTCTGGATAGCTAACTGAGTTTGGTTTTTTGTTTAGTTGAAAAATTGGAACCTTGTAGCCTTGAAATATATAATTCGCATTTTTTTCCAAAAGAAGACTTCAAGAATTTGTATTCTTTGACCCATGATCAATGTCTTGATATATATCCGTGATTTTTTCATACACAATTGAATTTCCTGATGACATTTTCCCATCTTCCAGGTTTTTCAGGCGAATGCCGGCCATCCTGTGACCAAAATTTCTTCACTTTCTCTTCTGTGTAGTCTCCATTTTCATAGATTTCATCCAACTTTTCCCAATCAATCGAGAAAAAGTTCAACTAGCTGATCTCGACTCGTAATATTGACCCGTGGACGATGACCAATGGATATTTCCACTGACAATTAATTAATAAACCAATAAATTCAAATCGTGACCATTGACTTGTACTCTATGTAGTTATAATCAATCAAAACTGGCACAAGATGTGAAATTACCATAAGTGGTAGTATTTTTTCTCCTTCATGTCTTGATGATCGTTGAGAGAGAGAGAGAGAGTAGGTACACAGCAAACAAGGATCATCGTGGGAGTTAATTAAAACAGACCACCCTGTGCCTATACGAATATTGTACTCATGGAGCCGCATGTGGCCGTAAGAATATATAAGAATCAGCCGGACGTTAGCCCTGAAAGCGTAACTAAAGCCGGCTCCAAGGGGGTGTGTCCGAGGCTACCTATGCCGGAGCACCTCCCCCGCCGTATCGCTTTAATTTTAAATTAAAATTCACGAACTGGTTCTGAGCTTTTTCTCATTCCATCCTCGGTAGAAGAAAAAAAAACCGCCGACGTGACTCAACGTTTTAAAAATTTTTTTGGTCTTGTTTGTTTCTTTCAAATCTGTCAAAACGTCGGGAATTGAAACAATAGACACGTACAGGATTAACGTTCCTAACGATGGATCAATCTGAAGTTGGATGTACTCGGTAAATTAGCTTTCGGACACTTGGATTACGGTTTAGAACTGTTTAAAAGCTAGTTTCTCGATTCTAGCCAACTTCAGGCTGTCATCTGACATTTTTAAAGCTTGTTTCTCGATTCTGACCAACGTCAGACTGTCATTTGACATCTTGAAAGCTTGTTTTTCGATTCTAGCCAGACATTTGACCTCTTGAGCTTGTTTCTCACTGACCAACGTCAGACTGTCATTTGACATCTTGAAAGCTTGTTTCGATTCTAAACTTCTGTCGACATCAAAGCTTGTTTCTCAATTCCGACCAACGTCAGACTGTCATTTGACATCTTGAAAGCTTGTTTTTCGATTCTGACCAACGTCAGACTGTCATCTGGCATCTTGAAAGCTTGTTTTTCGATTCTGACCAACGTCAGACTGTCATTTGACATCCTGAAAGCTTGTTTCTCAGTTCTAGCCAACTTCAGACTGTCATCTGACATTTTTAAATCTTGTTTCTCGATTCTGACCAACGTCAGACTGTCATTTGACATCTTGAAAGCTTGTTTCTCAATTCCGACCAACGTCAGACTGTCATTTGACATCTTGAAAGCTTGTTTTTCGATTCTAGCCAACTTTAGACTATCATCTGACATTTTTAAAGCTTGTTTCTCGATTCTGACCAACGTCAGACTGTCATTTGACATCTTGAAAGCTTGTTTCTCGTTCTAGCCAACTTCAGACTGTCATCTGACATTTTTAAATCTTGTTTCTCGATTCTGACCAACGTCAGACTGTCATTTGACATCTTGAAAGCTTGTTTTTCGATTCTGACCAACTTCAGACTGTCATTTGACATCTTGAAAGCTTGTTTCTCGATTCTGACCAACGTCAGACTGTCATTTGACATCTTGAAAGCTTGTTTTTCGATTCTAGCCAACTTTAGACTGTCATTTGACATCTCAAAAGCTTGTTTCTCGAAAAAAAGCCAACTTTAGACTATCATCTGACATTTTTAAAGCTTGTTTCTCGATTCTGACCAACGTCAGACTGTCATTTGACATCCTGAAAGCTTGTTTCTCAGTTCTAGCCAACTTCAGACTGTCATCTGACATTTTTAAATCTTGTTTCTCGATTCTGACCAACGTCAGACTGTCATTTGACATCCTGAAAGCTTGTTTCTCAGTTCTAGCCAACTTCAGACTGTCATCTGACATTTTTAAATCTTGTTTCTCGATTCTGACCAACGTCAGACTGTCATTTGACATCTTGAAAGCTTGTTTCTCAATTCCGACCAACGTCAGACTGTCATTTGACATCTTGAAAGCTTGTTTTTCGAAAAAAAGCCAACTTTAGACTATCATCTGACATTTTTAAAGCTTGTTTCTCGATTCTGACCAACGTCAGACTGTCATTTGACATCCTGAAAGCTTGTTTCTCAGTTCTAGCCAACTTCAGACTGTCATCTGACATTTTTAAATCTTGTTTCTCGATTCTGACCAACGTCAGACTGTCATTTGACATCTTGAAAGCTTGTTTTTCGATTCTGACCAACTTCAGACTGTCATTTGACATTTCTAAAGCTGGTTTTTCGATTTTGACCAACGTCAGACTGTCATTTGACATCTCGAATCTTGTTTCTCGAAGGAAGCCAACTTCAGACTGTCATTTTAAAGCTTGTTTCTCGATTCTAGCCAACTTCAGACTATCCAATCGTTAGGAAAGTTCACCCAATACGAGTAAATTGCTTCAGGGGATCGAGGGTCAAACTATATTGACACAGTAAAAAGCAAACCGCCTAGTTAATTAGCTCGACGAGCATAAAATTAAAGCTTCTTTCTCCTCCTATAAATGTCGTTCAATGACTATCAAACAATCCGGTGATCAAGAGAGATGGTAATTTTTTTTATCACCTGCAGCAGCACCGCGACGGGAGCGATCCCGAGCTACACAAGTGTGGGATGAGAACGAACGCTGACCGGAGCGTCATTAATTAGACGCCCACACACGGACGATGTACGCACGCACGAATATCCTTTCAGTCCCGTAACGCACCCTTATAACCCATACAAACACGCTCGACTCCAGAGCGGGCGTATGCGGCCGAATGGCAATGAGAATAAGGATTCATTTGCCTCCCGTAATGAAACGGTCCCTGTCCCGATACCTGCACGCAACCAGAGCCACAATATTCCCCGGCAGGTGGAGCTTTCGGTCCGCCACACAAATCATCCTCGATATTCGACGTTTTTTTTAGCATTTTTACGAAGGATTAGAAATCGTTAATTGACGTCCTGTGCTTGTTAAAACTTTAGTTAATCACGAGGAGGACATCGGTCACACGTCGTCGACGCTTAATTCAGTCGGTCCAGTATCGCGCGGTTCTCTTTTTCTCGGTTCTGTATAGATATACAGTGTAGGAGTTTTCTCTCTCTCTCTCTCTCTCTCTCTCTCTCTCTCTGTGTGTAGCTGGCTGGATGCAGCCAGGGCTGAAAACTCAATTACAGCTTAATGAATTGGCGATGGGGAGTTCTTGGAGCGGGTTTCGCCGAGCGCAGATAACGAGACCGCGAGGGAACTGCCTTTACTACATCGCAATAATGCCCGGTAAGATCTTGAGATACGGGTGATCGCGCCAATCGATTCCTACACAGATATCGATTATACATCGGCCATCCTTCTTACGAACACGCGCTAAAATCCCCTCGGTCCAATCCTCGGATTCGAAGACTGGCAAAGATTGACGAGGTTTCGTTTCACTTTATACTCACTTCACAGATTCTCACTCGCTCCTCCAGTCGTTGAAATCTCTCGACGAATTATTATTCTGTACCTATAGACGAATTGAAGACTGTCTTTACATCCGAAGACGATACTAAAAAATTTGGAGAATTCTAACTGCGATGATGTGATATTCCTTTTTTTTTATTGGAAAATACGAAGTTAGATTGAATTATTCCGAATTAATCGGAATTAACTTGGATTTGGGTTCGAATTAATCTCCGAAGTATCGCAAATTAATTTTAACAAACGTGTATTATTAGGAATTCATTGAGAATTGAAGAACTAATTCAAATTGAACCAAATTAATTCGAATTGTGGTGAACTAATTTAAATGACAATGAAATAATGCGAATTATAGCGAATCGATTTGAATTATAAGTGCATTAAATTAGATCGAAAATATTAATGCGAATTAATTCAAATTAACAAGCGCGGATTGATTTATTTCCCCCTCGGTTTCACTCCCGTTTTAAGGCCCATTATTTTATTTTTAATTGGCTTGACCGATCTCATTGCTGGAAAGTATATATTTATCCTCGAGTTTTAAACATCCTCCTATCTCAATCTCGGATCTTATACGGAGCCGAAACTCTCACAATCGTAATCGCGTTTGTACGTTTTTATATACAGGCACCTTTTACCTTCTCGCCAGATGTATCTCTCTGACCAAACCACGAGAAAAGTTGATAAGAAATGAGGTGAAGATAATCGCGTACAACCACTTTAGACCAGGGTTTTATAGATGCGGGAAGTAGTGGGTACTCGTGTGATCGCATGCCAGAAAAGTTTCGGCGGGGTGGAGGAGGAAGAAGGGCCCATGCCTAATTAACTTTTTTACACATCGCGAAATTGAACTCTGCGAGAGGCTCGAAATTACTGCTCAACTCGAGATACATATTCTGTGTGAAATGAACTTGAAAGAGTATAAAAACTGAGGCAAAATGTAAGAAAAGAGAACATGAAATTATGGATATTGGTGAATCGAACGGGTCAGAGAGGATGTAATAATTTTATCGAGCTAGTCACACACGTGGCGTGTGATGAAATAAGTCATAACGAAGAAAATAACCCTTTTCAATAATTCATCCCGACGAAATAACAATTTTTAGTTTGATTTATTTATCAGTTTTCTTATAAAAATTGGTTATTTTGATAAGAAATTCTTCCTTCTCATTGTTTCTCTCGCTCTAAACCTGCACACAACATCTTCGTGCAGCCTGTAGGTGTGCACTGTACCTGCGTATAAACAACGGATCGGAAGATAGGCCTACGTGCCTTCGATATGTACGCTAACATTCGATTAAGCTATTGCGATCCGGCCACGACTCGATGGCGTAGGTCGACTCTGGCGCCTTCGATGCACTTTACCTTGCAAAAAAACAGCAAATCAGCTAGATAAGCCAGGCACGAGGTGCTTAGTGTCACTGTGTAATCGTAATTAGACGCAATAACGAAGCCCTCCATGGAAAGAACGATCGCTTCATCAAGCAGTCTTTCATACATTCATCTCTGTGTGATATTCGCGAGAAGCTCTTCCTGAAGCCACCGTCGAATCCTCATCATCAGTACAGAATTTGAATGACAGTGATGACTGTAATGTAATGTAATCAAAAGCCTAGCGTTGAAATTCAGAAGATAACCGCAGGGTGTCTGCATGAAGTCAAGTCAGGATCTAAAATTCCCTGAGAAATCCAGGAATTTTCCTGGAGAAACAAAAAATCCCCGAGAATTCCAGGACTTGCAGGGTTTTAATTTATCATATTTTGATATTTAATTGAATAAATATCCCATTGATATATTGATTTATTGATTGTTTTATGAATTTTCATGAATATCTTAACAAAACTTCAGAAAAACTGAACCAAAGAAACTCCTGGAAGATGTGACCAGACTTTGAAGTCTGAAATATCTGAATTTCTACGTACGCTCATCAAAGTCAATTTTTCAGTTTCTTCAGGATAGAGTGATAAGAAAATTGTCCAGCTAAATCTGTAGGAGATAAAATTCTCGCAATTTGTATCACATCAGGTATTGCAGAAAATGTAGTGACAATGAGCAAGCGAAGTGTGTGGTATACCGGCGAGTAATAGTTCCGATAAAATGAGGAGCGGTAAAGAACGGCACCCACTCACCAGACTCACCACACCCTCGAAGCTCTAGAGCGAGAGGAATAACACAGTGTAACGTCTAGTAGACACTGGTAAGGGCCCGTACGAGCCTCGCGAGTATAACGCCGATGCATATTCATGAGTATGTACACCGCGATCGAGGTGTGTGGTTACAATTTTACAAAGGCTCACACAACTCGAACGCTCCAGTTTGTCTTCGGCCGATCTTCGAGCACGCCAGAGCCAAAGTCTCGCATAATCTTTGGGGGGCTTTGAACCTGAAGCTACGTCGACATCGTCCCGGCGGAGGAGGACTTCGCGCTTTATCTCGACTCCTACGCCGGCTGAACTCGTGATCGCCGTGGACCGCGGTTCATCCGCGACTTACCGAATAAAAATTACCGAGAATGTCGCCATGTAGACCCTATCGGCAGACGCCCACGCACTCGATTACCCGGAGACTCGGTGCTGAGTAAATGTCGCGAGTAGAGAGAAAAGCTCGCGCATGCGCACCCCGCGAATTATGCACTTTCCGTGCCGATGTTGCAGCACAGCAGTGTTAAAAAGTATCTTCGATCTAGTATTTTTTCGTTCCGGTCTAGCCAAAGAGCTTTAGATTGTGGTTGGTTAAAAGCTGTATTCGAAGAGTGTCTGTAAATAAGTCGAGTGAATCGATAAGGTCGATGTTTATTGGTGCGTATTATGTCAGAGGTAAATGCGACCGGAGTGTTTACCCCCTCGCGTGCACTATCGGGCGATGCTCAGGTTTTAGTGTTGTCCGATCGGTATTCACTTATCTAAATTGCATCGGAATCGGTGTACCATACAGACCCACACGAGAATCGCCGCGATACCATAAACTAACACCTGTTGATATTTCCGATGGTCAGTTCATTCGCGGATCGGATCAGATCGGTTCTTCCTCAGAGCTAATAAAATCGCAATTCGCGTAGGCGTGAGAATAATCCGACCCACAATGTCGATTTTATTCAACTTTTATGAGGGGAAAATTAATCAATCCGGGTTTGACACATCAATTTTTTAATTTGAATAATTTCGCATTATTTCATTGTCATTCAAATTAGTTCACTACAATTCGAATTAATTTGGTTCAATTTGAATTAGTTCTTTAATTCTCAATAAATTTCTAATGATACACGTTAGCTAAAATTAATTTGCGATATTTCCGAGATTAATTCGAACCCAATTCCAAGTTGATTCCGATTAATTCGGGAATAATTTCGCCTAATCTAAATCAATTCAATCTAATTTCGTTGGTTTTATTAATTTTTTTTCAATTCTTCTCAATTCGAAATGATTCATCCAATGCGAATTGATTCATTTCCATTCGAAATAATTCATCTAATTCATGTTAATTCGGATTGATTTCGATTAATTTGTAAATTCATTGAGTTATTTCACTGTTATAATCATAGTACCTCGAATAGAATTCGCCCCGGAGCAGTGCTGGACCAAAGTATCGGAATATTTGAATAACATTAGATCACGGTACTTTTGGTCGGTTGATTAGCTCCCCGGTTATCCGTAACTTACGAATATTATTGTTATGGCTTCGATTGAAATTCATCGATACAGAGAAAAAGGCTGAAGGAAACCGCTGACAGAAATTGGCGTCTCATTTTCTACAAGTATGACAACCCTTCAGGGGTCGAATTACTTGATTAATGAAAGGAAAATGTTGTCTCTGCTTAATCATAAGACGAAGTATTTTCATACGACTTTTTCCACAAAGATGCTCGCATTTTCCTGTAGTTTAAGAGAATTATTCCGGTGAAAGCACAATGCCATACTTATGAGGTGCGGCTCATAGCCCGTTATCCTAATCGAGAGAGGTTTTTTTTTCAAAGTATTTTTCTTCCGTCGGGTTATTTTTTCATAAAATACCGAAAAATGCATGAATCTGTGTGAATAAATCGTTTGAAAACCGTAATTTATCCAAATGAAGCGATTGAAAACCGTAATTTATCTGATTAAACCGTTTGAAAACCGTAATTTATTCAAATACATCGTTTGAAACCCGTAATTTACCCAAATACATCGTTTGAAAACCGTAATTTATCCAAATACATCGTTTGAAAACCGTAATTTATCCAAATACATCGTTTGAAAACCGTAATTTATCCAAATACATCGTTTGAAAACCGTAATTTACCCAAATACATCGTTTGAAAACCGTAATTTATCAAATACATCGTTTGAAAACCGTAATTTATTCAAATACATCGTTTGAAAACCGTAATTTATTCAAATACATCGTTTGAAAACCGTAATTTATTCAAATACATCGTTTGAAAACCGTAATTTATCCAAATACATCGTTTGAAAACCGTAATTTATTCAAATACATCGTTTGAAAACCGTAATTTACCCAAATACATCGTTTGAAAACCGTAATTTATCCAAATACATCGTTTGAAAACCGTAATTTATCCAAATACATCGTTTGAAAACCGTAATTTATCCAAATACATCGTTTGAAAACCGTAATTTATCGAAATACATCGTTTGAAAACCGTAATTTATTCAAATACATCGTTTGAAAACCGTAATTTATCCAAATACATCGTTTGAAAACCGTAATTCATTCAAATACATCGTTTGAAAACCGTAATTCATTCAAATACATCGTTTG
The DNA here is from genome assembly GCA_018257835.1 of Euura lappo. Classification (NCBI taxonomy): domain Eukaryota; kingdom Metazoa; phylum Arthropoda; class Insecta; order Hymenoptera; family Tenthredinidae; genus Euura; species Euura lappo. The sequence continues at coordinate 75,496 of JAEUYN010000415.1, read as the reverse complement.
AAAACCGTAATTTATCCAAATACATCGTTTGAAAACCGTAATTTATCCAAATACATCGTTTGAAAACCGTAATTCATTCAAATACATCGTTTGAAAACCGTAATTCATTCAAATACATCGTTTGAAAACCGTAATTTATCCAAATACATCGTTTGAAAACCGTAATTTATTCAAATACATCGTTTGAAAACCGTAATTTATCCAAATACATCGTTTGAGAACCGTAATTTATCCAAATACATCGTTTGAAAACCGTAATTTATTCAAAAACATCGTTTGTAAACCGTAATTCATTCAAATACATCGTTTGAAAATCGTAATTCATTCAAATACATCGTTTGAAAACCGTAATTTATCCAAATACATCGTTTGAAAACCGTAATTTATCCAAATACATCGTTTGAAAACCGTAATTTATTCAAATACATCGTTTGAAAACCGTAATTTATCCAAATACATCGTTTGAAAACCGTAATTTATTTAAATACATCGTTTGAAAACCGTAATTTATCCAAATACATCGTTTGAAAACCGTAATTTATCCAAATACATCGTTTGAAAACCGTAATTTATTTAAATACATCGTTTGAAAACCGTAATTTATCCAAATACATCGTTTGAAAACCGTAATTTATTCAAATACATCGTTTGAAAACCGTAATTTATCCAAATACATCGTTTGAAAACCGTAATTTATCCAAATACATCGTTTGAAAACCGTAATTTATTTAAATACATCGTTTGAAAACCGTAATTTATCCAAATACATCGTTTGAAAACCGTAATTTATTGAAATACATCGTTTGAAAACCGTAATTTATCCAAATACATCGTTTGAAAACCGTAATTCATCCAAATAAATCGTTTGAAAACCGTAATTTATTTAAATACATCGTTTGAAAACCGTAATTTATCCAAATACATCGTTTGAAAACCGTAATTTATTCAAATACATCGTTTGAAAACCGTAATTTATCCAAATACATCGTTTGAAAACCGTAATTTATCCAAATACATCGTTTGAAAACCGTAATTTATCCAAATACATCGTTTGAAAACCGTAATTCATCCAAATAAATCGTTTGAAAACCGTAATTCATCCAAATACATCGTTTGAAAACCGTAATTTATTCAAATACATCGTTTGAAAACCGTAATTTATCCAAATACATCGTTTGAAAACCGTAATTTACGCAACAAGTTCGATACTTCGTCCTACGATTGAGCAGGGACATCCATTTTCCTTTCATTAAGAATGTAATTCGATCCCTGACGGGGTGCCATACTTGTAGAAAATGAGACGCCGCAATTTCTGTCACCAGTTTCCGGTCAAAGACCGAAGGGAGCTCGGCTGTTTACACAGTAGCGAAAATTCTCGGGCCCGGAGTAGTAGAAAGTCGGTGCGGAGGCACGCCTGTATAGTTTTATGTTGTTTGACTAGAATTAGCACGGAGACCACGGTGCGGAGGACGTTAAATCCTGGCGCTAGACAATAGCGGCGTTCCCCGACCCACGCTTTGGACTCTGGTAGGCCCAGAGCCTCTTCTCTCCGGTCTATTCCTTTGTCGAATATTTCGTCATCCGATTAGCGTCCTGCCACTAATTACTCACACACGCGCCCCCTCGTCCTCGAATCGAGCCGAAAGCTCCGTCCACACGGATATCTCGATAAATTCGAAACGCTAAATCAAGAGAACAATTTCAAAAATCGTGTTAGAATTTCACAGAAACGAGGATATAAGACCGTTAAAACTCGAAGTAGTGGGAGAGCCCACCTGTCGGCGAGTTGACGTAGATGCGTCCTCTGAAAAAAAAAAAAAAAAACGGTGAGGAGGAAAAGAAGCAAGTAAGACGTGTCACGTGTGTTTAATTTATGAATCGAACGGGTCCGCGTGTGGAAGCGGATAGGCGTGTGGTAAAAGTCAGCGTTGTGAATGTTGCCTTAGACTTGGGGTCACGCGGCGGCCTTCCAAGGCAGCTTCGTAACACGGCACGTAGCCGAGCCCGTGCCCACGGAGTCGGAGTCAGACCCAGCGTCATCTCGTCGGACTTGGACCACCTGGCGATTGTTTAGTTATGTCTATCCAAGGAACGGAATACCTCTTGACTTGGGAGTAGTCAAACAATGCCCGTGGGCAACGGTATGACGAAAGATCAAATGTGAAATAAACACTGGTATGAGATTTAAAATGTCCGACTTGCATATCGCCGAAGATCAATTAGGTCAGTGTGGAGAAATTTCTCATTCTAATTCCTTACTTTGATTCTCGAGCCCGAGGTGAGATAGTCGAATTCTTTTGTTCCCCCTCCTGGGGTGGATTGGATTTGAAAAAAATAAGATCGTAATTTGCGAAAGAGAGAAAAAGAGATAAGATTCTTTTGCATAACAGAAACTGAAAATCAGGACAACGAGATACTACAAAGACCGGTAGTACTCGGTCTCATTCTCATTCTTGTTTCTGTCCACGTGCAACGAACACGAACTAGCTTTATCTTAGGAGATATCATTTGTATTACACGAAACCAGATTTAAACGCGGCTAGAACGTGACAGCTCTGCCAAATCGACGTCGGTATCAAGGAATGTAGTGTCTTAAATTATGAATCTTGACCTGCTATCTCAAATTGTTGATGAAAAACGTAGTATCTGAAATTTTTTAGTGAAAAACGTATCTCGATTTCATATCATAAACGTAGTATCTCAAATTTTCAATGAAAATCCTGCTATTTCAAATTGTTAGTGAAAAGACTATTATCTCAAAGTCCTATTGAAGAATGTAGTATCTCGAATCTTGAATGAAAAACTTTGTTATGAAAGATATTATCTCAAATTCTGTATCAAAAACGTAGTATCTTGAATTTCTGTAACGTAGGATTTTCCATTTTTTATTAAGAACATCTCAAATTGCGATTGATAAACGTAGTATCTTAAATTATTACTGAAAAACGTGCAGTATCGTAAATTTTTAATCAGAAACCTATCTCAGATTGTTATTGATAAACGTAGTATTTCTATTTTGAACGAAAAACGTGGTATCTTGAATTTTTTATCCAGAACTTATTTGAAATTGTCTATTTCACATTTTTTATGAAAAACTTGAGTTCTAAAACTTTGAATGAAAAACGTAGTATCTCAAATTCCTAATAAACAACCCATCTGGAATCGTTATTGATGAACTATAAGTACCTCAAATCTCGAATTCAGAACGTGCTACTGCAAATTTTGAAATCCTAGCAATGCTAATGATGACAACAATCGAAGCATAAAACGACCATTCGCCAAAATTTCGAAAAAAATCACTTTCTTCGATATTGGCATCGAAATCTTGTTCCGGTTTCCTTATCATTCGATTCTAGCTTGTCGTCAAAGTTCTTCATTGATACCGTTGTCTTTAAAAGTGGCTCCTCATAGCCCATAGGTGAGGTTCGACCGATCGAATAGAGTCGTGTGCGTCACTTCCTTTGGCCTGTTGCACTAACAAGCAAAACAATGATACGTCAATGATTTATAGCCAGTAGCGAGCTAATACAGACATAAACGGATCGGCTATTACGGTGCCGGCATGTTTGAAGTTGAGTTGAAGAGTCGTCGTTCCGTCCTCTGGACGGGTGATATGAACCCGTCCACGTCCGTCTCAGCACATGCTCCAGCGTACGCGTACGACGAATGAAATCAACTGAAGAAATGATTCCCCCCCTTCCCCACGGGAAAAAAAATCAATCTTCATCGTCGATATCTTCACTAGATTTTTCTTCTCGGAAACGTTTCCTGCCTCCGCGACTCGAGTCAAAAAACATGCTCACATGCTGAGGAAGCTGGTCTGGCTCCAGGATACAGGTTATTCAAAGTAGCCAAAATATAAACAATGCTTGACCCCATCGCAATAAGTTCAGATCACAAAAGCGAGGAGGTTTAACCCCTCGCCTCCTTTGTGGGAATGTCCTGGAGAGACGCGAGCTAAGGAGTACCGGTATTGTTGGAACGGAGCCGAAGTTACAGAGCCAAGATTGTCTGTCCATTGTTGGGGTGAAAAAAACTGGTTGGCAGGGGGCAAACTAGCCTCCCTTTGTGGGTCTTGTACAGTTGGATAAATAGGGGTTTGAAAGTTTGTGCGAAAATGAAGGGTGAACCTCAAGACTGATGAGACCAGATGACACTAGTCGGTTTTTTCCACCTGCGTCGACACCGCGATCTTTATCACGATTCTGTTTTTTTGTTTTTCTTCTAATGAAAGATATTTATGCAAAGAGAAACGCGAGGACTCTTGTGAGGCAGCCCCGCCCAAAAGTCGGAGAGTCTCGATGGTCGTTCGCACGGTTTCCCTAAAATCAACCAATATTAGAAGCTTTGAATCACAGTCCTGTAGTCAATTAGTCGTCACATACCATCAACCGGAATCGATAGTTAAGAGGCACTCACACTGGAGTCGTGATGTCATAAGTCCCAGTAAATATGCTAGTCGATTAAACTCTTTCATTCATTCACATACGTCATTGACGAACTGTATCACCGCGCATCTTATCCCATACGGACTCCCTGCGGGTTTGTTTATAAATACACAAGACGACCGGCTGCCTCTCCGCGCCACCTGGACCCGTGACGTCACGCCGGGTCTTAGGGCCCCCGAGCTCCGTTATTCTCAACGCGTCATATTGTTACGTCACACCAAAAATTCTCGGCCAGATGCTAAAATTCTCCCGTTTTAGGCGCTATTTCGATCATTACAGGTTATAATCGCTCCTTGACGATTGATTCTGACCTCGAAATACCCAAAAAATTCGATTTTGAGGTTGGAATTTCACGTCGTTCAATCAGAATCCGGGTCCTTCATGGGAGGTCTTTGGTTTACGAGTCCAGTTATTTTAATAAGACGTGAGGTTGAGGGTCTTAGGGCGATTATCCGGGTATTATAGAGGGAAATAAAAAGATTCACAAGCGGAGATGTGACATCTTTGACTGAGAGTATGGCATAAGGACGTAAGCGCCATATATATTATACGACTCTTTGCTGTTCGTAACGGAAAAAGGTCATATATATATTTTGTTTAAATTGTATTTGGGATAAAAACCCGAAGATTCGTTCACAAACGTTGAAATTTAATATTGGGTCAGTTAAAAGCAGAAGGTCGTAACCACCAAACATTTTTTAAAAAATTGGCGCTTACGATCTTCTGCTTTTACCTTTTTTTTTTTTTATACGACTTTTCAAAACGTTGTTGATTTCGATTTTTATTTGCGTTTCACGAATTTTTACAACTATTTGGAAAAATTATGAAATATAGTAAAAATTTAAAAACAACGGCGCTTACGACCTTCTGCTCTTAACTAGGAATATTTTTTATCGAATTTTTCGAAACGGTCGTTTTTTCAATTTATCTTCGCGATTTAGGGGTTTTCATTACTTTTTCGTTCAGGAGGGAAAAAATGTTTAAAAATGCTTACGACGTTATGCCTTTAAGTTTCTTTTCTTATTTTCCTCAAAAATTGCAATGAAAGAACGACGTATCCACCCAAAATACGACCTTTTGCATTTACATTCATCGATCTCGTGATTTCATTTGATTTATACGCTTTGACCATTTTTAGAGCGAATGGCGTGAAAAAAAAAAAAAAATTGGCGCTTACGACCTTCTGCCATTAGACACAAAGTAAATACGCCCAATAATTAATGAGGCGCACCTTCTCGCCTCGTTTCGTTTCATTTCGTATCGTTTCTCTTCGACGACGGATTGTGGTTCACGCTCGGGTTCACGAGTTCACGCCGTGGGTCCCATCCGCGTCCCACTATACATACAGGGATTGCGAAATAATTCTCGAAACGACCTTCGCCGTGGGACGCGCGCGACGCCTTCTTCGGTACGGCAGACTAGGAAGCGCCTAGATAGCTGGTATTTTTTTCTCCATTCTTTTCCTCTTACTATTTCTCATATACCATATACTATGTGGCATGAGAAAGTTTTGCCCGTCACGGGTTTCAAAATTCAAACGGTCCGTCCTACATCTCAGAAAGTCGTATACCCACCGAGGCTACGGATTACGGTAGATTAAAAATATGCGATCACGTGTCGCCTCCGAGTCTCTCTCGGAGGCCTGGGCACGAGGGGCCCCAAAATTTAAGGCGCCGGTCAGTCTGTGTCGGATATGTCCTAGGAAAAGTGAAATGCTCACGTATGTTCGATCATCGTTTTAACACGCTTTGAAACACCTGGACTCCGCTCGTGGATCTGTTCCTACAGGTGATAGACGTCGCAGGGGATCCTTTGTGACGTTGCAATTGATGCGCATTCCCACAGGTTTTGTACACCTCGAGGGGGGATCGAGAGAAACTGGGACAGATGTGACGTAAGAATACAGGGCTGGGAGGGTTCCCCTCGTACCAGTGACGTATAAGTCTCAGGATAGTAAGTTCGTAGGACTCTTGAACAGCTTGCGCAATTTCCCACCAAAACTCCTACCCAATGGGGTGAAGTGGGGCTTTACTTTTATTATTGAGATTCTTAAAAGGACTCCCATATTATGTCGCATGAAATCAAAACACCTGGACCAGGAGCTGAATCGCGTCATCGTGGGAGCTCGGGACTTCGTCGAGCTCAGAAATTTGAATACCGAATGGACTTGACTTTCAGGGGGAAGAGATTGGGGACATTTTTGAGGATTTTATCCTTTGAGGAATCATTTTCAGAGCTTGACGAATATCCTGGGTGAATTATTGTCGGGGTACTTGTAGATCTTCGAAGGTTTTATCGTTCTCGATATTCTTGTGCATGATTTCGATGGTATGTTCAATCTTGAGGAATCAAAGTTTGTCATGGATATTTTTGATGAATCATTTTCGAAAAATTTGATGCAAAAAAAAATGAATCATCAACAATCTTGTATTCAGTATCCATCACAGATATTCAGATGAAAAAATATCGTGTCACAATCCTGCACAGAGCGATTTTTTTTTCTAAGACGGGTAACAATCTTCGAAGAGCTGTATCATCGGTGATAATTTCATCAGGAAATTCGCCAGGCTCTCAAAATGATCCTTGTAGATTCTTTCAAAGTCCTTGAAAACGACAACCAATTGCATTAATTTTGCCTTCCTCGACGATGTCCTGAAAAATTTCGTGAATTTCTTCAGTTCTTCTCGAAAAAACATAACGGTGATGATTTCCTCAGGATATTCGTCAGATTCTCATAAATACCTTGAAAATGTCTGAAACCGAAAAACAGTCGCCTCAATTTCTCCATCCTCGACGATATCTCGAAAATCTCGTCGAATTTTCTAGTTTGAGGTGTGGATGGTAGACAGTCGCCTCAATAGTTATTCAAAAAAGAAATCAGGTGCACAGTAGACGGGTACTAAACTTCGGCAATTTGTCTTTGGATCTAAGTCACGGACGGAATAATCTCGTCTGAAAATCTCGACTCTAAATGCTTTCAAGTTGAGGTTCGCCCCGGGTGTATATCGGGTCTGTGATATACAGCGGAAGGTGTGGAAGGTGGAAGTCTGGGCTCAAAGATATAGGCTCCTAGAATCGTTGCATCTGTTAAAACCGCGACGGAAGATACGATACAATCGATGTAAATCGATCCCCACAATCACCATTCCCGATCTTTTATGTATACGAAAATTTATCTATCGGCATTGCACTGGCTGTCACTCAACACATCCTATGCATCGCGGAGAATATATCGACCCGGTGTCCGAGCAGCACGAAAATTTGCAAACAGGACTCAGAGACGGGGCCTGTTTTTAAAATCTAAGAGCCAACCCGCTTCCGCGTCGTCTAGTCGCATACAAATGCCCAGAATTCGATTGACCAAAAAAGTAATCCTGGGGCTAAAGAAATCCCGGACGACTGATTTGCATCCTGCGAGGAAATGTGCTACCTGTACCTCCACACGTGCGTTTCATCCTCTCTCTCTCATATCGTGTGCATTATTACCCCATGTATAATCGCGCAACTAGAACGAGTCTTGCAGCTGCCCGCAAAGTTCTCACGCGTCGGAAACCACCCCAAGGACAATCGGACTTGATTCTTAGTTCTTGCCCGACGATGGCGGAGGTCCCTCCGTGGGATAAGGAATGGGGTGGAGGCTGGGATAGCCGAGGGCTGAAGGCGGACCTGGAGCTACCCCTGAGTAATTCTGAGCGACGACATTGTTTCACTTTGTTCACTTTACGCCATTGTCATTGCAGGATGCCAGAGCGAGATTTCTCGGTGTAGGTTAAAGAAACGACGCTGCCCCATTGCACCTCGTGGGTAAAATAAATTTACGCATTGTGTGGATATACACCGCATGACTATTTGAACGACTTCAAATCGAGGCAGACCATCCAACGGGGAGTTCAGACTGCGTGGGATTTTATTCAACTACAGGGTCTGAGGGGTTTCGAGAGGGGATCCAAAATTCGAACAATTTTACACCAAGTTTCGAAAACGGATATCCGAAGTCGTGGGATTTTTTTTATCCACTTTTCTAGACGAATTGATAAACCTAGTTGGCGGGAATTTTGAATCTCCTGTAATACGAGGATCCAATGGACAATTTGTTTCTATTCCTTTTTCTATTTCTCTCTCTTCCTTTTTAAATTGTACGTTGCTATTTTGTTTTCAAATTTATACGAATATTAGCTTATTTTTTGAAAACTACTATTTTTTTAATGAACAAATTTGCCGTATATTCACAGTTTTTTTTTTTTAAGAAAACAAAAATGACAGTCAAAATCATCCTCAGAATTGGCAAAATGAATGGTAGAAATTATTTTCACAATGGTTTCTACACTAAAATATAAATTTTTCTTCCAAATCGAAATTATTATTGAATAAATTCATTTTTTACGGTCAATTTTGTCCATTCGCGATATTTCTGAGTCGGATCAGTACCGATGATTATTTGCAAAAATTTGTGAAGAGTTTTTTGTATCAAAAATTCCCCCAAATTCCGCGGATTTTGGAGCAGGCAAAATCCGACTGTAACGTATCCTGCGATTTTTTCTTTCCATTCTACTGGAATTCAAATTCTAGTGACCTGCAAAAACGTTTTTATCCACTTGGAAATCTATGTACGAGACTGAGTTGACTCTACGTACCGCATTCGATATTCGACCTCGTATTCATATTAGGTCCTGCATCGATGCTGAACCAGATGCTTCCCTCATGAAAGGATGATACGCATGCGATATACCAGCTTCAATGAATTATGGAGGCAGCCAGTCTCCGAATCGAAACTACATCTATCCTCCGATGCAAAAATCTTGACGATATTGAGACAAAGAAAAATCGACGTTTAGCCAAAATTTTTTAATCCTCATGATCGCAGGGAAAACTTCGAAGATTCGGTTCAACTGGATTCTGGAGCTCCGCATGTGCAACGAATTTGTGATATTGTAGCAAGTTGATAAAGATATGAGTCCGAATGTTAAATAGTTTAGATAGGTCGAGAATGAGGTTTTATATTGTTGTACGACACGAAAAGCGGATAGGTAAAGAGAGAAGAGAGATTTTAGCATAAGAGACTCGTTTCTCTTCTGATTTGCCGACGAGATTTGCTGCACGCGGTATTTACCTATATACCTTTGCACGCGGTACGGAGGAGGTACATTACGAAGTGGGAGGCAATTGCGAACAAGTTGAAGCTATTTGCATTGCTTATAGAATCTAGACTGCGGAGTGGAGCGAAGTGAATAAATGAATTTGGATCGGATCCAGCGAATGCAGTTTCCACGGACCACTTTGGCATAGCAACAGATCCAAAACTCTGATCTTTCAAAATTGAAGAGAAAAAAACTTCCCCCACAGAATCAATCAAAGTCCAAAAATCTCAATTAAGGTAAACGCCCAGATTTCTGACATTGGAAGGATTTCAGCTTCTCCTAAATCAGGGAAAATGACATGCAATCGGTAATGATGGGTTTCATCGGATGAATTGATACTTTCTCAGGCAAGAAACGATCATCTTTTCAATCTATAATTCGATGAGTGATTTGACAATAATCTTTTATTCGAGTCTAGTACAGCTGCTAGTTTCTGACACTCGATAATTGCTGTACACACTGCTACCCTAGTTTCCGACACTCTGCTCGCTACAGCTAGTTTAGTCTTCGGAGTCGCGCGCGGTTCATTCCAATGATTATCAGATTAGATCTCATAGTTCCTACAAATTCAACAAATATTCACGTTGACCAGGTCGAATGTGTCCGTTTCAACGAGGTGAACGTATTTCCAAAAAAAAAAAAAAATACTATTGAGGTTACGTCCCTCGTTAACAAAGGGGTCAGAAACTATCGCAACGCTGAAATACACAGAATACCGAAAGGACCCGGTATTTGACCCCTTCTTGCCGCATGAAAAACTTCGCAGTCACTTTTAGTCATCAATAACGCGATTTCATATCAGATTTTTGGACTACAGCGTACATTGAATGATTCAACGTTCCTCCTTGATGATTATTTTCCATCAGCCTAACGTGATATCGTAGAATAAAGTGAAAAAAAAGGGCCAAGGGGTCAGAAACCAGGGCGTTTGTCTGAACCACTGGTATCCAATTCTGAATCCTCTCCTTTTCACACTACAGTCTAGGAAAATCTTCAAAAATTATTTTGAACGCTTTACTATCATATCAAATATTACCGATGACAAATTGATTCGAATTTCTTTTCAAAATTCAAAAAAGTCGATAATGATAATTTTGAAGTACTCACAATCAAATCCGTGCACATTACGATTGTGAGAAAAAAATCAGTCGATAATTTCGCGCAAGGTGATTTCTTTTCGAAAAGCTAAAAAAATTCCTCGAAGATATGTTACTTTGACAATAATTTACTCAGGACATCCGTTCAGCTCTCAAAATGATCTTCTAAAATATCCCTACGTTGTATAAAACCGCCAAAAAAATTGCAATAATTTTTCTCTCCTCGATGTGACTTTGAATTTTCATTTACAAATTTTGTAATTCAAGGTGTATGACGTATATAACTATTGAAAACGATGGTATATTTTGTTACTAGGGTATCCGATGGCTATCGGTAATAGCCGATTAATAATTTACTTTGTCGTATTTCAGTCTTGCGCAATTGCGCTCGCCTCCTATCCGTACATAAGCCATGGCGGTTTACTTTTTTATTTTTAATCTCTACTTAATTAACCACGTCACTCGGTGCTATCGTTTAATCTCGGTTAATGAGAAGTGCGGTGGTATAGAAGCGGGTATAGAACGAGCGAGAGACGACGAGTTTCGAGAATGAGAAGGAGCCGAGGCCTTGATAGCAATTAAATTAAAGAGAGAGATTAAGACTCGACGATAATAAGCTTGCGATTGATCGGTGAATCGCACGCGTCACCATTACCAACATCTCTTGAACCCATTAAGGATCTAGGTCGGGTTGAAAAATATTTTCTACAATTGACATTGTACCCATGCCAACTTTTCTCACAAGTTTTCAGTAGGTACATTCGAAACTAAGAAAAAAACCACAATATATAATCCATAGAAACTGGAAATTCGATGCGATGAACCCAAAAGAATTAGTGCTGGCCATCAAGTACTTCAGTTACAGCAATCCCTATTTTTTTTTCACAATATCAGAATAGTAAAAAGAGTAGATTCACAATCAGAATCGGATTGGATCTTTGCAGATATTGACAGGTGAATGTATCTAGTAACGAAATCCGCGATAAAAAGTATTTTGAAAATCCCTTTTCCAATCAGAACTACATCCTTAAAATGGGGGGGATGAAAAGATCGTTCGACGACGCCGAACCTCGGTCAAAATTTAGGCCTTGGCCTTCTCGAAATGCTCGCCTTGCTCCGTGCACAATATTAGCATGCATTTTATTCGCCAACCGATTTCGTCTAGCCGATTTATCAGCGGATAGATCCTCGTCTACGGTTTCCTGTCTGGGTCAGACGAGAGTCTGGTCCGCAATCGAGAAGCAGCTACCTTGAATCCCCGCGTATGAATTCGGATTTTTCTTCTCTCTTCACCGAACGTGGGAAAAATGTGACGAGACGGCGCCTGATAGAATCGGTGGATAGAATCGATTAAAAATCGTTTGAACGTGTCTCTTTTATGGACGCTAAATCTTCCCGGACATGAGGATGAAAGTAAAAAAAGGGGGGGAAATGAAAGAAAATCGACGATAAAGATTCTCTATTTTAACGCGAGATTGGTTAACCCAACCCGTTGTCAATGCGTCATGTACCGCAGGTGAAGAAAGAAATTGGTCCCGTCCCGTCCGTGGGAGTCTAGCCTCAGCCTCGTGTAGCGACGATGGTTTTATCGCCTTCGTGCGTAATTATCCGCTGTTAACGATCGAGGATATACGTTTTTAGGTGAATCGGGGGGAAATCGATAATCAATTAGAAATCTGTACGCGTGGTTTTGAATAATTCCCTCCACGCGTTTCTGTACCGTTGTAACTTATCGTCAGGCGCTTACACCGCAGGACTTATTACACTGTCCGTCGGTAGACAGACTCGTTACTTGGTCATTTTTTTCTTCTTCTGTTTCCTCTTCTTCCTCTTCTCGCCGAGTTGGTCCGAGTGCTTTTTAGTGTCCCTGCGATCACTCGGTCGATTGCGTCACCGACACCTCGCTCAGATTAAATGAGAATAACGAACAGATTTTCATTCAAATATACTCGAATATTCGATTTGTTCAGCAGTCGGATCGAGGAAATCGATTTTTTTACATCGACGTCAAAGACGATACGAGAATTCAAGTAGGCACTGCGATAACTCGGCGTGGGAAAATACAGAAAAATTACTGAGAAAACTTGGAATGACGGAAGGAGAAGCCGATTTGACTTCCCGGTTTTTTCTATGTCGACAAGATATTATTATTCAATCAGAATTTTTGAAAATTTAGAGACAAATTCGTTGTCAGCGATCTAGAAAGCCTTTGGATACCAATTTTTACCAAAATCGGAACATTTTTGAATTTTTTTTATCGGCGTATTGGATTTGCTATCCAGAAGTTTGAGAATCTGACTTCAAATTCGTGATCAGAGACCCAAAAAACCTTCCAATACCGATTTTGATAAAAATACGAATACTGTAAGGGTTTTTGGACCATATTAGATCCGCCATTTTGAATTTCGCAAATCTGACTTCAGATTTTCGATCAGTGACCTAGATAACGTCATTTTTACTTCATTTCTTAGAATTTCGTTATCAAAATGTTTCAAAAAGTACTGAACCGACAAAATCTGAGATCCAATCATTTCTAAGTTTCGATAAACCGCGTCGATTGAGACCAAATTGATAAAAATCCGATCTCTCGTTCTCGAAATATCGTCAGTCAAAAAATAGATAGAGTCTCGCGCCAAGTACATTAAAAAGTCTCTTCATAACGTGGAGGATAATCTGGTGAAAAAACTAAACTTTTGGAACTAAACGTGGCAAACCTTTTTTTCTTTCCATTTTCACGACCGTTCGGATATGTGCCGAATGGAACAAGACGTTCGCCGGTTCGTCTTGTGTTTCGAATCATGGAATGAAATTTAATTAATATTCCCACAGCGTCAGAAGTAGCGTGTAAGGTGATGTTCCTGTACACGATCGCGTTATGCTCCCTAGGAGGGGGCAGAGAAGACTAATGCTTCTGCTTTTGTGAGTTTAAAATGTTCGAATGTATCCTCTTCCTGGGACCCACGATACTCGCCACACCCGGCCCGTGGCCGTGGTACGAGGTGTGCGTTTCTTTCTACTGTATTACATTGCCCGTGGATAGTCTCTATGATGAATGGCGACGTTTACTAAAACAATATTTCAATTAAGCCTACCGTTACTGAAACTCGAGACCCAGGCTCCAACGATATTGTAAAAGCCGAATTAACAATACGAAATTCAAATCTCAACCTTCGTGTTGAGGCCCTGATTTTCAATCACGCATATCTTCCAAACGGTCAATTCTACGCGAAAAAATGTCGGAATATTTTTTGTGGAGAATTTTATGAGCTTCAAAATCAATTCATATCATTTTTTACCTGGGAGTAGCCGAAAGTTAGTTATTGGCATTTTTATATGATAAGACCCCGATGATTATGTCCTGAATATCTCGTAAACGGTCGATTTGAGGTGAAACGTGATCCGAACCTTTTCTGTAGGAAATTTCATAAGCTTCAAAATGAATTTCATTCACTTTTTACCTAAGATCAACCGGAAGTGAGATATTGGCGGAAGAATATAAGAACTATTGTTACAACTCGGAAGTAAGTTATCTCATAAGGCCCCGATGATTGTGTCCTGGATATCTCGTAAACGGTCGATTTGAGGTGAAACATGATCGAAAACTTTTTTGTGGGAAATTTTACGCGCTTCAAAATCAGTGCAATTCATTTTCTTCCTATGAGCAACCGGAAGTAAGATATCGGCGAAAGGAGAGAGGAACTATTAATTTAACTCGGAAGTAAGTTATGGCACACTTAAGTCATGAGACCCCGATGATTGGGTCCTGTATATATCGTAAACGATCGATTTGAGGTGAAATGTGATCGGAACCTTTTTTGTAGGAAATTTTACAAGCTTCAGATTCGATCCAATTCATTTTTTTCCTACAAGCAACCGGAAGTGAGATATTGGCTGAATAAGGTGAGAAGTGTTTAATGATTAAAATCGACATATTTATCTGTTTGTTGAATATGGATGGGGTAAGTTTTCATGCATTGCTCGATTATTGCGAATCGAATTGAACCGGAGTTCTTGGAACTGTGAGTAGAGCTTGAGATCGCGGTTTTGCGGGCGTTAAGATCGCGTTGGGTAATTAAGAGGTCGGTGTATAATTAAGATAGCCTTACGCGGGGCGAGTCGACTCGGCTTGTATTAATCGGCAGTTGAAAAAAAGGGGTAATAAGAGTATACAGGACCCCGGAGGAATGCGATTCTCGTGGTCGTCGTCAAAGGATATTTTTTTACAAGAGCCAACCGCGTGGGCGTGAGACATCGCGTCGGTTCGAATAATCTCTCGACGATAATTGGACCGAATGTTAGAAGCTGCAGGTTGCTTTCGACCCGGTCTAGAAGCCCTTTGGGCCTTCTGCAGAGACCGGAATTTCCTCTAATTGTATTGACGTGCCCGAGCCTCGAAGAATACCAAAGGATATCTCGAAACTCCATGTTATTTAATACACGATCACATTTATTAACTCACCTAAACACCGGCCCTTAGTTAGTCGCTTCGAAATCCCCCTTCGAAAGTACCCTTGACTGCGAGAACCTCTGGACCACAACCCAGCCGCAAAGGAGTTTCACGTTCACTCTTTGCTAACTCCTTCAGAGAACCCCGAAATTAAAAGCCTCATATCTTCCAACTGGTTGGTTCCACGAAAAAAATTATTGGGACAATATTTGTAGGAAATTTAAAAAGCTTTAAAATTGGTTTAGACTGTTTTTCACCTAGAATCAACCGGAAGTGAGATATTGGCGAGAGAAGATTTTATCATGTTCACTTTTTGCTATAACCCCTTCGAAGTAACCTGAAATTAGAAGCCTTATATCTTCTAATCGGTCAATTTCACGAGAAAAAATGTAGGTACAATATTTGTAGAGAATTTGAAGAACTTGAAAATCGGTTCAGACCATTTTTGACTCAGGAGTAACCGGAAGTGAGATATTGGGGAGAAAAAAGTTTTCACATTCAGTCTTACGCTAACCTCTTCAGAGAACCTCGAAATTAAAAGCCTTATATCTTCCAATCGGTTGGTTCTACGAGAAAAATCATTGATACAATATTTATAGAGAACTTAAAGAGCTTGAAAATCGGTCTAAACTATTTTTGACCTAGGAGTAACCGGAAGTGAGATATTGGGGATAGAAGATGAAAACTTGGGAAAGACGGTTTGTCACTGCATCGTTATAATCTATCGCGTATAATTAATTATATTTGGGGATACGAGAGAGTTTATTTACTGTTTCAAGTGAACGTATTGTGAGATAAACGTCGTTCCACCCACACGTGCGGCACCCTGATAGATATAAGTATTTATATCCGAGGTGATGGTTGATACGGAGCATTGACGTCATAGATATTAACCTGTTGACCCTCCGAAATCTATCTGTTTGTTAAGTGACAACATATTGACAGTCGCTTATTCTCTTCGGTCATAAAAAAAAAAAAAAAAACTGACGGATAAAGGAAAGGATGAGCTTGATTTATGAAAAATAATAAAAGGAATGAAAAAATGGTAATAAAACTTGAGAACAAAAAGCCAATTTAACGTCACCAAGTCATAAAAGGATCAAAATTTAATCAAAGTTCTTCACACATCTCAATCAATTATAAATTTTAACTCTCAACGTAAACTTGTCATAATCAACTCGAAAATGAAAATACAAGACTTGGTTATGATGTTTGATAATTTTTTTAACGACATCTTCAGAACCAATAAACGAATTTTTGTCAATTTTGTCTCAATTCACACGGTTTTTGGAAACTTTTGACTGGCTTGATTCGATATTTTGACGAATAGCTTTTGGGTCTTTCAAAGAACAAAATTTTGATAAAAGAAAAACAGATTTAGATGAAAATCGGCATCTCGAAGGTTTTCTACGGGTCACTGAATTCAAATTCACTGAATTGGATTCGCAAAATGAAATATGAGCTGTTTAATATTTTTTTCACTATGACTGAATTTGAGATCTTTCAGCTTGTTGACCCAAACTCTCATTATTGTTATCATTATTCTTATTATCATCATGAAAATTGATCAAGTGCGAAATGAACAAATATTTTTATTCTAATTCTTGATTTCCTTGCGATTGGAATTTTTTCAACAGTTCATCAATTAAAATTTTTACAACTTATCTGATGACTTTAATATTCTTGTTGTTATTGTATTCGCACAAACGACTCGACCGCGGATGTCGTAACGCGAACTACGATCAGCTGTTGTTATCGACGCTGATATCATCATAATACTAATTATCGCATGTAATACAATTTTTTTTTCGTTTCACACCACCGGCTTACACATCTTTGTTAAGAAATCGATGAATATGCATGTGGATATTTAGGCATCATACACACAGTGATTTCGAAACGATAATAACGATCGGGTGTAAGAATTCGTCCTGGAAAAGAAAGTAATTAAATACTGTCTCGTATATTGAAGATATCCTGAGACTGAGACGGAGGCTGCGATGGACCATAGATGGGATTGAATCAACAGGTGGTTGCGGGCCTCGCGTGTCTCTTTGAGCGTGAAGCGAGGAGATGCCTCGAGTCTTCGTCTTCGTCTCGGGGTTCGAATCTTCGATCCAATTACCGTCTGTTTAATATCTCGATTAAGGTATCCGGTACCGAGTCGTTATAATTAATCGATCGGTTAACGAAAGCAAATTTTCTGTTGAGCATTGGATCGTCGGAGCAATTCCGATACGGTCGTCCTCCGATCTCGGGTCTATACAAGACTACAAGAGGCCTAATTATTGTCGAATACAGCGTGGGCTAAGCCTCGATCGATATATGTGTATATCGAATGCCCAGCATCGATATATTAATTAAAACATTAACCGAGGTGGGTCTGACAGCGCGCTCACGCCCAGTGCTGATCAACTAAATCACTTTTTCTTCTATCAACGCCTCGGAAGAGCTTTATTCATTCCGTCAGTCCGCGGAGAGCCGTGCTGACCATTCGAGCCATTTTTAATAATTTTTAAACACAGAATAAAATTGTTGGACCCAAGAAATCGGTTGCTTAATCCCAAGATCAATAATTGATTCTAGTCTTACTGGTCAGACGGAACCGATAATTGTTTTGTTCATTCAGAAGCAAATATCATTTGACCGTGGTAAATATCGAGTTGATAACATTTCGTACCTAGTAACCGATTTTTTCAAGTCCAACACATTTTTTCCTGCGTTCAAATGAGGAATTCCAATAATTTTGATAAGTTTTGTGGGTCTACATCGAAGAAACGTCTGTGAATTTCGTGATAAATGGTTCGGGTCTTCGTTTTCGGGATGGCGAATACGTCTTCCGGTTCGTTTGGAACGAGACGCAGACATTCTGGATCCAAAACTGTAATTTTCGAGACCCGGTCGATCGTCGATGATTCGGTCCTTCGGGACTTTAGCCGCGATCGATATTCAAAGATCGTTGTCGCGACGTATGGATGTGGCGAGAGTGGCGTATCGTCGATGATAATGCCCGCGGAAGTAATGGAAACAGCGTTATTCATAATCTCGTAGAAATCGGGATGAATTATACGACGTGGAGTGTGAAATCTGATAAACCGATATTCCCTCACGATACTTGACGTGATTGTGCGGTCTTCGTTACCCCCGCCTGCAATGCCATTAACGATACTGCTGAAGCCAAATTTATACCCACCGAATACCGATTTTTGCATTTTTATTGTAGCCAAAGCCAAAGAAGGGTTGAGTCGTCGACGATCGGCTGGGTCTCAAAAATTACGATTCTGGATCTAGAATAATCGTGTATGTTCTTTCAAAATAGTCAAAAGACCTAAATTTGTGATATTGAGAACCAGAAAACGGTTGTGGTCAATAAAATTTGAAAAGATTCACGGATCTTCCTACCATCTTTGGATCTGAAACGTACAAGATTATTGGCAAAATTTGCTCCTAATTTCACACACCGGAAGACCGTAATTCGCCGGGGTCTTTCTCCTGCCCCCATTTCACGCCCAAGTATGTTGAAAAGCTGCGTTGATATAGAAATACTATAAAGTATCTTGTTTCAAAATAATCATAGGTTATAGAATAATAATAATCCTGAGATTCTTCATCTGATTTAGATTCATGGTCAGTTTTTTTGGGGTGAAAAAAAATCGTAAAATTTGACCATCGCGATGGCAGCGTTTCAGTGTCTCTGATACCGTCGCCTCGTCTCCCAGGCTCCAGATGCAGCTTGAATCGAAGTAACGAATTACGTCGCAGCTGTGCCAGACGTCGTCGACGGTCTTCCCCGACGTGTACAAGCTTCACACACACATGGCAATGGTACTTTCGGTACAAAGGGGTGGACCATTTCGGCCTGACCACCCGTCCCAAGCCCCCAAGCTTACGGGGTTCTGTCAAGAAATTACGTCGTAGATGCGTACAAACTCGTTGCTGACCCTCCCCTAACGTTCTTCTTACGTTTCGCTTGCGCGGTTCCCACGCGTTTTCACTGCGCACCCGGCACGGGGTGGAGGCAGGGAACCCTCTACCCTCTCATCGAAATCTTCAACCCCAAGGGGTCCCTCGCGACTCGGTCCTAGGTGTTCGGTGGGACCTCGTGGGACTCCCAGGGGTGATGGAAGCAGGATCCTGAGGAAACAAACCTGAGCTGCACAGTACCTATGCCAAGTGTGCGAATTATTCAACTGCACCATACGATTGAATGAGTCTCAGGGCTCGAATGAACTGTGTTTGGTACACATTCAGATTTGTGTCATTATTATCGTTATTTCCTTTTGTTTCGACAGTATTATTCGGGTCATGATGTAATTCGTAGCAATTTCAATCACAGTCAGGATAATCAATCGAGAAATATAGAATGTAGATTTTCAGGATCATTAATCGTTGAATATTATCATGTTTTTCTTGGATTGCAGCGATTGCAAGTGATTTCATAGTGGTTCACATTGGATCTCAAAAATTACTTTCTCGTATTTCAGTTCTGAAACTTAGCTTCTCAACGATTTACTTGATATTCTTAAGTCTTTTGTGACGATTCATTGATTGTCTTGTATTCGCCAATTTTTCAATTTTTGATCACAGTAGTATTCAGTATTTACGATCCTTCATTAGGAATTTCTAAATTTGAGAGTGCTTACCTCAGATTTTGAACATCAGTTGATAGAAAAATCATTGGAAACCAAGTTCTGAGGAAATCAGACGAATTTTACAAATTTCCATCCGCTCTATCGAATCTGAGTGAAAATTAGTGTAGAATTTTCATAGAATTCGATAGAAAATCTACTCATTACGTCGAATTCTAACTCAGAGACGATTTTCATACGGTACAGAAAAAATTACAACATGCAAGAAAATGTAAAACGAAAAACTCGTCTAAAAATTGTCTGAAACAAAAAAAAAATCTATAAACTTTATTAATCTGTATGAAAAACTGTAGAGGCTTATAAGTAGGATTTTTTTGTCCTTCTCGATGAAAATCAACAGAATAACCGCCATATCAAAATTAAGTGTCAAATTTGGCAGTTTATTTGCTCATTTTGGCAGTTTTCCGTTCTTTAAAAATATATTAAATTTACTACCACAAAGAAAAGCTTCTTTACGACGTTCAGAAATTGTGTGAAGATCGATGAGACGAAATTTGATAAGGATAGCTCGAAAATTCGTCGTTCCGAATCTTCCAGGTTTTGTTTTTCAAGCGAGTGTAAACTGGACTCATTGTCGAAAATCATTCATTCTAAGAAGAAAAAGAAGAAGAAGAAGAAGAAGAAGAAGAAAAAGAAGAAGTAGAGGAAGAAGAAGAAGCGGAAGATGTGGAGGAAGAAGAAGAAGATAAGCATGAAAATCAGCAATTTTCATATTATCCCTCGATCATTAATATTTCCTCAATATGTAAACTTTCCTCAGAGTGTATGTAAGAAGAAGAAGAAGAAGAAGAAGAAAGAGAAGAAGTAGAGGAAGAAGAAGAAGAGGAAGATGTGGAGGAAGAAGAAGAAGATAAGCATGAAAATCAGCAATTTTCATATTATCCCTCGATCATTAATGTTTCCTCAATATGTAAACTTTCCTCAGAGTGTATGTAAGAAGAAGAAGAAGAAGAAGAAGAAAAAGAAGAAGTAGAGGAAGAAGAAGAAGCGAAAGATGTGGAGGAAGAAGAAGAAGATAAGCATGAAAATCAGCAATTTTCATATTATCCCTCGATCATTAATATTTCCTCAATATGTAAACTTTCCTCAGAGTGTATGTAAGAAGAAGAAGAAGAAGAAGAAAAAGAAGAAGTAGAGGAAGAAGAAGAAGAGGAAGATGTGGAGAAAAAAGAAGAAGATAAGCATGAAAATCAGCAATTTTCATATTATCCCTCGATCATTAATATTTCCTCAATATGTAAACTTTCCTCAGAGTGTATGTAAGAAGAAGAAGAAGAAGAAGAAGAAAAAGAAGAAGTAGAGGAAGAAGAAGAAGCGAAAGATGTGGAGGAAGAAGAAGAAGATAAGCATGAAAATCAGCAATTTTCATATTATCCCTCGATCATTAATATTTCCTCAATATGTAAACTTTCCTCAGAGTGTATGTAAGAAGAAGAAGAAGAAGAAGAAAAAGAAGAAGTAGAGGAAGAAGAAGAAGAGGAAGATGTGGAGAAAAAAGAAGAAGATAAGCATGAAAATCAGCAATTTTCATATTATCCCTCGATCATTAATATTTCCTCAATATCGAAGTCAACACCCACACAAATCGTCACACAGAGTAGGTATAAAATATAGCTACCACGAGCTACAATCCGAGATGAGGGATCAGTCCCCCTCTCTCCCCCTTCCCTCACGACCCCGCGAGGGTACAACTTGCATCGTACAAAACCCCCACCCCGTATATATCTGTCGCGTGTCCGATTCCCCACTCCTCCTCATCTCTCAAGGAAGGTATAAGGTTCTCGAATCCTCGCGTATCCCCCCCGGTCCACCACACACACACACCCGATGCACCACTCCGTTCCGAGGCAGGAGGAGGAGGAGGAGGAGGAGGGAAGCTCGAAAAGTGGGAAGTTTGAAATGAGAAGTGAGTGGGAAGTGGGAGGACTGCACACAGGCCCTCACTCCCGGCCCGCTACGCTCGCACGTACGTACGTGAGCCTAGCAATAAACGAAAGAGAGAAAGAGATATAGAGGCTCGCGTCCTCGTCGAGTGTCCACCGCAGGTATCGCAGTCACAGGCACATCCATAGATGCGTTAGTGAGGCGCGGCGGCGGCGGCGGCCGCGCGCGGTCACCTGTTGCGAAGTTTAAAGCTTTAGAGAGGGGCGGGGAGGGGAGGGGAGGGGCGACACGGGTGGGGAAATGCGAGGGGGGGTTATACCCGAGGGCGATCGAGGACGGGGTGCATTTCAGACGCCGACGCCACCGACGCCGGACGTCCTCATAAGATTTAATTGAATTGCGTCACATATACATATTACATGTGTCTCCTCTACTCTGATACGGAACACACACTCCCACACTG
The DNA here is from genome assembly GCA_018257835.1 of Euura lappo. NCBI lineage: Eukaryota > Metazoa > Arthropoda > Insecta > Hymenoptera > Tenthredinidae > Euura > Euura lappo. The sequence continues at coordinate 53,370 of JAEUYN010000415.1, read as the reverse complement.
GGAGATAAACGATAATTATATTGTTATTATTGTAAATAAAACAAGAAACAACAGCAAAAAAAAATTAAATTATCCTCGATGATGATTTTATTTTTTCGATGATTGTGCAGTTCGGCAAGAGTGTGACTGGGGTTTCTCATATTATGATCCATGTGGATGTGAACTGTCAATTGAGATAAATCAGAATAGAAAAATAATAATCGTGTATTTTTAATCTATATAAACGATAATTTAATATCTGTGTGAAGTTATATGATAATAGTTTTTTTTAAGTACACAGAAGTGCATCGATAGAAGTGATTATTAATTTTCATTCACTGAAGCATCGAATAGCCGGGATTGAATCGTTGCAGGAAAGGTCTAGAAAAATTATCACGCTGCCTTCTGTACCAGAGGTGAGTTTTTCTAAAATAGTTTAAATTAAAAAAAAATATAAAAAATTCTACTAAAATTTGTCTTTACAGCGTTATAACGAAAGTGCAGGTGAAAATTTGATTTTCAGGCACTTTCACTAATTCATTCGAAAACCTGGCTCACAATTAATTTTGACCAAATATCACATACATACGTATATAGGAGGGGGGAAACCTCGCGACAAATTGACGCCTGATTATACCGTTCCCGTTCCGATTTAGCAAATCGGGGGTGGAAAGTGTGGAATGTCTGCGGAGTGAGTCAACCACACGGCTAATTGCTCGTTAGCTGAAACGGCTCAGATTATACCGTATCTCTTCTTTGACTCTGATAATTCGAACATTCCAACTTCGTACATACGGAGAATGTTCGGCTTACAGAAGCAATAATCGATCGTTTCGATTTATTGATCTGCGAAAAACCCAAAAATTGAAGGACCGCCACTTTTCACCCTCTAAAATCCAGAAATTACCACTGATAATGGACCCGATTTTACGGAAATAAAGTGGAATTCGAAGCTAGCAGCGATAATTAGCAGCCAAAAGTTTTGAATTCGATTGAAATCAGACGATGAGACACAAGTATTAGAATTTTGTGAAATACTTTTACGAAAATGAAGAGAAGACATGAAGAGAAGTTTGAAATGTTTGGCTGCTATCCTTGCGACCGCTGTAAAGTGTAAAAAGACGTCGACTTTTCCCTGACTGAAATACTGACGAATTAGTCGTTATTCAAGTATATAATAAATAATGCTCTGAATCGATGGTGAAAGAAATCTATTTTTGAGAATACTTTTTAACCGACTTCAAAAAGGAGGAGGTTCTCGATTCGGTTGTGTTTTTTTAAATGTTTGTTATTAACTCCGTCATTTATCAACCGATTTGGAAAATTCTTTTTTTATTCGGAAGGGTATAGTTTCAGATTGGTCCCATATAAATTTCATCGAAATCGGCCAAGTAGTTTGGTTTTGAAGTCGGTTTTTTTGTCACTCGTAACGCTTGTTCATTCATAATTCATACAAGTTTTGCTACTGTTTCCATTGATCAAGATTTCCGCGCGAAGAAGACAACAAAATCGCTGGGAATCTTTTATTCGTCGACGTTATTCCGACCATTTTTCGGATTCTGACCATTTTTTTCTAATTTCCTGACTTCCTGATGTGATAGACGTGAAATTAGGCAGAATCTCATGTTAAGGATGAAATGTTTTTGACAAACCACAAAAAATATCGCGTGCTTGCATGAGGGCGTTGACGAAGATCGCAGTGATTTGAGGTCGATAAACTGTAAAATGATTGATCATCAATCACGCAAGATTTTTATTTCGTGATGACTGCTAGACCTGAACCTCGTCTCTCAATTATTGCTGGAGTATTTTTTCCGTTACTATTTCATGCCTCTGAAAATATGGTCCCAATCAGTCGAATTATAAGTAATTCTATCGAATATTCGAGGCTCCTTCTTTCTCTGATTTAATTGTGTCACTTTTTTCCTACTTTTGGGCTCCGATATTGCGTCCAACTCGAGGAGCATCGGGTACTAGAAACCATGAAAATTGGTTCTCAATTAACCGAAAGCTGTATCATAGCGATTCATCATCGAGATTCTAGACGCCGTGTCTGAATGGGCGCGTGCGGCGCGCTCCTCCGGATCCTTGATCCCCTGAGAGATCTTGAGAGGGTTTCGGCTCTTCCCATTCTTTTTTTTTCTCCTTTTTGTTATCCACCCTCTCACAATGTGTGTGCATGCGTCGCGAGTCTTTGGAACTTGACGTCCGCAGCTGCTGCGATTTGCAATTCATCGGCGCGAGCCCCGCGCTCACACACACCGGAGAAACCGGAGAGTTTGATGAGCATCCAGACTGCGATCTGTAATTCCAGGGTCTCTTCGACTTTCTTCAAGCACGAGGCGCAACGATACCTCATTCATGATCATCGTGGTCCCAGTTGAAATTGTTGGATCCAAGAAATCGGTTGCTTAATCCCAAGATCAATAATTGATTCTAGTCTTACTGGTCAGATGGAACCGATAATTGTTTTGTTCATTCAGAAGCAAATATCATTTGACCGTGGTAAATATTGAGTTGATAACATTTCGTACCTAGTAACCGATTTTTTCAAGTCCAACACATTTTTTCCTGCGTTCAAATGAGGAATTCCAATAATTTTGATAAGTTTTGTGGGCCTACATCGAAGAAACGTCTGTGAATTTCGTGATAAATGGTTCGGGTCTTCGTTTTCGGGATGGCGAATACGTCTTCCGGTTCGTTTGGAACGAGACGCAGACATTCTGGATCGAAAACTGTAATTTTCGAGACCCGGTCGATCGTCGATGATTCGGTCCTTCGGGACTTTAGCCGCGATCGATATTCAAAGATCGTTGTCGCGACGTATGGATGTGGCGAGAGTGGCGTATCGTCGATGATAATGCCCGCGGAAGTGATGGAAACAGCGTTATTCATAATCTCGTAGAAATCGGGACGAATTCGTTACCCCCGCCTGCAATGCCATTAACGATACTGCTGAAGCCAAATTAATACCCACCGAATACCGATTTTTGCATTTTTATTGTAGCCAAAGCCAAAGAAGGATTGAGTCGTCGACGATCGGCTGGGTCTCAAAAATTACGATTCTGGATCTAGAATAATCGTGTGTGTTCTTTCAAAATAGCCAGAGGACCTGAATTTGTGACATTGAGAACCAGAAGACGGTTGTGGTCAATAAAATTTGAAAAGATTCACGGATCTTCCTACGATCTTTGGATCTGAAACGTACAAGATTATTGGCAAAATTGAGAAATCTCGAGTCAGATTCGTGCTCCTAATTTCACACACCGGAAGACCGTAATTCGCCGGGATTTTTCTCCCGCCCCTATTTCACGCCCAAGTATGACGAAAAGCTGCGTTGCTAATAGACTTACACACAGAAGCCATGTTGGGTCCGAACGCCTACTCTAGGTTTTTGAGGTGCACCGTTTAGTCGGGCGAAAATCGTTTCAGGATTTCTTGTGACTCGAATCACGCGCAGTAAATCTCCGAGGCGTTATAGGCTTTGTTGCTCTGAGAATGAGCTAGGAGGCCGCAGCGCCACGAGTCTTTGGCAAAAAAAAGAATAAGAAAGAGGGAAAAAAAGGGACCGAGAATAGCATAATGGCAAAACACGTATATTTGAGGGAGCGAAACACCGTTTGACCGTTTTGACCGCTCGGCATCCACTCTACCGTATCCTGTACTGCATTCGCCTCGAGGCGTGCGCCAGAGGGCTGGCGTCTCGTGGTCAACGCGTGCCTCTATCAGCTGTTGCGTGACTGCTGCTGCGCGATACTCTACACAACAATAATGACATGTCATTGTTGTCTTCTTCTCGACTTCGACTCACTTCACTCTTCGGTTTATTCTTAGTCTTTCCATTCTTCTTCTTCTTCTTCTTCTTCTTCATCTTCTTCTTCTTCTTCTTCATTAGAATAACGAATGATTTATTTATTTAGACTTTCTATAATTTATAGAAACGATAGAATTTGAAACGCATTTTTTTTTCTAACCTTCAAATCGTTTCTGGATAATTTTATGAATAATTACTTTTTGAATTTATTATCGTAAATTAAAATAATGTTTCCGAAGAATCCAGTCTCATATTTTATGCTTTCAAACTGTTGAGCAAAGTTGATTTATCTATAATAAAAGAAATACAGGCCATTTTTTTTCTTGTTTTTTTTTTCCCAGATTTATTTTTCACTTGAGCGTAATTGCTAAAAGTGAAGTGAATAAATGACATAGAAACGTCGTGATCTATTTTCGTATTAAACTCGTTAAATTTCGAGAACACGAAAAAAATTGGATACAATTATGAATGAAAAACTCGACAACGTTTTTTCTTTTTTAGAAAAATAGTTTGAATTAGCTGGATGATAAAATTTTTAATTTGAAAAGCAATATTATATCATTCTGTCTTATTAATTTCTTCAATAGCGCGTTCAAAGTCATCGATATAATAGTTTTATTGGTGTATATAGCAAACCGTGTCGCTAATATTCGCATATTTATTACCGATCAACGATTTCCGTTAATTTCACCATAATTATAAGCGCTATAAATATCGAGTTTACAACCCGCAACGTGCGTTACATGCGCGACTAATTCCTCCGTGGAGATACTTTTTCACCTGTTGCCTTGTGTCGCGGCCACGGGGGGGCTCAGAGTCAGAGTCAGAGTCCCTTATATACAGTATTGAGTATGTATTCGACATCAATCCAAGATTCCTAATGAAAAAAAAGTGGATAAAAAAAAGGATAATCAATTTTGAGAAATTATCGATCCACGCAATCGACGATTCTATGCAAATAATATAATACATTATATACTTTACAAGAAATAAAAAAAAAAAAAATACAAATCTAGAGAAAGAAGAAGAAATCCAGAGCGCGAAAACTAGGATAAAAGTGAAGTTTGCAACAAACTCGGCTAAAATAATTTTTTTTCAACAATTAATAATCTACGTTACTACGATGAGGTAGAAAAATTAAGAAACAATTAACAATTATATAGTCTGAAGTTGCCTACACTGTAAAAAATGATTGTGAATTTACTACACAATACCTACACGAAAGTTTTGTAAAATTACAAATTCAGTATAGCAAAGTGAATTGCTATGCATGTTCTTTGAATTTATGAACAAATTTTTAATATTACTATATAGTCATCGCAAAAGTACGAAATAATATATGAATTTTACAATATTGTGTAGTAAATTCACCGTATTTGTGAATTAATTTTACTAAAATGTGAAGTAATTTTATGACTTTTGTATGTGAATAAAACTTCCAATACATTGTTGGAAGTTTAAAAGAAACATTTTTTACAGTGTACGATCTAAAAAGAGCTTTCAAACTATCCGATTCTGAAAGTTTGTTCATCGATCCTGTATTATATCGTTAGAAATTCACTGTCTATACATAGACAAAATTGTTGATCGCTGAAAAATCGCGTGGGCGGAGCTACCTGTATCTTCTTAATTGGCGAACAACTGGCTACCTCAAAACTACCATCAATTAGATCCTGTCAAAGGAGGTAGGGAGGGGGAGTTTATCGCCTCTGCCTCCTTCTTTGGTATTCCACACCTAACATCGAGATCAGCTTCCAACGTGAACCGCGTCCGCGATCTAATCCACCTTCTGCACAATCTCCGCAGCGGCTCTGTCGCAAACCGACTCCCCCGCTCGCGCGCGTCGCGACGCGTCGCGGTCGTGTCGTTTGCAGATTGTAGACGCACGTACCTGTTGCGCCGTGTTTCGCGAGGCGCGACGCGCGGAGATGACGGGGCGCGTCGAGTGGAGTGAAGCGAAGTCGAGTCAAGTAGAGGGCTAGAAGCAGAGGCAGAGGCAGAGGCAGAGGCAGAGGCAGAGGCAGAGGCAGAGGCAGAGGCAGAGGCAGAGAGGCAGAGGCAGAGGCAGAGGCAGAGGCAGAGGCAGAGGCAGAGGCAGAGGCAGAGGCAGAGGCAGAGGCAGAGGCAGAGGCAGAGGCAGAGTCGGTGGATACGATATCGCGCTAACAACGGTCGAGTGATTGGTTCCGCGTACGGCTAGAGGCTAGCGCAGGTTCGCGTGTCAGCCATTAGCCTCCTGTCTTCGGGCGAATCGGACGACTATATGGGTACCGAGCGCTATTATATCATGTATCCATATTCGCATATTCATAGTCACATCTGTGAACCTAGACTGTTGGAAAAAATTTGGAAAATTTAACGTGTTATTTTTATGTCGATATTATACCATATAGAACACAGATCATCATTAATATCGAATTGAGATATAGAATTTCATTGAATTAGAATATAGATTTATGTCATTTTAATATTAAATATCTAGTTTTTACATGTTTTTTTTTTTTGTTTCTTTTTCATTCAATAATACAACAAAATACATATCGTGTGTCTAATGGTATAAGGACGTATGCGCCAATATACGACTTTTTACCATGCGTAAAGGTAAAAGGGCATATCGATTTTTTTCTCCGTATTTCCGCTTAACATGTGAAAATACGTTCAGAAACATGAAATTGCGAAATTGATCGACTAACGGTGAAAGGTCGTAGGTACGGGCGGTTACGTCCTTTTATTTCCACTTGAGAAAAAAAAAAATCGTGATCACTAATGATATAAGGGCGCATCGGCAATTTCTTTTTAATACTTTTTTTATAAAACCTCTAAAAACCTCTGAAACGCATAGATAAATCGAATTTCGGACGAAATTCCAAAATTTTTATTTTTTAATAAAAAAAATTAACAAGCTAAAGGTAAAAGGGCGCATCGACAATTTTTTTTTTAATACTTTTTTTTACAAAACCTCTAAAAACCTCTGAAACGCATAGATAAATCGAATTTCGTCCGAAATCCGTCCGGAAAAAAAAATTGTCGATGCGCCCTTTTACCTTTAGCTTTTTAATTTTTTTTATGAAAAAATAAAAATTTTGGAATTTCGTCCGAAATTCGATTTATCTATGCGTTTCAGAGGTTTTTAGAGGTTTTATAAAAAAAGTATTAAAACAAAATTTTCGATGCGCCCTTTTACCTTTAGCTTGTTAATTTTTTTTATTAAAAAATAAAAATTTTGGAATTTCGTCCGAAATTTGATTTATCTATGCGTTTCAGAGGTTTTTAGAGGTTTTATAAAAAAAGTATTAAAACAAAATTTTCGATGCGCCCTTTTACCTTTAGCTTGTTAATTTTTTTTATTAAAAAATAAAAATTTTGGAATTTCGTACGGAATTCAATTTATTTATGCGTTTCAGAGGATTTTAGATGTTTTGTAAAAAAATGATATAATATAAATAAAAATGGTGGATACGACCATACATCATTAGTGAACACGATTTTTTTTGTCTAATCTAGAAATGAAAGGATGTAACCGCCAGTACTTACGACCTTTCACCTTTATTATTTCTTTCGGCTAATTTTCATAGATATATGCGTTTTGGACACTATAGTAGCGAATGGCAAAGGACAAAAAAAATATACGACCTTTTACCACCAAAATCAACTTTTTGGTGGATACGACCTTATACCACTAGACACGCGATATATTGAAATCAACATAACACAATTTTTTTTTCTCTGTGGATCTGTTTCAAAACTTTATTTCGAATACTAGAGTCTAAAAATTGATAAATACTGCAACCGTGCATTTGTGCGAATTAACTCGAGGTGGGGGGGGTTAGCGAGCCGGTGAACGAACCCCGTATATATATATATATATATATATATACCCGCGTCATACATACGAAGAAATGTATAAAATAAAAAGAGAATAAAAGACGAAAGAGAGAGAAAGAGAGGGGGGGGGGGATAAACAAAAAGAGAAGAAGATAAAGAAAAACACAGCCTATATATAGCTTTCACGGTGTATTACACATACCTGTAGGTATATACGGGATGTAGTAACGGTCGCGGCAAAGACGTTACGGGGACACACAGAGTGAGCCGGGTATACATACCTGAGGCATTATGACCCGACGAGATCTTTATGTGAGATCTACCCCCGAGGCCAGAGCAGGAGAGGCTAAGGCTGCAAGGGCCGAAGAGAGAACGAGAGAGGGACTCGGTGGCGCGCGCGACGGATCCGAGTGGCTGCTGCGGTTTTATTCTCCCCCTTTAATCTTAATTCTGGGGTTTTTTTTTTCCACTTTACTTATTTTAGAATCGATTTTATCGATACGTCAGACGTTTGATTCGTTTCAATTTAGATTCTAGTTGTCAGTCACGGAGACGGTAGTAAATCTTTTTTTTTTTTGAAACTCTTATTTTTTCTAAAATAATTGATCGAACTCAATATGTATATATATGTATTTTTTGATCATTTGAATCAATATTGGTTTATTTTAGACTCAATTTTCTTTATCGTTATTCAATTTTTTTTTTTTCACTCTAATACAAAATTCTTCATATTCAATGTTAAATGAAACAAACTCAGGATATTTTTATGCAAACTCGAATTAATTCAGTCAAATTTATCAGTAATTCATCAATATCTCAATTAATCGTTTCTAATTCAATAAATTTTTGTCAAATAATTCAGGTTATAATCTCAGGTGATCAGCTCTTATTAGGTATATTTGTTCAATTCAACTGAATTCTCTCATCGATCAAGTTAATTCGTCACAAATTTAGTTTCATTCAAATAATTTCACAAAAATCATTGTTGCATCAAAGATAACAATAACAATAATCGTTCATTTTTCCCCAAGATATCGTATATTTATAACGACTATTCTCCGTTGCGGTCTGGGTTTCATTTTTCTTTTCTTTTCTTTTCGTTTTTTTTTTTTTTTTTTTTTATTCCGTCTCGGATGGTTACATTGTGACGCGTTTCTCGCGCGCGCGTGCCCGAAGATGCTGTGTTAGCCAGTGGGTCCGTTGCACCTGGATATAACTGAGACGGGGATCCCCAGAGCGGGTCGAGGAGGGTCGGGTCATATAAGAAAGCGCGGGTAGATTCTCAATGTTACGCGTATACAGGGGCAGGGGGCACGTGAGACGAGCGCGATCCAGCTGTTTGATCGAGCACGTGCTCGAAGGGGCTCCTTCAAGGCATCTGTATTTGTCCCGAGGATCGCATTCGACGGGGGGAAGGGGGGTGAAGGACACCGATCAAAGATCGATCTCTCATTTCTCCATTCTTATTATTCACGCGCATTATATATACTACTATACTATACTATATATGTATATATCGCATTGTACTTTGAGTCTGCATGGTACATGAGGTAAACGCTCCGGTTTCTGACCCCTTGGCCCCTTTTTTTTCACTTCATTCTACGATATCACGTTAGGCTGATGAAAAATAATCATCAAGGAGGAACGTTGGATCATTCAATGTACGCTGTAGTCCAAAAATCTGATATGAAATCGCGTTATTGATGACTAAAAGTGACTGCGAAGTTTTTCATGCGGCAAGAAGGGGTCAAATACCGGGTCCTTTCGGTATTCTGTGTATTTCAGCGTTGCGATAGTTTCTGACCCCTGGGTTAACGAGGGACGTAACCTCAATAGTATTTTTTTTTTTTTTTGTAAATACGTTCACCTCGTTGAAACGGACACATTCGACCTGGTCAACGTGAATATTTGTTGAATTTGTAGGAACTATGAGATCTAATCTGATAATTATTGGAATGAACCGCGCGCGACTCCGAAGACTAAACTAGCTGTAGCGAGCAGAGTGTCGGAAACTAGGGTAGCAGTGTGTACAGCAATTATCGAGTGTCAGAAACTAGCAGCTGTACTAGACTCGAATAAAAGATTATTGTCAAATCACTCATCGAATTATAGATTGAAAAGATGATCGTTTCTTGCCTGAGAAAGTATCAATTCATCCGATGAAACCCATCATTACCGATTGCATGTCATTTTCCCTGATTTAGGAGAAGCTGAAATCCTTCTACACTGTTAGAAAAAAAGTGTTAAATTCAACATTTTTCGCGTGTCCCAGTAGGTCCACTATAAAAAATATGTTAATCTGACACAAGCCATTAATGTCAAGCGTTGACACAACGAAATGGTTGTAAAAATTAACACAAATTCAACATATTGTTTTGTAATTTTAACACTGCACTCTTGAGTTAATTGAACAGAACGATCATGTCAAATCGTATGTTGTTTCAACTTTCAATATGCGTGGAAAATGCATAAGTAAATGGCTGGAACTAAAATTGAAATTAAAAAAACAGATTGTTTTCGATGCTCACGCTGTTAGATATTACTAGTAAAGGATATTTTAATGCACTTTTAAACATACATGTGAAGAAAAACGCTTTCGAGTTCGCAGTGATAAATTTCGCAATTCCTAATCCTAGCCGGGGTTTGAACCGGGACGCTCACCGGTGTTCGCATTACGAGTCGCACGCCTTAACCACTACGCTATACCATCGCTTAATAAAAGGAACAACTTTTTCCGATATCATTTCTGCAGATGTACAGTTAATGAAATTGAGTTAGCGTAGCACATTTTTCACAGATTTTGGCAGAAAATCGAATTGTCGAGTTGAGAAGACCGTGCACGACACGTAGTAACAGGCAAAATCCGATGACGGTGGCCATTTTTGTTCTACTATCATTTCAACATTTGTCAGTAGTACATTTCTACATAAAATGGTGTGTTGTGTTGACGAAACAACACAAATTTAACATTTTTCATATCCATTAAGGAGCGAACGAGATTTTTGTGTTAAAATGAGCGGCTTTTGTGTTACATTTGGCTTTAACACTTTTTGATGCATTGACATAATTCGTGAATGTTGAAACGACTCAAAAGGATAGTTAAACATGACACAAAAATTTTAACACGCAAAAAATTTAACATTTACACAGATTATTTCCAACAGTGTAATGTCAGAAACCAGGGCATTTACTTTATAGACTGTCTTCAAGTCTAACTACCAAAAGAATAAGTAAGCCAAATTTAACGGAGGATATTGATTCGAATTGTATTCAGTTTACTTAGTCTCTGCAGAATTGCAGAATATATAATAATATGTTTGAAAAGTGGGCTGTAAAAATTTGTAGTTAATCTTGTAAAGCGTTAATGTACGTAGTTTATGGCTCGAGGTGTGTAGCAGCGGGATTTTCTCCCTTTACTTCTCCTTCTTCTTCTTCGTTTTTTTTTTTTTTTTTTTGTTCTTTTTCATTTTTGACCAGTTTTGTGAGAAGGAAAGGTAAACATGAAGACCCGGAGAATAAGGATAGCCTAATAAGTCAAAGGGACCCCAACTCGGCAGCAAACACCTACGTCACTTAGCGACTAGTCGTCAACCAACTTTGGGGAACTCGCATCCTGTACCACGTGTCCAAAGCGTGTCTCGAACGCCACGTGCCTCAGTATATGGAGTTTATTTCTTTTTCTTTCATCGATATCGAGGAAGATCGAAGCATTGGCGAGAGGCTTAATTTCACATATCGATCAGAAGTGTAAAGATAGGGAAAGACAGAAGAAATCGACAATTATTATCGATTTTTTTGGATTTTGAAAGTGTTTGTAGTCCCAATTTTTTATTGAGAATTATTTTAAAAAATTACGAATTGGTGTCATTTTAGATCATTTGCGGGTCATATACCTAAGTTTCACTGAATCAGCGAATTTGAGTCAATATAAGGTTAGAAAAGTGTTTGAAAAAAAATCACGACATTCAATTTGTCCTAGAAAGAAAAAAAAGAGATTTTCAATTTGAACATTATTTTCATATGCAACATCAAAAGAACTATTAACTATTAACTCTTGGTTGTCAATTTGACCCAGATTAGTTTTTTAAAGGCTAGTGAGAAGAACGTGGGACGTACTTTGAATATTCTTGAAGAATTATAATACCGATGTTTGAATTTTCAAAAATAGAATCTCAATACGCTGATTAAAAAAAATCGTAGAACCATCAACAATCAAAATATACGCTTTTTCAGTTTAAAAAATCATAATTTTCTCAATTTTCAATAATTTATTTCATACAATTTAGGGACGATACTTGAAAAATGAGATACTTTGAGGAATATAATAGCTCAGAAGCAGTTATTAATGAATTATTCAGCCCCAATATCAGGGATAAAATAATCAGAAGATTTTTTAACGTTTTTGTTCTTGCAACACTGTAAGATACTCTATGAAACTGACTATAATTTTGTAGGAATCGACTCCGCTTTCTCGAATAAAAGTATTCCAATATTAATTTACAATAATTTAAAATCGCTGAAAATCGTCTTCGAATGTATAAAATCGCTAGAAACCTCGAGGTTAAACTGATTTCCTCTCGATTCCGGTTGAATAACCCTTCGAGAGTCTCAAGGGTGTCTAGCGCGTGTCACCTGCAGTGCGATGTCACATTTTACAAGTATATTTGTATAATTGATTGGTCAATCGATTTACGTCCGTCTCGTACCCACGAGGCGTGACACAATTCACTTAACGAGCAGATCGATATATATATTTAATATACATCGCGATGATCGAGTTCTTCGTGCGTCAATTATCATTTATTGAAGCACGTGATCATCATCACATAGTCAGAGTGCGGAAATGCAAATTATTTGTATTATTCGTTTTATTCATCATAATAATCGATTACCTAGATGATAATCAGACAGAGACGAGATCAGATTCATTCATTCAACCCCTTAAAAATATTACAACAGTGGATTACACAATTATGATGGCATATAAATCCATTTTTTCTTATACTACCCCTGCCTATACAGGACCGACTGTAGACAGTCCGAAGTTGGCCAAAATCGGCAAATAAGCTTCCATACTAGACCGACTAAAAACCAATTATTTCCCTATCATCGTAGCCAACGAACTTCATACTCGAAATACTCCCCCGTGTCCCAAACACCGTCCCGGCATGCCGCGGCATTAGACACATTCCCACTCCTGCCTACTCCGTAGTCGCGAGCGGAGTGAGTCGATCCCGACTCCGACCCGCGAGGAGCTACTGAGGTGGGGTGAATGGGGCGGAGCCTAAGCGTGCCGAGTCGAGCTCGCAACGCTATAGTCACTCCGTAGCTCCTCGCTCTCGGTCAGCGCCCAGGGTGGGGGTAGGCGGTAGGCGCTACTTCCCCTCTCTAACGCGCTCTCTACCCTCAACCACCCCACCACGCGTCTTTGAGGACTCAGAGGGAGGCGCGGGATACGAGCTCAAATACTAGCGACGATATTCAGCCACAGTCGGCGCGGGACCGCGCTGCTACAAACAACCGCTCCGCGTGTCTATATATTATCATTTTTTTTTCTATTTTCTCTTCAAATTCATTTAACAATTCGATTCCTCTTCCCTTACTGTACACACACGTCTTTCTCTCTCTCTCTTACATCGAAGATGGGAATTTATCGCTGATTAGATGTATAGACACTGATTTTCGTTGTTGGTTTATCGAGATTTATATATCGATATATAGATCGCAGATCATCGAGTGACTCGAAATAAATTGGATTTAGTGATAATCGACTCGAGATATTAACATGACACAGATTACGTGCAGATACATTGGATCTTCAAAGTGAATATAGAACACGATCGATTCAGTGGGGGAGGATAATTAACGGAACGAGTGATTGTTTGTTTTCGACTCATGTATATTGTGTGATTGTTTCGAAATACGACGCTAACGATGAGAGATATTCACCGTTTAACTCGAAACACTCTGTGAATCGTTACAATAATAATAAAAAATCGATTTATTGTGATTTTATAATAAAAAAAAAAGAGTTTCCAAGTGTGTTCCAATAAAAGAAATAAATTGTTCAATCAATTCAACGTTTCGCGTCGATTCGGAAAAACAGCCGACGAGCTCACGAGCTTCGATCGATCGACGGAGGAATAGCTACTAATTTCCGCTGCCTATAGGACCGCATCTGAATATTGAAAGAACGAGGTAAGTCGCAGTGTCCGCTAGACACACTCGGAACTCCCGTCGATATTTTGTGAGCTAGAATTATTTTGTATCATAGTCTTTGAAGCGATATACAATATGTATAAGAGAGAGAGAATAAAAGTAGCTTGTGTGTCCGCACACAGAGTGTCTAGAGTTAATCGAAGCGAATAGAGCTTCGCGACGCGGCGCTAAGCGTCGGAAGTAGAGCGAGCGCGTTAACGCACGAAGAATACGGTTCAGCCGAGCGAGCTATGACGCTTTAGCTCATTTTGCTATCCGGCGATGGATGTCAAAGTGCGGATGATTCGTATTAAATGCTTTGGTATCATGTCGACCCTGTTTCATCTATTTCGTGAACATCGATGACAATTGATGAATAAAATTGAGCAAAAACTTTGTTTTTTTAATCAAAAATCAAATTTCATCTTCAAAAGTAGGGAATGTATTTATTTTTCTGATATAACGGTAATCGTTTAATGATTGAAACAATTTGAAAATGAAAATGAAAATTTGACAAATGAAAATTATGCGAAGAATATTTTTACCGTCAAAATATCAATAATTGAGTCAGAAAAACCTGGAATATGGTCAGGGCGTTTCTGTTTTCGAGGAAAGTGAGGGAAAAATCTAGGGAATTCGATCGAACCACGAGAAATTTGTTCTCGTATTCGTTTCTTTTGGTGAATATTTGAATAATAGATGGGATCATGGAGTATCTCGTATCCTAGCGTCGATTTAAATTCTATAATTTCAAAAATACAATCTCATCATACACAGAATCACACTTGTTAAAATCTAGAGCTTTTCGTGCACTGGAACAACTTGACATTGTTTGGACTCTATTTTTGAAAAAAGAGATGCGGATAATTGATTTTTAGCACGAAATCACAGGGAATTTCATTCCAGTGGAATTTTCACCGTCATGTATGAGGAATATGTCAGGCATAGACAAACAATCGCACACGAGGTGGTTCACGGTGGTGTGTTTCATGTTTACGCGATTATGAGAGAAGATCCGATGTAAGGTGATAGCGAATTATTCTCATTCTACTTCTTTTTCTTTTTCTTCTTCTTCTTCTTCTTGTCACGCTTCGATTCATCGTAGTTCAAAATTTAGATGAATGAATGCAGGAAAAGGAAATCATTCATAAAACACTAAAATCGATACATCATTTTCATACTTAATTTATTTATCTTAAATATTAGAAAATGACCCTTGGTTATAAAGTTAGGGTATTTTTGATTGATTTTCAGATATTAGATCGAATCTAGATGCTTGTACTGTTTGATGCACTCATTCCGATATTCGTGAATTTGAAAGTGTCGATTTTAAAACGATTTTAGATGATTTTTTAGCTAACTAAGATTCTATTTTTTTAGGTCATTATTATTCAGATTCGTATAATTTCATTCTTCTTATTTATCGTAGACGGATTGAATAAATTCTCACAGCTCAATATTCAAACCTAAGAAAAAAGAAATTTTTACTCATGATTGAATGATTTGAAAAAAAAATCAAGTTTCAGTCGATTTTCTAAAACAAAATCGTCTTTTTTTCAATAATAATTCTTGTTTGTTTCATTCTTTTTACTGCATAGAAATTCGTTATTATTATTATTATTATTATTCTGTGTGTTACGAAATCATCGAAATCATCGATTTATTACCGTTTCACATCCTTTTTTCAACCTGTTATTATATCACAATGAAGAAACAAAAAAAGGAACAATTGAAGAAAGAAAAGAAAATGGAATGAGGAAAGAAACGCGTGAAGTCAGTCAGTGACACACCGAGAACTCGGAGGTGTTGACCGCGCCGCTGCTAACTGGAAACCGAGAGATTTAAATCCGCAAGCGGCGAAGTTTAAAAGCTTGTGTAATAATAACGCTTTAATTAATTATTATCTCCAGCTGTGTGACGCGGAACGAGTTCGTCTCGTGATTTTGAGTTATGAGCGATTCATCCGCAGCCCCCATATTATACACACTCATGGAAAGAGATTTCGAGCGCGGGGGCGTTTCGGTTTGGTTGAAAATCAAACACAGCTCGGGATATCAGAGGGTGTCGAGCCCGACAGCGATATACTAGCTCTCACTCATTTCTTCATTCGAAGATCGATTTTATTCTTCTTTGAGAGAAGATGGGTTCTATAATTTTTTTTTTACGATTTTTGATTGTTTGTTTGTTTGGAGGAATCGATTCTTCTTCACCCCTTGAAAAAAAATTTTGACTTTTCTAGTAGAGTTTTGAATTTGCAATTTTTTTTTAGCAATCATCTATGATTATATATGAGGATTTTTTTTTTTTGGTTTTGGTTTTATGACTTCCTTCATAATATAATATTTAATATAAATGAAAAAAAAAATCATCATTGTCTGAAACAATAGTATATGCGTTCATTTATTCCTCAAATTGCGATTGAACGTAAATTTGCATTAATTATACTGGAAGGAATCATACAAATCGGGTACAAAATAAAATCCTAATTACTAATTACGAGAGATATTCAATAAAGGAAATTATATGACGTGCAGATTTTCACTCGAGGGTTTATCTACTCAGCTGTACACCCTATGGTTTGAAATCAGTTGAATAATCGTCTTCAAATAGTACAAAATCAGTAAAAATCAGCTAAAATTCTCTGACATCACTCAGTAATGAACGAAAATCAGCTGTAATAAATCTACATACTTCAAAATAATTGAAAATAAGTCCAAATGATACTGAAAATCGCCTGTTATCATTGAATTATTTGTATACTAAACGTAAAGTAAACCCTCGAATTCACTCCATCTTCTCCCATAGATAATAATAATGATAATAATCGACGGTATATTCTCTTAGTTCTTCCAACTTACCTTATAATCTTAATTCTCTGAGAATTATAATCGTTGATCGTCGAAGGAAATGATGTCGATGATACCCATAACGTGCGTTTAGATTCACAGCCAGCGGTATTATAGGGGTTTTGAAAATGAGTTGAGGGATAAATTTTTTTTTTTTTTCATTCTAATTTCAAGACGTATTGACGGTGTGATCGGAACGTTGGCAATCTCTCTCTCTGCATAAGCGGTTGTTTGATGACTGTATCTATGCGTGTGTGTGTAGTGATTGCAGCAGCAGCAGCAGCAGCAGCATCAAGAAAGAGCCTAGTGGCAATTAGGAAATCCATTTGGCGTAATTGCACGCGAACGAACGAACGAACGAACCGAACGACGGATCGCCAGAATCCCGTTCGCGTAATTCTCGCGGTTATGGATGTATTAACCATAAGCGTGTATGTCTATAGTCTGTTTCATCTCTTTACTCGGTAGCGATGGAACATCGTAGAGAATTTAATCAAATGACGCCATTAATTTTTTTTTTTTCAATTTTTTGCAAAATTTAACCACTCTGCACTGCCTCGTGATATTCATTTATACTTAATTATATCAAGACGATATCTATGTATATTCGATCGAGAATCATTCCGCGATTGGAATATTCAATCTATGATCAACCCGAGACTGTATCTTTGAATCGGTTGATCCTACGTGAAACACTGTAAGGAGCTTTTTTGTAGAGAATTTTAAGAGCTTTGAAATTGGTCTAGTGATTTTTAGACCTCAGAGCAACGGCAAGTGAGATATTGTTGAAATAACAGAAAAACACCGATAACAACTTGAGACAGTCTGATTTTTAGACTCGTATTCTTTATCCAACGGGCAATTATATGAGAAAAAGGGTCATTACCTTTTTTGCAGAGAATTTTAAGAGCTTGAAAATTGGTTCCTACCAATTTTCACCCAAAAGCAACCGGAACTGAGATATCTGAAAAAATGTAGAGAAAAGATCGTTTTTATAAAGAAAACAATGACGGTTTTCATGATACTTTTTCTTATTTTCTAACAAATTGCAAACGTTAGATGTTCAGTTTTTCTATTCCAACCTTCAGGAAAAGATATTCTATTAATTCTCGTAATTATTATTCGACTATAAATAATGTCTACGTAATGGATAGAAAAACCGTGTCGAATCGAATCGTATCCACGAAGGTAATGAACACAGATTTAATAGAAATATGAAAAATTGACAAATTCATATTATCGAAGATCCCGTGATTTTTTTATGAATATTTCCTTCCATTTTTTCTTCATTCTCTACTTTAAAAAATCGCACAAATTCTAGTTGACAATTTCCAAGTATTTCAGTGCAAATTATATCCCTTCGATATTCCAGGTATATCCTTAAAATATTTGCATAATTTCATATCATCATTTATCCAATTGCACGGAGAAAGGAAAACTTGATGAACAAAAAAAACTGAATGAATAAAATAAATAATCGATGCAGGTGCAGCAAACAAACAAACAAATTGTCGATATAATTCGATCACTTTTCACCACTGGAATAATAATATCAATCAATCTTTCTTGCATGTATTAATTGCGCTGCCTCAATTCACCTTATCAGTTAAATTGAAGGACTTATATTACGTGGGACAGGTTTCTGAAAAATATATATGTATAAGGATTCTCCGTTTATTTCGACGGGTAAATGACTTGTTGAATTGACGTGTCAATAGTTTACCAATTAATTCTTAATTCACCTGAATTAATGATAGTTACCTGAATTAATTTGAATTAACAAAAACAAAACGTAAACAAATGAATTGAAATATTATGAAACTTACTTGAATTAATGGTAAAACTATTGAAACAATCGAACTGAAAGAATTGAGCTGAATTAGGTTCAATTAAGTTGAAACTGAATTGACGTTCAATCAAGTTGAACGAAGTTGAAATTGAATTGGATTGAATTGAATTGAAGTTGAGTCATGTCGAATTAACATAAGTAGAATAAAGTTAAATGAAGTTATAAAATTGAATCGAATTGAAGTTGAATAAAGTTGAGATGGAATTGGAATGAAGTAGAATTAAGTTGAATGAAGTTATAAAATTGAATTGAAGTTGAATAAAGTTGAAAATGAATTGAATTCAAGTTGAATTAAGTTATATGAAGTTATAAAATTGAATTGAAGTTGGATAAAGTTGAAATTGGATTGAATTGAAGTCAAATCAAGTAGAATAAAGTTGAATAAAGTTATAAAATTAAATTGAAGTTGAATGAAGATTAAATTGAATCGAATTTAAATCAAGTTAAGTCATTAAGTAATGAAGTTATAAAATTGAATTGAAGTTGAATAAAGTTGAAAATGAATTGAATTCAAGTTGAATTAAGTTAAATGAAGTTATAAAATTGAATTGAAGTTGGATAAAGTTGAAATTGGATTGAATTTAAGTAGAATAAAGTTGAAATTGAATTGAATTAAAGTTGAATAAAGTTAGGCACTGAATTAGTTGATTTCAGATTAAATTGAATTGAATTTAACCGCTGCTTGGGCTGCTAAATGAAGTTATAAAATTGAATTGAAGTTGAATAAAGTTGAAATTGAATTGAATTTAAGTAGAATAAAGTTGAATAAAGTTATAAAATTGAATTGAAGTTGAATAAAGTTGAAATCGAATTGAATTTAAGTAGAATAAAGTTGAATGAAGTTATAAAATTGAATTGAAGTTGAATGAAGATTAAACTGAATTGAATTTAAGTCGAGTTAAGTCGAATCAAATTCAACCAAGAAGAAATAACCCGAATCAAAAGATAATTACGTTTGAATCGAAGTAATTAATTACATATTCCGAATCACTTCATCCCTCAGAATTAATCTGTCACTCAAATCTTCAGTTATTTCACCATCGGTTTATTCAAATCGGCCAGGTGTGCGTCTAGGAAGTTTGAACAGTTCAGAGTGTTGACAAAGTGTATATTCACCGTTTTTTCTCCTGCATTTTTTCTCTCTCTGTCTCCCTTCTTTCTTAATATGAATAACTTAAATCTGACCTTGTAAGGTCGAGACTCTATGTGGGATACTCCGCTACATTCGATGTTGGCCGTGTGACTTTCTTCCTTTTTTTTTATTTTTACTACTACTTGGTATTTCTTTCTATAAACGTAAAAACTTAGAGAGGCAAGGCTATATGGTTTTTTTTTTTTTTTTTCTCTATACCGTCTTTCTCTGTCTGTTTGATATATCATCTATCCACTAACCGAGTTGTGTTAACGGAACGAGGATAGGATCGCCGATGGTGAAGGAGATGCTGTAAGCACCACAACTATAAGAGACCGTGTGAATCTCTACGTCTAATTAATTCTACGCCAAGGCGGTAATGGCTCGAGACAAACTGCGCATAAATCAAGACGCGTAGGTGGGCCCCCTTGCGTTTATACGGGTACGGCCATACCGAATAATTCTCTCTCCTTCTCCTTCTCTCTTATGGCATATCATAATTCTTAATTGCCTACAGGTGTATCGTTTAATGGCCGCTTCTCACAAAACTTTATAATACCGAATATTATAGATTTTCTTTTCTTTTTCTGTTTTTTTTTCTTTCTTGCCCTATAATAACTGAATCATTATCTTCGGTCTTGATACTCGTATCGATTATTCATCGAATCGATGGAAATATCAACCTTCTCTTGGTTTTTTTTTCTTCAACCTCGTAGAATGAAAGAAAAAAAATGGTAATCCGAGAGAATCGAAGAATTTGGACTAGATTTTCGGTCCAGGGTGGAAGAGCTAGGAGAGAATATTTCTTTTAATTCGATGATGATAATAATCGTAAAAATTTAATTAATATTTTATCTCGTTTATGTCTGTTTATTACACTACTTCTTTCATGTTACGTTATGGACCCCCCCCCCCCCCCCTCCCCCATCAGGTATTATACAGTCTGATAATTATTATTATATAGACGAGGGGAATTATTATATTTTACGGAGAAAGATTTTACTGCCTTTTCTAAGTATGTTTAGATCGATGAACCTCCTGTGTTAAAAGTTGAATAAAAAGAAAGAAAAAAAATCAGCAGCAATGATTCTGATATTCTAAGATCATCGATGTATGAATAAATTCAGACAATAAACAATTATTTATCCATTATATCTGTAGAATTTGAAAAAATTTGAAAATCTAAATTAAAATAATTGAATTGAATTGAAAAAAAAAATACTGCGTAGAGGTAAAATTGATGAAATTGTTATTATATGAATTATTGAATTATTATTATAAATTGATGTATTTAGTTAAATAATTGGTGCAATTTATTTATTAATTTATTTTTTTTTTTTTTGTCAAGTTGGAGAATTAAATCCAATCTTTCAATTTGAATTATTAAAAAATGTTGGTCTTCGTGAGTTCCTGTGTTTTTTTTTTTTTTTCAAATTTGCACAAATTCAATTTTTAATCTCATTTCTGCAGGTTTTTTCTTTTCTAGATTTTTGTAACTTTTGTTACAGACTGTAATAATCCCTGTATACATATGTATAAATATACATATAGTGTAGTTCGACTACGATGCCACGCGCCTCTTATATACGATCAGGTGCAGATCAAGAGACCGAACGTGACTCTCAAATGACACTAATTAAACTAACTGCAGCGCTATGGTGGTTACTAATAGCTGTGTAGACCGCTAGTAGTAGGATAGTGGGTAAGGTGGGTATATACACAACCGCTCTTAGGAAAGGCACACCAGCTGTGATTATCGCTGCGGTTACCGGGGACAGTAACAATAACAATAATAATAATAATAATAATAATCATACAAAAAAAAAAATGGAAACAAAAAATTGAACCTCAATAAACAAAAAAAAAAAAAAAAAAAAAATTACAGAAGAATAAACCGCTTCGAGGAAGACTAAAGAAATTTTTCGGCTCCTTTTTTCCCCCCTTCACGAACCGTGGAATTACCTGAAATATCAGAAGCAACGCTGCAGGTGATTCGCCCACCTCTGGATCATTACGATATAGCTACATGCACCGTCTTTCTTGGATCGTTTAGCTTTTTACACGTCTTTTCTTCTTCTTCTTCTTCTTCTTCCTGTTCTTTGGGTTTTTTTTTTTTTTTTGGGGGGAATTGTTTACGACGATGTTTGAAAATATTCTACATGTTCGACGACAGTTGGTTTGAACTCCCTATGGGGGGGACCACACGCACACACATGCACCTATATTCGAAAGCAAGTGTCATAGTCTTGAGGCGCCAAAACCCTTTACCACCTACCTACCCACTGTGTTAATTATGAGGAAATTAAAGAACCGACTAAATTTTTTATTTTTTTTTTTTGGTCGGACGTCACCATGTGGGATTCTGTGTCGTCACATAGTTTACTTTATGGTTATTTTTCTTCTTCTTCTTCTTCTGGATATAATATAGTCTATGATCTGTAGGAATCATCATACTAAAAAAATGATAAAATTTTTTACATATATTATATGTACTATATTGTCAATCTATTTATTATTCTAACAATCGGTGTGAGAATCGATTCATCGAAATATTGACGGAATTCTATTTTTTTTTTCGTGTTGAATAAACCAAAAACTGAAACTTCTTTGTCTTTCTTCTTCTTTAATGACTGAATATAATCAAATTCAATGAATTTGATGGATTTCGTTGTATTTCTCATCTTGAGGTCGCAGAAGTCATTCATACGATTCAAGGAAATAAAGAGCGAAAGTTTTGAATAAAAAATAGACGTGAAAATCCCTAATTGAAAACATTAAATTTTATCTTCAAAGTTTGAAAAGTAAATTTGAACCAAAAAAAAATAAAAATAAAAAGATAGAGAGAGGGGCAGGTCGACTCTAGGGCCTAACCTACCTGCTATCGGAATACACTAAAACGCAAAAGAAGAATCGAGAGCAGACGGATTATAGACACGGTATGAGATAGGAAGAAAGGATTCTGTGACCCTTATCTTCTTTTTTCTACAGAGATTCTCAATTACAATAATTATCGCGGTGTTTTGATTATTCCAATTCAATTAAACTTGCTGAATCACAATCTTTCAAGGTTCTTTCTTCAATTACGCAAAGTTTTTGCGGTACGCCAAATCCGTTGATAGTAATATAATGAAAGTGGATAAAAAAGAAAAATAATAATTATATTCATTACACGATTATCATGCGGTCTAATATCTTGTTCGACCTGTTCGAACATGGTTGTTTTAAAGATATCATTTTATTTTATTATTTTTTCATTATTCTTTTTATCAAATACGTGTAACGCTTACAACATTCGAGGTGGACGCATAACTTTTATTCTACTCTGCTTGGACGTGGATATGGAAACCGGTAAACCGCAGATCCGAAGATTAGTTTGCTCGTATCAAGTGAAATTATTTTTCTTATTTCATATCTGAAAAGAAAAGAATAATAAGATTCTCAAAATCAGGTGCAAATGGTGATTAATGTCAATTTAAAATTAACATGTTTGACAATGAAAATTAAATTTGAGACTACAGTCTTAAATTATACTGACAAACGAAAATTGATAACGAAAATTTTACAAATGACGATTTTTTTTATCTTTTTATATATATTTCGGAAAAACATTTTTTTATTTATTTTTTTTTTAATTTTGTTTTTTTCACGTTGAGAACACCTGTGTCGTTCGAGTTCACCTGCCGAGTGGTCAGGAGCGCACCAGTGGCCTGTTAATTACGTGGGTTGGAAGTTGTTCGTATAGTTGGCGACGAAGTCCCTCGCGCTATCATCTCCCGGTCGTTTTAGTGTTTTAATGGTTTACCGCTTTGGCGGAGAGGAGAGGAGAGGGTGGGTCCCTTATTTCTGGTTTGGTCAAGATTTTCTCTCCGAGATGCGAAGGAGGAACAAAGAAAAAAAAAAAAAAACTAGTACAAAGTTCATTTCTTTTTTCTCTCTTTTCCTCAAAACCACGTTTTATGTCCTCATAATATTCTTATCGTATCTCGACAAAACGCGGCTTGAGAAAATCATGACTCCTTCAAGGTACAAGATTTACGGTTTTTTTTTCTTCTTCTTCTTTTTTTACATTCTTGTTTATATATCTGTATCGCATTGTAACAGCTGAGATTTTATTTGTCATTATATAAAATATAAGATATAAGATATATTGATAATTATACAATATAAATAAATTATCGACACAAAATTTAGTTACATTGGGTCATTCTTTTTTATTGTGGTTCTAATCTTTCACCGATTGATAAGTTTTCTATAAAACTTCCCCCCCCCCCCTCCCACCACGATTATTTTTTCAACATAGTATATTTATAATCGCTCCAGTTAATTTTACATATGGGGCATTCCACGTCAAACCGACCCCTCATGAGCGTGACCCTCTGGGATTTATATATATATATATATATATATATGGAGCAGAAGAGAGGCTGCGGTTGTGATATCAGAGAAAATAATTGAACAGTCATTGTAGTTCGGAGAAACCTCCGGGAATAATGCGCTAACCAATCTCTGTGGACTATGGACGCGAGGAGAGGAGATGCGATAGAGGGATAACCGCGTCCAGTTGTTATTATAACTTTCAACCTGAATGGTGTTTTTTTTTTTTTTCTCAATTCAATTTTTTTATAATTAATTAAAAGTGGCGGGCGAAATTTCAAGGTGTACGTTATCTTCGTGGTGAGGAAATTTTAATTCTTTTCCATTCTTTTTTTTTACCTCCTTCTTTGAATGCGCGATACTTTTTTTTTATCTTATCGCAACGTTGGACCGTTTTTTTGGAGATTAGAATCGTAAAAAACTAAGGAAAATTACGCCTTTTACAGGATTCACGGAATTGATGTGATTTGCTCTCTGCACTTTTTTTTACATTTTTTACTTTCCTCAATTATTTTTCTGTCATCGTATTTATTATTATAATAATAGACAAACAAAATCATAATTTATGACGAACAAATAATTATTCTTCTCATTCAAATAGAAATTTGGGAGAGTCTGTTCATCAATTTTTATTGTCAATTCTATCTTCTTTTGAATAAAAACTTTTTTCTAAAAAACAGAAGAGTAAAAAAAAACCGCATATCTGAAAATTTGATCATCTTGTGTTAAAATATATAATCTACACCGATGACATCCTTTAAAAATCATCATTGGATCCAAAATTATCAAAATTTCGATTTTAAATTGCATCAGAGCCAATATTGCAAAGTGATTAAAAAAAAAAAAAAAAAAATTAACCTGACGGATAAAAGAAAACGAAAGAGACGATAGACGCGAAAGAGGACAGGGCAGGGCTGGGCAGGACAGGATAACCGGCGTCCTCTTGGCTGAAGGATTACTTAGCGATAATGACGATCGGTCGGCAGATGGCGGCTGAGATAAAAACTTGCCTTACCGCCTTACTGCCTTAACAGTGCCGCCATATAATGCCATCCATTCGTTCGTTTCTCAGTCCCCCCTCTCCCCCCCCCGCTTTCCCCCCTCCTCAAGTATTATATACCTACATGTAAGTACGTCGCGATACTTATACCTTGATCTTACTCGTTATAAGGGTATATATATATATATATATATATTGTATACATATATACATCGGTTTATGTATCTTACACTTTAGAATTAAGATATATTTCATCATTTTTTGATTCTACAATGTAAAAAATGATTGTGAATTTATTACACCATGACTCAACTGCACGAAAGTATTGTAAGATGACGAATTTAGTATGAAAAAGTGAATCGTTTTGCATTTTCTCTTGAATTTGTGAAGAAATTTTTACGAATTTCACAAAATACACCTTAAAATATTTTTAAAAAAAAGTTAAAACTTCCAAAAGTCATTTTTCATATCTTAGAATGTTTTTTACACGATTTTGGAAACACATTTTTTCTCTTTACGTCTACGATGCACGAAATAAAATTATATCGGTGAATCGATTCAGGTTTATCTGGTCTGAAACTATTCGGTAAAGAAGCATTCTCAAAATGAACAGAGAACTTCTTGATCCGATTAAAATTGTACCAGATATTCATAATTTTTTTTTAGAATAAAATAGCGTTTTTTGTCTTCATACGTTACTTTTCATGATAACTCGAGTAAAAATAAAGTTATGAAAAAGTTCACTGTTAATATATTGAAAAGGCCTCTTTACTGAACAGTTTGAGACCAGAATTTAGTAGATTTTATTTCGTGCATCATAGACAGAAAAAGAAATTCTTTCTAAAATCATGTAAAAACCATTCAAAAGTCTCAAAATATAATTTTACTAAAATGTGAAGTAATTACACGAATCCTGATGTATTTGAATAATAAAACTACACATTGTGTTCGCAGCGTTCAGAAGAAACATTTTTTACAGTGTATCTACGATATCTAACGACGATTATTGAAACGTGATTAATTTTGCAAATTTTATATACATATTTTTTTTTTTTTTATTAAATATTCATCATGTTTGGTTGATTTATGTATTCAACGCTATTACGGCTTTCGTTTTCTCTTCGATGTTTTCTTCGCCTGGCTATACACATCTACGGCCACGCGAGGATGGTATAAGGAGGAAAAAAGAAGAAGAAAAAAGAGAAAAAAAACTTCTTGTGTATAATTATTATTATATATCTTGTTCTTGAGAGACTCGAGAATATTGAGAGGATATACGAGAGACTTGAGCATTACAGGGAAATTGCGTGCTGAGCCTAAATGATTTATAATTGTTATAACCAGATATGAAAGATCGACGACGCGGTTCTCCGATCTTCTATGACGATTAAAAAAAATAATAATAATAATAACAATAAATTGGCTGACATTATATATATATACTCTGAAACAAGATAACAAAATTGCGGTGAAAATTAATGAAACGGAGGAATTTAAAAAAATTCGTGAAACTTGAGAAAAGTTTTTAATCATTCCTTTCCATTTTGATGTGAAATTACACATTCTACTCGGAAAAATGAAGAAAGAAATTAATCGAGTCCCTTTTCTATACATTTTCTAATCTACCTCATTTATGGCTGCACACCTTCATCGAGTGCTTGACAAAGAAACGATTAATTGATCAGGTTTAGACGTTCAAAAATCGATCATATACTCACAGATACATTCAACTGTTGATATCTCAATCTTGATGAGATTATAATCACGAAATCTGAGAGGTTTTACTCTTGAAAATGTACTTGATGGTTGTTACTATCGACGATAATCATTATTCTACGGATTACCATTCTTAAGTTGGATTTATATATGAAAATTTATTTACACATGTGGTGGAATAAGTTGATTGTGATAAAAGTTTCATATTAACGGTCTAGACTAGACAGGCTAGGATCGTGGGTAGAGTGTAAGTATGAACTTAACTTCTCCGACTAGTTTACACGATGGCGTGTAAACCTCCTCTCTGACTATATCCGCACGTTCAACGAGCTGGTATGGTGGAATATTTGCATACGTACGACCCGATCGATGATTAAAAAAATGTACATTTAAAGGAGGAAAAGAAGAGAAGAAATAAGGCAAAAGGGAGGTCAGCTATTTCCAGGAGCAACTGAGCTCGATGCAAGACGATATCTCTTTCTTCTATATTGCGAAAGTCGATAATCATTAATTAGGAGACACGAAAACTGATTTTTTTTGTTTGTTTTTGATTACTAAAAAAAGTATCCGGAAAAACACGGTTTTCAATGTTCAATATTTTTTCGCAAAAATTTAGAACGATATTCTTGAATTGTAGTACCGACTTTGATTGAAGAAATCGTTCAAATTATTCGATTGAAAAATGAATCTGGGTCAAATTGACCATTTGAAAAATCCACCCTTGAATAGAAAATTTTATCGTGAAAATGATACGATGAGGGGAATTCGTACCGTTATGTACTATAACTTGACACTCATCGTACCTACGCACCTACGTGGTGGTAACACAAGAGAGCAACTTTCTGGAGCGACGGAATGTCGGCGTCCACCTTATACTCGGAAGTCGGTTTACTTGGAAGATCGTTTTGTGTCTTGCTTTGGTCGCGAGAGGATGGCACATCTTTATTTTTATTCCCTTTTTCTCCTTCTTCTTCTTCTTCTTCTTTTTTTTTTCTTACTTGTCTTTTATCTCTACCTCCCTCACGTGATGCTGCAAGTATTTCCTATATACATACTCACATCTCAGATCTTTCAAATGGGGAAAACTGTCCAGGGCCCAACTAGTTTTCCCCGATTGAAAGTCAATTTTTACACTCATTTAAGGACAAAAAAAATTACAATTCTTTCTTTAATCTTTGTTCTAAGGAATTTTAATCGTATTCTAGATTCTAACTTCCGGTTCTTGATGATCGGAAATAAATTTTGAGGAATCGTAAGGATTCTGAGTAGCCACAGTCGAGGTAGAGTCAGGTAATATCTTAGGCGCATGGCACGGGGGGAGAAGGGGTGGGGGGATAGACGTTATCGCGGTAATTGTCGGTTAATTTGTTACTAACAGGCGAAGCTAGTAGCGCCTGATGCACCAAGACGACTATAGTCGTTCGGTTTGCACCCAGGTAGTGGAAGGCAAGGCATGGTATAAACTATAAACCCACACAGGAAACTGGTAGGTTTAGCGAAACACGCGATATAACTACAAGTAACAGCTTCTTATTCGCGAGGATGGTATCATAATAGTTAGTTACCTGGGTATAACGCCGGAGCCTAGCTACTGTAATATCTTCACATCTCACTGAACCCCGGCGATACTTTATAAGAATCTGATTGTCAGATATATATATATATTTTTTTTTTCATGTAGAAATTTGAAAAAAGTACAAAACGACGGCCGCTATTAATAATGTCTTATGTTTTCGTTTCCATTTGGAAAAGACCTATCTGAAAATAGCTCGGGGTAAAAGACTTATCTCCTATGCTTATACACAGGACTTAAGTCTTTTACCCCGAGCCATTTTCAGATAGGTCTTTTCCAAATGGAAACTAAAACATAAGACAATATTAATAGCGGCCGTCGAAAAAAAAAAAAAATGTGTTGTTGTTACACGATTCTAAAAATATTCTTTGTTGTCTTACCTTTCTTCTTTTTTTTTTGAGGCAATTGTTAAAAACATTGTTGTCTTAAAAATTGGCAGAATCGCGCTGATCATCGAAAATTGAATCCAATACGAAACTTTGATTATAAATTACGAGTTTCTTATGATTTATAGAAAATTCACACGTACATTTGATTCCATCATGATCACAAAATTATGTTAATTTTTGATTTAACACTACTTAAAATTGAGATACATCGTTTTTGATTCGTTATTTCGCATTTGCAAGGAACATACAGCTTCTGATATAAATATTCAGTCGTTTTTCGAATGTGATTTTTATTTTTTGATGCAATTATTCATCCACTCCTGTTGAGGACCTGAGATAAATAAATAAACATGTGACAAATATGGAAATTTATTGCTTCAGAAAACATAATTTGTCACAGACGAGTTCAATATACGTTCATTTTTTTGTGTCACAATTTCATGATTCGCCATTTTTCATTTTTATCAAATTTCCAACTGTGTTGTTTCTTCTTTCAATTGTATCGAAGATTTATAATAGGATTGAATATCCATCCTCAATTCTTGTGTTTGAAAAAAAAAAAAACAGTTTCATTTAGATATGATGTAATTAATTAATTAATTAATGTAAAGGTGAATTTTTAAAATGAAGAACCAAACGTAGAGAAAAAAAAAATGTATATATACGCGTTTCCCCTAGAACAAATGAATTAATGACAATTCTCGTCTGTTCATCGTGTCTCGATAACGTATCTCGAATCTTAATACAAACAATTAGTATAGTAGATCATCTAATAACTTATAAATAAAAAATAAAAAGTAAATCAATGCGCAGATTTGCCCAATTAAATCGTAAGATAGATTCAACTGGTCGATACAATTGATTGAAGAAATAAAATTTTCTTTTCTCACCGATCGATCTTTGATATCGCAACAATATAAGTACAACAAAACCTTGAGTCAATCGTCACAAACACATGATTACTTATAACAGATGTTGTTGATCTAAAAGAGCGAAGTGAGGTTTATTAAAATGCTATGACCCCCCTAGAAAACGTCTCACCTATTTTTCAGAATAAAGACGAGCCTGACGATCCCAGCAAGGCTCTAGCAGGGCCTCAGATAGGTTTCCCCATTAAAAATTAATCGCGTCGTAGGCACGGTTCGATGGGTGCGAGTCGTCAGATTCTTCTTCTCGCTTCATGAACAACGTCTTCCAGATCTTCTTTTACTCGATCATCGAGTACCGTCTGCCGGTAGGATTTGAAGGTGAAGGTGAAGGTGGAGGTGGAGGTGGAGGTGGAGGTGGAGAGAGACGTTGTGTGTCTCGTGTGTGCCGCTTCGCATTTGCTCACTTGCTGGCTCTCCTCACCTGATCTCTTCGGGCCATCTCTCTACTACCTGTATCCTATCCTTCCACACGGGGATCTTCGGTAGCGAGGCGGGTTTTTTGGTAGCAGCTTCGCTCATGGTTCCGCTCGGCTTCGCTTCTCTCGCGCCCGTTTCACCCTAAGGCTATACTTTGTGAACGTGTAGGTTATTGCTATAGCGATGGATCAGAACTGCTGCTCAATGTTGAAAAAATTTTGGAATTTTTTATCATGATATAAAAAAAAAGAATAATAATGGTATCATTCTGATATCATTATTTTTTTTTTGTTTCACAGAAAAAATCAATATTAATATCGTTATATTGAATAGTTTCAATTATTTCGTGGAAACAATAGAATTTGAAATCCTTATTTTGCATAGTATTTTTCAAAATTCTTATTCAGAAGAAAAAATCCAATATTAAGATAATTATTTTGAGTAATTGATTGAAAAAAAGAAAAAAAAAATGAAATCTAAGATCGTAATTTTAAATGTTTTTTATTTTTGCTTCGAAAAACAATCAAGATCGTTGTTTCGAATCATTTATTTATTTATTTATTTTTTCAAAATCCTCAAGATCGACGATTTCGGAACTTTGTCTCGATCTTCTAAAAGGAAAAAAAAAATTAAAATTTAATGTCATGATTTTGAATGTTTCTATCTATTCTTCTAAAAAATGAATAGAAAAAAAATTAAGATCGATGTTTCGAATAATTTTTTGTTTTCTTTCAAAATCCTCGAAGATTGACGATTTTGGAATTTCGTCTCGACGTCGTTGTCCGATTGATCGGTATTCGGTGCGATTCGATTCCGTCGCTAGTTTTCAATATATAAAATATATAAGAGAAAGATCAGCCCCACCCACGCCCGCCTCTCAACCTGTTCCGTTCCTCTTCGTCCGTCGTGTCGCTGTTACAGGTGCCTCCTAGGGGGCATTCCACCGGACCCACCATACCTCCAAGAGTAACGAACCGTTGCGTTGCTTCGATTCTGTGAAAAAAACAAAAAGTCGACCAATTTTTTCCGAATCTTATCCATCACAAAATTTGTATAAAGAAAATTGACGAAATTTTATCAATTTTCTTATCTCTAAATTGCTAGTATAGAGTAGCCACACTATTGTAAAGGTAGCGATAATCTTTTTTACGCCCGTATATCGAATGAGAAACGCCTACACACACCGACCGAGAGACGCGGGAGGAGGACCTGTTTTACTTTAACGCGTCTAACATTTTTTTTACCTTCATCGTTTACGAGCTCTCCTTTCATTTTACGACGGTTATCAAGGAGCTTCTTTCCCGCTGTTATGGCATAGGGGTCCGGGGTCCGCGAAGGGGGGGACCCCATACTACACCGTGTAATTAAAAGACACCGCGCGCAAGTAACAACCGCTATAGTTAAGGGGGTGGGGGGAAGGGATCGCGCGTAATTACCAGGTACACACCAAGAATTCGTCTTTGTAATTAAACGATACGATTATTATACATTTTTACCAGCCGACTAAAAAACAACGGACCAAACTATTTTTTTTTTTTTTTTTTTAATAACTTGAGATAGAATTACGATTTTGGTATACATAGAAACTTTTTATGACACCTTTATACTATACCATTAGATTTTTATTATACATGTATCCTCATGGGAAATAGTATTTTTTATACGTTCCAAACTTTCATTTTTTTACAGATCGACGATCTGATGATTTTCTATTCTAGTATTCTTTATTAGATTGATCAAATCATAAAAATTTCTTTTAATCGGGGAATACCGTCTAGAGCCCGTCTAGGGCCCCGCTAGAAACGCTGAGTTTTTTTCCTGACGGGGCCCCGGTCAGGCCCCGGATAGTTTTCCCGATTTGAAAGGTGAATTTCTACGGGGGATTTTGCACTCTGTTCACGTGCGACTATTTAGTTTATCTAATAACCCGATACATACATCGAACTATCTGATCGCGAGGCACGGCTGGTATGGGCGTATTGCCAACGCCTGTTGCATAGAACTAAACTGAACCTCGTGGTTTTATATTACAGGTCTATAGTTGGTAAAGTGTCTCTAGTTTTCGCTATTTGTAATGGGTTGTGTATAAACTGTATAAACTGTATAAAGCATGTAGTTTGTAGCGCGTGGTTGTGGACTACCGTATTTATAATATACCGTAAAGGTACCTTTTACACCGGGCACACTGCACAGCTCGGGTTTTCACCTATACCTATACCTTTACCTTTACCTTTACCTTTACCGCTTTTAGCTTTGCTACTATATACGTGTATAGCTAGATAGATAGTTAGCTAGCTAGCTAGCTAGCTGCTTGCTGCACTAACGCTAGTTGTGCTCACACAACACTCACGTGCCATGACGAGTGGTAAAACTGCGAAGGCGTTGAAGTATTGCCCAAGAGAAAATCACATTCCGTCGCACCTGTCCAACAACGTTTTATAAATTGAAGTTGGATTTTTCTTTTTATCCTTCTTCTTCTTCTTCTTTTTCTTTTTCTATTACTCAAATACTTTTGTATTAGGAAACTCCTGGTATTTCTCTTGGAATATTAACCCATCGTACCGTTTGCATTTCGCAAAATTATAGAAAAACTGGTAATCAATAATCGAACAGTTCAAGTGCTTTCAAACTATTGATATCTTTTCGAACTTTTCGTATTGTTCGTTCGATATTCCTTCAGTCTTCTATTCATAGAATATTTTTAGTCTTATCAGATCCAGAAAGTTGTGAAATAGTCGAAATTGATTGCCAATTTTTGTTTCATCCAGTTTCGCTAAAATCTTGAATACAGAATCTCATTTAATCAGTAGTTTTGGGACAAATTATAGGATCTTCAGGGACGAAGCTAAGATTCGTTATAGTTGTGTACAAAAAAGTTGATGAAAAATCGATAAAAAATAGTAGCTCAAAAAATATCCCAAGTCAGGTTGTAACTTATCACAAAAATAGTCGGTTTGTGTAAAATTTCAGTTGAATCGAACACGCATTTCCAAAATTGATATCATTTGAAGAATGCAGTCATAATTTTCAATATCTTTATCGATTTCAAGTGCTCAAATTGTTCAAAAGAAAAGAAGAAACAAAATTTTTTATGGAAACTAGAATTTCTCTAATGACTCGTGAAATTGGATGAAAGTTATGGTTTATTGATGAAATGAATTCGAGAAGAACTAATTCCACTAATTCTGCGATTAACTTTGACGTAACGCGGTATTAAATCCTCTCTTATCTTCTGATCAGTGTTTGATCGCGGGTCTCTCTAAGTATGTTCGTTCAAGAATCCTTCATCATCTCCCACGCATCGTGCAGCAGCTGATATATATACAGATAAAAATAATCGTCACGCACGGTTATATCCATCTACGGTTTTATCCAGCTCAATGTCGTCTTGGTTAGTGGTAGGGTTGGTTGGTTGGTTGAGAGGAGGAATCTTTGCACGGTTTTCATGCTCTTTTTGTCACCAAGTTATACCGCGACGAGCTAAGGAGGAGGACGAGGATGAGGATGAGGATGAGATGTGAACGTTGACCTTGGTTCCCACACACCCCCCTCTGGCTCTTGTTATAAAACGTGTCCATGTCGCGTAGATAGTAGCGTGTACACGAGTGAAGCTTGAAATGCGTGTATGTACATACACACATCGACTCCGCGACGTCTCACACGGCAGACTAGGTGCTTCTGCTTCACGCTGCACGCATAGCGTCGAATACGCAGCAATTCCGTTTGATCGGTATATATATATAGAAAAATATCATCGCCATCGCCATAATCGTTCGCGCTTACCTATACCGGAAGAGGGAAGGAGAAATAAATACGCCAACTATCATCGATCGGCGCCAAAGAAACTGTTACCTAACCTCAAACCATCCGACGCAATTATAGCGATTGGTCCCAGTACTCTGATCCCTATATTCTACTTGATGCTTCTTCTTCTTCTTCTTCTTCTTCTTGTTATTCGACTTCGAACGAGGATAAAGAAAACCGAGCACAAAATGATTGGACGATTCTTTATCGACTTCGCGGTCTCTTGTGTAACCTCCCCTGCCCTGGACTCCCTATACTCTACTTGATGCTTCTTCTTCTTCCTCTTCTTCCTCTTCTTCGTCTTCTTCTTCTTCTTCTTCTTCGTCTTCCTCTTCTTCCTCTTCTTTTTCTTCGAGCACAAAATGATTGGACGATTCATTATCGCCTTCGCGGTCTCTTGTGTATCCTCCCCTGCCCTGGACTCCCTATACGCTACTTGATGCTTCTTCTTCTTCTTCTTCTTCTTCTTCTTCTTGTTATTCGACTTCGAACGAGGATAAAGAAAACCGAGCACAAAATGATTGGACGATTCTTTATCGACTTCGCGGTCTCTTGTGTAACCTCCCCTGCCCTGGACTCCCTATACTCTACTTGATGCTTCTTCTTCTTCTTCGTCTTCCTCTTCTTCCTCTTCTTTTTCTTCGAGTACAAAATGATTGGACGATTCATTATCGCCTTCGCGGTCTCTTGTGTATCCTCCCCTGCCCTCGACTCCCTATACTCTACTTGATGCTTCTTCTTCTTCCTCTTCTTCCTCTTCTTTCTCTTCGAGCACAAAATGATTGGACGATTCATTATCGCCTTCGTGGTCTCTTGTGTCACTCCCCCTGCCCTGGACCTGTTTTGAGGACCCTCCACGTTTTACGAGATGACGAGTGATAGCCAAACCCTGAAGATGATCTTAGAATTCGATTTTGGCTTTCATCGATCGATTAAAATCTCAAATTTGTGAACAATTAATGAGAACGTCTGTTTACTTTGTGTTCCAGGACGAGGTGGGAGGAAGTACGGTGGTAGCCGAGGAGGGTGTAGCTGGAGACATAAGTAAGGGCCTTGGCGGCGGGTGCCGCGCGTCGCCGATGACGATGGCCGAGAGCGCCGTGGAGGACGCCGCTGCGCCCCCAGGACCGGCTAAGCCACCGCCATGTACGAACAACAACACTTTGTCAGCTACCGCGAACCGCAATCACAGGCACCGTAAGCGGAAGCGGTTGTCCCAGGTGTTGGACATCCTCCAGGCCCACCGAAGCTCGCCGTCGGAGGGAGAGGTCTTCAGATTCGACGGTTCAACGGTGTCCGAAGAGGACGAGGAGGTCTTTGGCTCGTCGAGGTCACCATTAGCCGACTGCAGTTCACCTAGAATAAATTTCTCACCGCTCAGACTGAAGGACGAATCCTCCCAGGGCACGACGACGGTCGACGACGATCATTCTAACGCCTCCCAAAATTCACCGACCGGACACAGAAGAAATTTAAGACTATCCGGCTACCATCCGGCGCTGAGATACGCAGGGTGTGCCTGCGTCCATTGCGCTACGCCTCCGATGATGATGCCCTCTCCGTCGTCGCCGCTGACGCCCCTCACGCCGCTGACTCCGGCATCGCTGACTCCGCTCACTCCCGTATCGCCGTCTTCGTACAGCTTCGAACATTATCTCCATACCAAGTATCTGCCGGATATATTCCGGCGGAGGAGTCACTCGGACTCTGACGCGCCATGGGAGAGCTGCAGGCCGCCTCAGCAGAGGAGCGGGTCCCTGGAGAGCGAGGCTAACGCGACGACGAACGTAAGTCCGCAAGACTCGCCGTTGGACCTGTCGATGAAGAAGGGAAGCCTCCCCGGGAGGCCGCCGGCCCTGCAGATACTACCTCCCGGCATCGTCACCAGGGGATCGGTAAGCGTTCCGGTCGTGAGGGGCGACGTGGCGTCGCCCACGACCAAGGAGAGCGTCGCCGTAAGATACAACCTCGAGGTGTCGCCAGTGGTCGAGGAGATGCCGCCCGGCGCCGACGTCGCCTACGTCTGTCCCGTCTGCGGTCAGATGTTCAGCCTTCACGACAGACTGGCGAAGCACATGGCTTCGAGGCACAGGAGGCAGGGGCCTCAGGACGCTTCGGCGAAGGCGTACCTATGCGACGTATGCAAGAGGAGTTTCGCAAGATCGGACATGCTCACGAGACACATGCGGCTTCACACCGGTGTAAAACCGTACACTTGCCGGGTATGCGGCCAGGTCTTTAGCAGGTCGGATCATCTGAGCACTCATCAGAGGACTCATACGGGTGAAAAACCCTACAAATGTCCACAATGCCCTTATGCCGCGTGCAGAAGAGATATGATCACGCGACACATGAGAACCCACGCGAGGTATCCGGACGGTCAACCGTTGAAGAGCGAGATCGGAACACCAGAGGGCAGTCCGCCTTCACCGTCACAGATCACGGGGGTTCCCTCGCCGTCGGCAGGTTCGGCGCCGGTAAAGATGGAATGGAAAATGGAATGACGTTTGATCACGTCGGTTTGCATTATTTTTATTATTATTAAATCTTTTTTTTTCTTTTTTCTACTTGGGAGGGGCGGGAGGAAGAAACGAAATTCGGTACACGCACACACACACACACACACACTCTGCGTTGTGAAAGTTGGAAAAGAGAAAAAAAAACTGTTTGTTGGAGATATTTTTTTTAATTTTTTTTTTTTTTTTTTTTTGCAATCGAATTATGATCGCCTGAACAAAACCAGTATCGAACAGTATTAAATAGCTCACGAATTGTTATTCCAAGGGTGAAGGAGATCGTATGTCGAGGAGAAAATTTTACCCTCTTAATAATCGTGCTAATGTCAAGAAAGTGTTTTTTTTTTTTTTTTTTTTTGTGTTTGGCTTCTTTGATTATCATACAATTTTCTATATAGATGACGATGAAGAAATTTCTTGGCGTCCTTTTTGACGGATAATTATAATTTCATTTTTTTTTTCAATTAAAATCGTTACGTCATTCATTGAGGACGCATTTTTTTTTTTTTTTTTTATACATATATTTTCAAAATCGTGAAACAAGAAACAAAAAAAACGAAGACGGAGGTTAAAAATCTCAATCTACCACTTGATTGACAAAAAACAGTAAAAACGTACAAAAATTCAAAAAAAAAAACGATTCATGTAATTATATCAATGAAAATGTTGATAATTTTTTGTCTTCTATCACCTTAATAGTAAAAAAAAATAATTTGAATTGAAAGACGAATTTCCAAAGAGAAGGAAATAAAAGAAACGAAAAAAAGAGACG
The DNA here is from genome assembly GCA_018257835.1 of Euura lappo. Classification (NCBI taxonomy): domain Eukaryota; kingdom Metazoa; phylum Arthropoda; class Insecta; order Hymenoptera; family Tenthredinidae; genus Euura; species Euura lappo. The sequence goes on along the minus strand of JAEUYN010000415.1, from coordinate 16,237 downwards.
TTGGGTGAAGAAAAAGGTGAAATCGAACTTTGATCGATAAGGCTCTCTTAATTATTATTATTATTATTATTGTGTTTTTTTTTTTTGTTATCTAAAATATAGTAAAATTTTATACGTATTAAGTGACGTAGGAAAAACGTTGGATACGTAGAGGACGCAAGCATTCCGGATGAATAGAAAGAAATGAAAAAACAATTGAAAAAACAAAATACGTAACACGTAAAAAAAAAAAAAAAAACGTACGCGATGCTGTGTATAGGATTGAGAGGGATAAATTTGAATGAACAAGAAAGAAAGAAAAAAAAAACAATTTTGATTATAGTTGACCATTTTTCTGGTCATATTTCTATAATTAAATGTGTAACTTGATAAAAAAAAAAATAAAAATAAAATAAATAAATAAATAAATAAAAAGGGAAGGAATAAAAAAGATAATGAAAAAGGAATAAAAAATACATCGATATATTTTTACGTAAATTATACATAAACGCTGAATTTAGCTGTTTCAATTTCATAGGTAGTACATATTAACGATTATTGAGAAAACTGTAAATATATTTGACACTTACGTTTATTCATTGATGATAATAATAATGCTCCGACGTTGTGATCCTTATTAATATATATATATATATACATATACATATACATATTGCTATAATATATCCGTATCATAATTTATTGAACGCCTTTTTGTTTTTTTTATATTGCTGTTTCTTTAATTAGCTATAAACTTGCTCGAGAAACTATTATAACACGACAAACTCATTGCGCAATTATATTTGTGCCAAATTTATCAACCGGACACAAACTACCACCTACTTTATCATGTCATTATAGTAGCCGATCCATCCAATTACATATAGACAAATTTTGTTCGTGCACCAATTCTTTTTCTTTTTTTTTTTTATTCTTATTATTATAATTATTAACCTTGTCTTGATTTTTTTTCATGACTGTCGATAAATTTATATCGTCACATTTTTTTATTTCATTGGAATGATTATAAAAGTAAAATTTTGTATCGGTAAAAATAATTAGACTGCGAATGAAATTGAAAGTAAAGATAAAAAACCGAGAAAAAAAAAATTGTTAAACTATTTCGTAAAGGGATCAATTTTTTATGATAAAATATTAATATGAAAGTAAAATGACGAAGAAACAAATTCATTGAGATTATTAAAAAAAAAAAAAAAAGAAGGAATTATGAAGCTTTTCTCAAAATTAATATCGACTAGTTAATTGTATTTTAATTGATTAATTAATTGTTATCAAAAACACTGTACCTGCAGCAGCGATTATTAGTCGAACGAACAAAGAACGAATGATAAAGTGTAAGAAAAAAAAAGCGTAAAGTCGTAAGTAATTATAATGTTCTCTGTGATGAACGAAAATACGAAATACAGGCTATTTTTATACGACGTAATTGGTATTTTGAGAAAAGCTTCTCAAATAACGTTACATATTTGTCAATTGTTGAAAAACAAACGTTTTATTTTGTAAGAGATATTCGGGAACTTTGGAAAGAAAAAAAAATTGATAATAGAAAAAAGAAGAAAATTTACTTTGACTGAATATATGATTTTAAAATTGAACAAATTTATACTCAAAAATGGAGATTATTGGTGTTATTATATGACATCTCTTTAGAAAAGAAAACAAAAAAATAAAAAATAACTTTTTCGTTGAAAAGTCTTTTTCCAATTTACTCACTAACCCTTGTGAAAAAAAGAGAAAAATTCAACGTTATCAACGTTGGAGAGACAAAAATAAACGATAAAAAAATTATTAATAATTTAATTATAATATTAATAACAAACAAAACAACTGTTTCGTTCAGGGCATTATAGGGTGCGCGAATATTCATAAGCTACTATACAAAAAAAAAAAACAATGAAAAAGGAAAGAAAATTTGAAAATTCTTCTCTTCTTGTTAAAATAACAAAATTATGAAACGGATCACACACTTAAAAAAAAAAAAAAAAAAAAACACGAAAATAATAATGTGTATTTTTGTACGTCGAGTTTGTTCTTTGTTTACCTGTTTAATTATTATTATTATTATTATTATTATTATTATTATTATTATTATTATTATTATGAATATGTTATCAAGCATTGTTAAGACATTGATTAGGTATTTAAGTTTCTAAGTCTGTATTCGAACGTATTTGCTCTCTCGCTTGCCATTTTATTCTTGCCCCTTTTTCCAAAACCCCTCAATTCCCTCGATTAATTCCTTAATTGTTCGTTTTTTTTTCTTTATTTAAATAAATAATTGAATAAATAAAATAGTTTCGTACTGTTTATTTATTTTAGTTACACACGGAAAACGGCATTGCGTACTAATTAACATTAAAAAAAAAAAAGAAAAAAGAAGAAGAAGAAAAACGTGAAAAGTAAAAATTAACGACTACAGTCTTTATTTTTGTTTGTTGGTTGTTTCTTCCAAATAACGATTAAGAATCTCTGCAAGAGAAAATTTTCATAAGTATTTTATCGATCGTTGAAGTTTGTAAACGTAGTTGAACAAAAGAAGAACAACATAAATAAGAAGAACAAAAACAAAAATGAACAACAACAACAAAAAAAAAGTATCAAATTAAAATGTTTTTTTTTTTCTTTTCTTAGGCTATAATTGCGAAATATCGTGCCAGACAATTACCTATATTATTATTATGTAATTATTAATTACTTAGTACTTTGGCTATTCTTACGGATTAACATTATTATTATTATTAATTATTTTTTTAAGTGATTAATAATTGTTTAATGCTTCTATTATTTATTTTGTTACCCTTGTTACCCATTTTTCCTTAAATTTCCCGCCATCCCCTAGCAACCCACCTCTTCTTACCTTAATCTCTACGAATAGTTTTTATTTTGTATTCTTTTTTTCCATAAGTTTTTTTCTAAAAATAATTTATCATGAACAAAACAAAAAGAATGCAAAAAAAAAAATAAAAATTAGTCCCGTGTGCATTTACTATTGTTATGAAAAAATGTTTTGAGAGCACGTTAATAAAACGAGTCGAATTTGTTGTTATAATATTATTATTATTATTATTATTATTATTATTATTATTATCATTATATGCGTGAGATCGAATGGAAAGGTTTGAATTTCCATTTAGTTTTTTTTTTTTGTTCTCTTCTTATTTTCTTACGTTTTATTTATTAGTGATGTTTTTTTTTGTCTTTGTTCGTCTCTCTTTAATTTGTGGAATATCAATCGAAATGAAGAAACAATATTCCGATAAAAAAAAAAACTTGCCTATTTTTGTAACGGTAGTAGATGAGGTAAATAAAAAAATAAAACAAAAAACAAAAAAAAAAGAACGAATTAAAATTAAAATAAATCACCTGATAATGGTTATCATGTATAAATTATTGAAGATTGTGTACGTTAATTTATAAATTATGTTGTGTTTACTGAAAAAAAAAAAAAAAAATTAAATAATGATAATAACTCGTGCCAGAATGATGAAATATAATTTTTGAACGAAAAATTTTTTAATTGTCTTTTACGTTGTGTTTTTTTTTTTCTCCATCCCATTATCATTTTCCTTGTTTCATTACGTTTAAGGTTCATTTACGCGATGATGGTAGATTAGTTTTGATCATCTGATAGAGTTTTGAGTGCGATTGAGAGTTTCGACCACATGGAAATACTGTGCCTTGATAAACGAGATATTTTTACGACTCTGAATATCGTTATTTCGATGAATAAATGACGGAAGAGAAAATAAAAATCAATACATATCGAGTGAAATAAAAATGAAGAAAAATTATAGTCAATTCGTATTTTGAAACGACAATTATTACCCTGTATTTTTACTTGAAAAATGTTGTTTATTCATTTTTCTAATTCGTTTCAAATATCGATATAAATTTAGCTAATAACAGCTATATGGCATACAGTCGTAACTTATGTCAAAGTCTGAACGTGAAATGAGATCAGATTTTATAATTATTACACACATTAAAATAATACATATGTATATATAGGTACAATGATATTTTTGAGAAAAGAATAAAAATATAAATAAACAATTCGGTGCTACAGGTGTAAAAAAATTAATTATTAGAGAAGTATATATGTATACAAAAAGACGAAAAAAAATACCGAAGAAAGGTACAAGAAAAACTATGGATATCCCTGGGTTAATGAATTTTCGGTAATCAGGTGCGTTATAAAAATTGTATACTATTATTAATAAAATATCATTAATATGTGTAACTACTAAAAACGTTTTTGCCAAATGTCATACGACACACGTATATATATAATATGTATATAGGTACGTATGAACACCTGTGTTTGTTATTAAACGTTATCAATCTGTTATTTAAATGTAAAGAAACAAATATTATATGTATATACAAGTATATATTTATTTCAAATGTCCAATAATACAAATATATAATCAATATACAAATCTCTGAAATTGAATGCATTAACAAAAACCCACGAAACACATGTGTGCAAGTAATTATTCATCCAACTGTACAAAAGTACGCAAAGTTTTTAATAACTGACCAATTTTTTTGTATTGTTAAATAATTCCTAAAATCGGAAATCGTTTGATTCAATTTTAATCTTTTTTTCTCTTCGCGTAAAAAATTCATAGTCTTTCATCGAACACTAATTGAATATTAAAAATAATTTATTTACATAATCGACTAATTCTTTTTTTTTTTTTATATAATTTCGAAGACATTAGAAGAACGTAAAAGAATTTTTTTCTAACCAATTATAGAATTCTCAATCGTTATCCGATTTTCTATTATCATTATATCGCTGCCACTTAACAAGATTGTAAAAAAAAAAAAAAACTATCATATAAAGAAATCATTCACACCTTGTCTATAATTATCAAATTGAGGTACTACTTCAGTCTCAGTGGCAATTTTTATACCCTTGTATAAAGAAGTCAAGGTTTAAAATAATCTGATGATCGTTTCTAAAATAATTCTAAAAAAAAAAAACGCTGAAGGAATCCTTGAAATTTGAATCAGATTTGATTCTAATCTGTTTTATTCTCTTTCGATTCTCTTCTCTTCAATATTTATAATCTCTGTTTATCATATAATTGATTGGTTTCATATTATCCTCGTCCTTCTCGAATGATTTTTCGCTAAAGAAGAATGGAAAAGGAAGAATTTACGACCATTTGCAAGCCGTGGGTTAGTTTATGTTTGTTCAAAGTTCTGCTACTTATATACAAATACCTCGTTGCAGGTAACTTGGAACTGGAAACTGTGAACTGGGAACAGGGAACGGGTTTTTGTGTGGGCGGGTGTTCCAATAACCCGACCACAAGGCACAATCCCTCTAAGTATACGTAACCAATCCGTAGACTATTATCCATTCTTCATGCTTTTTGTACAGTAATTTTTTTTTGTTTTTTGTATTTTTTTTATTGTTTTCTTTATATCTAACCACCGGCTCTCGCGGTATTATATTATAGCTGCTTCTGCTCTGTTCTGACTCTGCCTGACTGACTTCGTCTTCTTCTTTTTCTTTACGTTTATTTTACGATTCTTACACTCTAACCGATTACGATAATCCTCCTTATATTAAAATCGCATACAACAAGTTTTGCTACGAGGATAATGGAAACACGTATATAAGAAGAAGATATGAAACTGAAGAAAGTATAAAATTTAACCCTAATTTTTATTGTTCAATTTTTTCAATTCTCTTACAATCCAAGTCCCAGGTGCAAATAATTGAAACGATCGAGGAGCACGTAATTTGAAGAATAGGAAAATTGAAAGAAAATTTAGAAAAATTTTGCATTTTTTTGCACTTGCAGTTTGCAGTTTTTTCATTTTTCTATTCATAATGTTTCGGTATTGTTTATATTATTGTTGTTATTATTATTTGTATTTTATTTCCCACCGTTGGGTGAAAAAGCGGTATACTGCCAGTTGTATTGGGCCTGGTACAGCAAGAGAGCAAGAGAGGAAGCCCCAGAGGCAGACTTGACGCGAGATAAGAGACTTGACCACGAGCGAAGCGGAGCCACGCGTTGATCGGTAAAAACTAAATTGTTAACCCGCGGTGCGTCGGACCGCTGACCGCTGCGGCCCCGAGATGAGATCCCGCGGGGCATTATGCTACCAACTCTCCTTCTTACAAGAATGTAAGAACAAAAATGAAAAGAGACAAAAAAAGCAAAAAAAAGTAGGTGTATAAAATATTAAATAAAAATGTGTATCCTCGAAATTTACGGCAAAAGGGAGAAAGGAAAAAAACAGTGAAGACAAAAAGGACGAGTTTTTTAAACAAAAAAAAAAAACAAGTCACAGACCGCTGTCGTAAGGCCTTTGAGGGGGTAGGCGACCTGCGTGGTCAGCAGAGCTGGATGAACAAGACGATCGCGGTCGTTCGCTCCTAGTATATCATAGCCACATCACGTTCACGGGGTGATATCCAGAGATGCTATCTTCGACTCGGTGTCTGGCAACAATACAAGCGACGCTTGATGGTTGTTCGCTTTTTTTCGAATATTTTTCCTTTTTTTTCCCTCCTTTTTTACTCTTCATCCGCTTCTAGCAATGGACTCTGAGGTAAACGGCTCAGTTTCTCTGACACTAAGAGGATGTCAGCGAGGTTATAAATCAGGAAAAGAAACATGAAACGGACAGTAAAGGGTTTCATTGCATAGATTTGTACTCATTGGCGAGAAACTATTATTCAATTGATGATTCAAAATCAAAATTTTGCGAGAGACTCTTGGTAACCGAGGAGAAAAAGGGGTCTGAGCTCTTTTTGTGAATGAAGCGAGTAAAATGATGATTATTTATCTATTTAATTTTATAAGTTCTATAGCTTCGATTTAATTAATATGAAGTAGATAATTACATTATTACGAGGACTTATCATTCCTACACAAATGCAACAAGATTTCATTTTGAAAGAGTCAAAAGTCTCTGTTTTAACGAAATATACGTTAAAAAAGAGAAAAAACCGATTAAGATCGTCACCGTCAGAAATCCAGGGGTCAGAAACTGCATCAACTCTGAAATGAATAGAAGACCGAAAGGACCCAGTATTTGGTTCCTTCTGGTCGCCTGTGTCTCACTTCGTAGTAACTTTTCTTCATCGACGATAACGCAGGGTTGTTACAGACCTGGAAAACCGGGAGAATCCTGGGAATTCGTAGGAGTTTAAAAAATTCGGTGAATTTGATACAAATTTTGAAAAGTCGTAAAGCACGTATTAGAAATTTATGAACTCAAACGTGATGGAAAAAAATCCTAGTCTGAGCTTTAGAATTCATTTGTTTTCTCCTATGGTCATCAAGATTTTTAGTGGTTAAAACTTTTAATTTTTCTAATTGTAAGTCTTTTATCTCAGGTTGATTTTTTTTTCTGAACATAGACAATATTGAATTCCTTGTTCAATGAAACGTAAAACTAACGTTTCTTCATTTCGAAGTCTGGAATCACATTGAAATGTGAATTAAATCGAGAATACGAATGGTTCCAGAATCGTGCCAATAATGAAAGCACAAATTCTATCTGGAAGACCTAAAAACGTGAAGAAATGACCAAACAACTCAATTTTGTAACAACAATTATGCTGGAAATTTCGACAATTCATGTGATATTGAAGAACGTAGAGTATAATAAAAACGACGAAAGCTTCGAGTGAAAAGTTGAATCAGTTCTGTGTGAGGAAAAAATTCGAAGAAAAAAGTCGCGCATTTGATTAGAGAGTAATAAGAAGAAGTCGGTACGGGGCGCGTCCGGATATCGAAGACACGACATCGGAGATATCATTTTCTTTGTACCTATATTTGTAAAAAGATGAAAAATCTCTATTCCGCATACGGTGGGAATAAGCGAGGATAACGACAAGAAGATAAACACGTGGTCGCAGGTACACAACTACGGTAAATTGTTGAACGTGTGTATATAGATATATATTTTTCACCGTCATTCGTCAGTAGCGATCACGGGAACGTCGTCGGATGGACGACGAGACGCGTGCTTTTGAACCCCCTCAACTCCATATAAACAGAATGAAAGAACCCGAGGAATTCGAGACGAGATAAAGAAGTGGGGCTTCTATATCTTATGTATTATATACCCATACCGTTCTTCTTCTAACTCAGAAATCTTGTCTGAGTGAACAACATTTATTTCAGACATTCCAGTGCTCGACGATTATTAATTATTAATTAACGAACCGCTTTTTTCCTTCATTTGTACAAACACAACGTGAATTATCATCGTGACATACATTTCAGCATCAATTCGATATAATCGTTTTTACGGCACAGGCATTAAAAAGTCACTTTTTGACGCCTGTTTTCGGTCCGGCAAGTGGCACTTTATACCGCTAAGTTCAAAGTTGCGGTAGAAAGTCTTTATTCCGCAACTTTGATGCGCAGTTCGAAGTGCGCATGACAAAGTTGCGGAATAAAGTCTTTATACCGCAGGTTACCCCATCTCTACTACCTTTTACAGCAGCTCCTATACGCAGTTCGTGCGGAACTCAACTGGCGTCAAAGTGACGATTAATGCCTTTTCCGTAAAAAATATTGTATGGGGCGCGCGCAGAAAGTAACTGTTCGGCAAGGTTATGTTTTTCCTACGAGCCGTTGGTTTTACCTGGCGAGCCGAAGCGCATGCCACATAAATATCTATTTTAATCTTGTGCCTAAAGTCTACGATTATTGAATAATCGATTCTCAGTGTTTCGACAATTCATCATCATCAACAACCAAAATGAACACATATAAATACTGAAAATGGGAAAAGGGGTTCTGAAAAATTGTAAGACAAGCAGTTATTCGAGACGTGGTTTGAAAATTAATGTAAAATTTTTATAATTAAATTTAAACAATTAATTATGCTTACCTAATGATTGAAAATATTTATTTTCCACCCCCTGATTATAAACTAATTGGTTCGAAATTTGGGATATTACATGTTTCTTATTCTGATGTTTCATTTCACGTTTTGCGAGTGAAAATGAATATCATTCTATACAAAAGATGTCTTTTTGTCGTTTTATTATCCCTCTTGAATATTTGATTAGTTAAAGTTGCACAGATTTTTTTTTTCATCGGTTTCGATGATCGATCGAAGAATTGTATTTTTAGAATCACCATGTGTTCATCTTTCGAGTAATTCTTGTCGGTTATAACATAATCCATGTGTCTCGAGTCCGAAGTGCTTGTAGTTTTCAAGTGGGGGGGATAAAATAAGCATAAGGTTGCAATAATTCAAGTGACATCGAGCATTATAGCCCATTGTTCGGTTAGTGCCATTAATAATCGCGAAGATACTGTGCAGTTTACCGCACCTAGAGAGGTAAATAACCGTGCGATATTAAAATCTCGATGTCTACAAACAGCTGTGATAACAATAATAGTTATAATAATATCGAGACGAGCTACTTTATCAAATAGTTGAAAAATAGTATATTATGCACCAAGGGAAGGAAGCAGGCATTTTTTCAGAACGAATCGCAATTCTAGGGTGAAGACGAGTTGTGCAAAATGCGCTTCGTTCTCATGGCACATATGTTATTTTCTACCACATATGCATTAAAAACGATCGAAAGTGAGGTTAGAACCATGCTAACGGCGTCTCCGCTAGGGGCAGCACTTCCTTCGTTTATTTCACCGTTACTATGGTTACGAGACTTTTTTTTCCCTAGTAAAAAAAACTGACTTCCATCCCGTCGGGAGGGCAAAAAACGCGAGTTTTTAATCCATGTGTGAGAGAAGAAAAAAAAACAGTAATGATAACATAATAGAATGTGAATAAATTTCCTTGATGAAAATTCTCTCTAACGATCCCCGTTGATTTGCACAATTCTTTCTTTATTTTTCCACAAGTTTTCTCTCAGCACTAGTTTTTTTTCTTATTTTTTTTGTTTTTATCTCCTCGCGCGCGCCACGTCCGTTATTACCTAGCTGGTAAATTATTGCTGTGGTTAAACGAGCGCTGCTGTTGCTGCTGTTGCTGGTGATGCCGGACCGCGCGCGGTATCTGCAGTCGTGTAAAGTATATCGTGTGAAAGAATTTGGTTGGTAAATTTTGTGGGTGGACCACATTAATGTACTTGGCGAAAGGTTTTTGCACCAGAGGTGCTTTTTGGGGGATATCACTACTTTTTGTATATTTTTTTTACTTGCTGCTAACTGCGCTAGCTCGCTGTGCTTGCTCGATGGGGTCTTCGTAGATCCTCACTCGCTATGCTCGCTCGGTTGTCAGTATTTTTCTGACCGATTATTTCTATTGAGTATATCCCATTGGATAGACGGTGAAAAATCTTGAATTTTTTGTTAATAAGCGCCGTAAAACGCAAAATATTGTCGGAAATGTTGATGAGAACGCGTAAATGTATGTCCAGTTGATTTCTATAACTCTGACTCTTGCTTAGGAGCACACGTGAAATATTAACCCTTATTGGGTTGCATAAATTGATCCGTCAAAATCATTCATAGTAAATATTCGCAACGTGGAACCCTGTGCGCGGCCCTCCTCCCTTCTCATCCGGGCTTGGGAGCGGCCACAGCGGAGTTACTTACAGGTAGGGTTATAGTCACTGCTCATTACAAATTAAATCTTAAAAAATGTTCACAGTAAGAAAGTCTGAAAATCAGTGTATAAATAATCATTGGTATTCACTCAATAAAGGCTTCCGGGATAGTGCTTCTGTTATAAATTGCATGGCAAGATTCGTCTGTTCCATCCGGTCCACCAAGGTATTCTTAGAAGTTAGAACCCGATGATTTCAAGTCGCGTAACTCCAGTAGTCTAATAAGTATGCCGTGATGTGAAAATTAAAAGCTGAGTCATCGAAGCAAACTCCCTGAGTATACCGCAACGTACACATTTCTTCCATAGAGCTATAAGTAGGCGTGCGATAACTATAATCAAAGCGATCAAACAATTGATCATATCGTCAAGGTCAGAATGGATGGACGTATTCGGCGGACAGTCCAGAACTCACACGTAACTCAGAAAACTCTGTATGAAGTGTTACGGACTTATATACTTGTCTCAAAGCATATTTCAACTCGTCTGCTCTAGACTTCCCGCTGAGATTCATCTGCTTTCTCAGGATGCGTCGATATATCAATAGCTCGTCCACGAAATAGTCCCTCCGGAACTCACACAATTTTTTTTGTTCGTAATGTACTTGCCTCGATACTCTACAAAGTCTCTTGATATTTAACACCTGGATCATGAACATATAATCAATGTATAAACGACCAATATACCCAAGGCTTTGTGATTGATCTAATTGATTGACTCTGATAACCTCATAACTTGATTTTTCCATGAAACAGGCTCGCGATTTCCATACGATGTCGAGCTGAATACATAAACTTCAAAGCCCATCTTGTTTCACTTTGTCGGTAATGACTCTCACATCACATCATGTATCTCAATATCACGTAGTGATAACGAGTGGAATGAAATGTCAAACCGAAGCAGCCGACGCGAACACGCTATAGCTAGCAGTTTCGGTCAATCGATTCTCGATCTGTTACATTAAAGATGGCGGCTTGTCTACATTCTCGATTCGATCTAACTCGTGATTCCGGCGGCCAATGCCAGAGGCGCATTCGCGTTGGGGCTAGAAGTGATTTTTATCATAATGATGAACCAATCCAGCCAATCAGATCATAGCGCCTAACTTCAGAGCGGTGCTATTCGACATCTGATTGGCACATCATTATGATGAAAATCACTTTGATCCCAACGCGAATACGCCTCAGGTACTCGGATCGCTGTTGTCCCGAGTCCCGACTATCGAGTGGTCGATATACGTATATGAATGAAAATACTTCGCGCAAGACTCATCAATCGGATAATAAAAGAAAGAGGCGGAAAAATTTGCCGAATTCAATCTCGACAACGGCGCCACCTAGCCACTGACTGAGGGTACTCTCTCTTCTCGTCTGCTCTCTGCGTAGTCTATCTACTAGATACCGCCGCTCTTCTCTGATTTTTATACTCATAGGCCGTGGCAAAGTCCGGAGGAGACGACGACGAAAAATAATCGAGTGAAACGGACCTGTCAGATCTTTCAATTACTCATATCTTATCTTTACGTGCACGGATTCAATCGAAATAGGGCTCAAATGAAAGCTTTTCGTACCGACAATCTAATATAATAATTCTCCAGACCCATGGAGGTCGCTAAATGGAAGAAAACAGAGATTCTGATTACCCCCACCACCGCGAATAGCTCCCGTTCGGGTAAATAGACTCGGTGAGTCTACGCGCGGCGTTTAAAAATTTTTTTTTTAATGTACTTGGCGCGAGACTCTACCGAGTCTCTTGATCTCGAGATCACTGCAGCGTCAGACTGCACAAACTGCATAAAGGCACCACCAACAGTTTTAAAGGCAAAAAGTGGTGGCCATTATAAATTATAAATCATACCAGCAGCGGCGCTTGCGATAGATTTTTTTTTCTTCCTTCTTTTTCTTTTCTTCCTTCTTTTTATTTTCTTTCGCATCGATTCCGTACAACGCAAGAACTCGATCACCGACTAAACATAGGCGTTCGCGACAACCGCTCGTTCGATCCACCCACAACTTTATCGCTTTCTATTTTCAACGGGGAAAATTAATACCGGCTACACTGATTATGTATCACATGCTGTCGTGTCACTATATCCAACTCAACATTAACAATTGCATTTTACGATATCCAGTTTTTTTGTTTTTTCGTTTTTGCATAGAGTTCAGAAGATTGAAAAATTGTAAAGTTAATTTTGTGTTCAAATTTGACATTTTATATAATGTATTCAATAACAAATTGAAGATTTTCTTCTCCTCGGATCAGATGAGGTTTCAATCGATTGAATGCATTGGAAAATAATTTGAAAAAAAAAAATCAAAAACAAGAACGAGAAACAATTAAGAATATTGTGGCCCGTTAATTAACGTTGACAGGTGTGTAATTATTATAAGTTATAATATTTCGATTCAGCTGCGAATAATAACCGAGAGTGTACAATATTAGCATAATAATTACTCCGTTACGAGATCCATTAGTCCCTGTGAATTTCATTACGATATCTTCGTGACGTAAATTATCATCTGTCTTTCTTGCCGAGGTACATGAATCGAATTGTGTTACAATTTCTAAACAGCGTTGTCCCAGTCTCCTTATCTACGAACGTGTATTATTTATTTTGTTCCTATCTTTTTTTTTCTATTATCAAACATTTATTATCGTTAATTGGTACCAGAGGCCAGAAAACCAGAAATACAAACGTGCGGAGTTCTGTGGTCCGAATCGAGGTACCTACCGCCGCACATACCGATGCTTGAAATTGTCAGGAATGTCATTCTGATTTATCGCGTTATGGATGTGGTTCGAACGGAGGTATTTATTCGTAGGTGGTCAATTAGAGCAGAATTTTTACAAGTACAAGCTTTTATTTTTAGAATCCGGAACTCGAGGACCTGCGGCATTGTACGACAACAATCTAATCGCTCCCAGCAGGAATTATTACTCTACAAAATAAAAAAAAAAAGAAACGTCATTCGAAATAAGACACGCGTAGATATTATGGCGATAAATTATCGTTAGGAAGTCACCCGCTGTTATCACGTAATAGACGACATAGTCGTGCGTGATTACACGTTTCCGAACAATAATTATATAATCATCGTAATTATATCGAGAAACGATAAATCTTGATAATCGACAAAAATCGCGTGTAACTCGGAGCAGCAACTATCCGGTCGTTCGTGTGTTAACCGACTGATAAGCCTCGGGCCACACACGGCAGTGACAAAATCTATACACTCGTTAATAGCGACGGATCAGAGTCACGTATACCTACGCGAGCAGAAAAAAAACTGATTTTCTGATCGTATCTCGTTGCCGCCCACATCGTGACGCCCTCTTGTACGATTTACGTATCTATTTAAGGTTAACGGACCAATTATCGAACATTTGACGAAAGATCAAGATTATATAAATTTGATGATCCTGAATGAATTTTTTTTCTGGGTCCTGAAATTGGAGAATTGAAATTTCATTTCTGGGCGATGAATCAACGATCAGAAGAAATCAAAGTGTATAGCTAGTGTTATTAACGAGGTTGGAAGACACATGACCGAATTTTATGGGTGCCTCAAAAGAACCTCACTTCGATTATGAATTATTATTACGTTGAAACTCATCAAACTGTACTATAAAAGTTGATCAACCGAATTATTTGTGATAGATAACGAGTCATATCAATTTTGAAACGCTTTCAGCTTCGCTCAACTTTTAAATATCGTCATTCTAACCTCGCTAACATAAAAAAAAATTATTTTTCAATCTAACCGGACCCTCAAAATAGATATTGAGCAAAATTATTTAAGAAAAGCCGGGCCTGTCACCCACCCCCTTCGATTTGGCTGATTTTTTGTGAGCATGTTACCTACCTGGAGAGTAGTCAAAAGCCAAAATATTATGTCCCGAAAAAATTTATTGGCCGAGTTACAGTTTTTTTTCACATTTCTGACTCGAATTTGGGTATTTTCGATTATGCAAAGGTTTTTTGTACTACGTGGCTGAAAATCGGTTTCTTTATGTAAAATTGACCCAGGAACACGAATCTGGCCACAGATTTGACCTACGATGAAAACCTACAATAATATTAGCCAAAAACACCCGAAATTGACCAAAAAAGTCCCAAATCTTGGGGAAATGGTCCAAAAAAAATGTTTTCGACTTTCTGAGGCAGCAATCTTGTAGGAAAAGAGCCAACGAATCCAATGATCACACTCCCAGATTTCTAGGACGAACCGTTCAAGAGATACGCGTTGTCAAAGTTGGAGAATCTTGTTTTTCTGGCAGTAATGGACTTTTTTGACCTCTTTGGACAAATGTCCGACCTAAAGGCCTATTTTGCGACATCCACCACGACTATCTAAATCGAGTATCAATAGGTTATTTTCATCAAATGAGATTCGTCAGATTCTGGTCAAAATAATTAAATGTACTTTTCCATGAAATAAAATAATAAGAACCCTTAAAAAGGTCCATTATTTGCAGAAAAATCAAGATTTTCCAACTTTGACAAGACGTATCTCTTGAACGGTTCGTCCTAAAAATCTGGGGGTGTGGTCATTGGATTCTTTGGCTCTTTTCCTACAAGATTGCTGCCTCAGAAAGACGAAAACATTTTTTTTGGACCATTTCCCCAAGATTTGGGACTTTTTTGGTCGATTTCGGGTGTTTTTGGCTAATATTATTGTAGGTTTTTCTCGTAGGTCAAATCTGTGGCCAGATTCGTGTTCCTGGGTCAATTTTACATAAAGAAACCGATTTTCAGCCACGTAGTCCAAAAAACCTTTGCATAATCGAAAATACCCAAATTCGAGTCAAAAATGTGAAAAAAAACTGTAACTCGGCCAATAAATTTTTTCGGGACATAATATTTTGGCTTTTGACTACTCTCCAGGTAGGTAACATGCTCACAAAAAATCAGCCAAATCGAAGGGGGTGGGTGACAGGCCCGGCTTTTCTTAAATAATTTTGCTCATTGTAAGTAAGAAAGAAGTCCTAGTTGAAAAAGTCCACCAAAAATGTTATGGTGATTCAAACATTTCATGAATGAATGAAAAAAGAACCGTTCAAATGACATAAATTTGTGTTATAACGACATAAAACCAACATTATACAGGGTGAATGTTTCTGTCAGTCTGAAGTTGGCTTTAATCGAGACACAAGCTTTTGCAATTCACACAGTTTTGAACCACAATCCAACTCTCTGGAAGCTCATTCCTCGATTCTAGGCAACTTCAGACTGTTCCATCGTCTGGAATGTCACCCTGTATATTTTTACGTAAATCGAGTTGATTCGGGCATCTATAGAATTTTCACCGAAAAACCCGGTGGGTCGATAAGAGGATCTAAAATCTCGATAAAATTTGGAGAAAATTTTCGTCAGGAATGTCAGGAATGTCACCCTGTATATCGTGGGGTAAATCGAGCTGATTTTCACATCTATAGAATTTTTTCACCGGAAAACCGGCGGGTCAAAGAAGCTCTAAAATTTCGATTAAATTTTGAGACCATTTTCGAGTCTTCATTTAACATTTGACCTCCTGACTGTTCCTTTTCGTTTCGAAAGAGAGAAACTCGCGTTTCGACACCTCGATTATCTTTGTGAAAATGCCCTTAAGAATAGGCGACACGGTAATTAATGCTCGCGGATGGCTAATGACAGGCGATAAAACACGAGCGT
>JAEUYN010000414.1:0-20999 GCA_018257835.1 Euura lappo | reverse complement strand
AATCGATTCACGTGAACTTTTGTAATGTCGAGGCAGAGCATTTCTCCAACCGTTTTTCAACTGCGTGTGCAATTCAATCTTAATTTTGTGATATTCTTCTCTAGTTGCTAAATTATAATTTTCTTCCGTGTCTACGTCATGGTTGTACAATTCTTCCGCGACTGTGATGCTCCAGTTTGCTCGCTCGGTGGTATGATCAAACGGAAGCCATGCTGTGTACCGGTATTCCATAGTTTTGATCGTGTAACCCATAATATTTATTTCATTCAGTCTTGGTTCATCACTGTTTGGAATTAGAGTAGGTACGATTCCAGGCCTTGGGTATTGGCTGAAAACCCCTGTTTTCCATGGAATGCTCTACGGAATAAAGATAAACAGACTTAGTCAACTAGCTAACATCCGTTCGGCACACGCTAAATTATAAGTGGACATTCAAACGTGAAAATGATGTATCTGAATATGCCAATAGTAGACTCGCAGTTCAGACGCGCACCTTTCGAATCATTGTGGCATGGATGAGTGGTAAAAAACTGATGCCTTCGCTGCACGGATTCAAGGAATCTAAAAGACTTAGATCATCATTGCGGCGATGGCCCTCACCTTCCGAGCACATCGGTATCGGTAGATTCGCCAAATCTGCTATGGTTGGAAAAATATCTACCAATTCTATCATTGAATCCACGGTCATGTACTCTTTCTGTGTTTTAGGATGCTCATGACTGTGACAATCAACATAGCAAAACATTTTCTGAATATCATACATAACATCAGTTTGTTTTCATTTACTCTGCATTATTTTTCACCTGTGCGGTATAAGGCCAAGTCCAGCGGAGTGGGGGGAATCTTTTTCTCCGCGATAGAGACTTCTGAGCATTGGATCGTATGTCAGTCCGGGCACAGTCACCATAACTGGGACCCTGAGGGCGACTTCAAAGTTACTGTATTTTGCCCATTCTCCGTGCTCGCCCAATGACCAGCCTAGCGAAATGATGATTAAAAAATTTTGACATACTACCGGCTCGCCGAGTTTTGTGATCTGGCAACAATTGCATAAACATACAAATGAAGCCTGGGTCTACTGCATACGGTACCGTGGTCTGATATGAGTATGATGGCTGTATGTCGTTCTACATTGTGAGCAGCCAGCTGTTTCATCAGTGATCCAATCAAGTCGTCAATGTATGTTACAGCAGCGTAGTATGATTGAATAATCGATCTAGCATATTCCACTGCAACATATTCGCACCGGTGATTACTCGTGATCCTGGTTGAGCGGTTTCAAATAATGAGATGTAAACAGAGGTAGACTCGAACATACAGGGTATCTTTTCATACGGAAATTTCAGACGAAACTTCTCGATATCTGCCCGCTCGCGAAGGTCGGTCCATGGGTTGTAAGCTACAGAACTGACGTTTGCCGGCCACTTGTAGTTATCGGGCCCATTGAATTTTTCCAATGAATGATGCTCTGAAAATTGTAGCAAGTTCGGATAAACCAAAACTATGTACGAAATAATAGTGTAGCGCAAATATTACAAAACCAATCAATTTCACCAACTCAAATATTTCTTAGGATATTTCAGTGGGATGTGAGGCTTCTGGAAACCGACTGCTAGAAAGAATGGTTTGCTGTCTTCATGGTGTTTGTGAATAAAAGATTTCGCTGCCATCAACGTTTCCATATCGGGTAATGTCCTATTCGGCATACGAGAAACATGTACCGGGCAGACCTAGTATCAACATGTGCAGATGTGGTAAGATCTCAGATACTACAAGGAGACGAAAACTTTTTATAAATTTACACAATTCTCAATGCAGGTATTACAATGTTGCGAGCAGGCTCTGAATCTGAGGTAGATCGGCACAGTGGTGCATCTTTATAACGGTTTGTAAACGGGTGAAACGGTTCCTCCGACCAGGAGTACGGAAAATCGTCTGATCCATTGGAACTTTGGCCTGCATGAATGAGAATTGATAAGTGTGAAAGAAGTTGACGACAAATGGAATATATTCCAAGAGCTACATCACGTGAATTCGATATTGCTGAAAGAGATGCAGAATATTTACCTGGGTGAAAAACTTTACCAATCGACATTGTGGCGTATCCGTTGTTCTTCAAATGTTCCGGTAATGTGGTAAAATTGCCCACTCTGTCTCGCCAATAACTGTAAAAGTCATACAGTTTCAACGTATCTGGTCTTCGACTAGTCAGAAGCGAATTTCTGCTCGGGGCACAGAGCGATTGCTGCAACAAATTCCATATTATACAAAGGAAAGAAAGGAGGTTTTTGTATGGTGAGAAATTCTTACCTGAGCGTAGGCCCGAGTAAAAAGAACACTTCGCTTTGCCAGAAGGTCAATGTTCGGTGTATAGGCCTTAGCGTCTCCGTAACAACCCAGCGACGGTCTCAGGTCGTCAACTACTATCAATAAGATGTTTTGCTTTCCGACTACCACGCGTAATGTAAAGATTACGAGAATTGAAAAGGTACGACGTCCGATCCTCGTGCCAGGAATCATCTCGGCGCTGGCGGGGAGTCAGAACTCGATCGTGTATACATACAAGCTATAGCGGGAACGTGTTTAATTTTAATTTATATTTTACACAATAAGTGGTGTTGACTATTTAAGAGATCGAGGAGGAAACGAAGATAGATTATCGGATTCAAACGATTCCCGCACGCCCCGCAGATCCGATCGCGGCTTGAATAGTTCGCCGACACACGCTGTAGTGCCTGGTGTCAGCAGCAGCCAGGCGCAGTCAGCCTATCGACCTCCATTTTCTGGCCAAGGGCAAGCGCGAGGTTTGAAATGCGAATGAGGATGAAATACGTTACCAAACAGGCTAAAAATCAGGCCATAAGTCGACTTACGACTCGATTTTTAAATGTATGAAGTGTTTTACGATTTATGTTAATAGCCAGTTACTAAATGACTGTGACCACGGTCCTCCACCAAAACGTGGACGTAACCTGGGCATAGGTGCTGCCGATATAGAAATTTCATGAAGATGTCCCATGAATAGTGTTGATGTTGACTGAAGAGTAGGAGAACTTCTTTCTCTATACAGCCCACGACAGTTATAGTATTTGAATATCCGCGCAACGCCGCCATTTTCTGCCGAACTATTCGGAACCAATCGGAAATAAGTAGCGATTGGCAGAACGGGAGGCATGCTGGGGGGGGTCGTTTGATAGGGATTCTACGCAAGCCGACGCCATCTACCTATGGAAGGCATGGTCTATGGTCGAATCAGCTGATTATTGTTTTCGTTGTGAGAGAGAAAATTAATAGCTGTTCCACAGTTCGTAGTTAGCTCCGCCTAGTACTGCATTCTCGGAACAAATTCCACCTCGCTCGTAACGCGCATCGTAATTATTGTCGGCAGGGAGCGCGAGAAAGGTGGGCGAGAAGGGCTCGGCTTGTTATTTTTCTCATTCTTTCTCTTCTTTTTCGTTTCACGCCAAGATATCGGACGGGGATTGTAATATCGCGCTCAAGCTTTTCGACGCGTTGTAGTGACATCAATGTCTGCGGGCTGGGGAGCTGTCAGTCGTTGCAAAATGACGCAGTAGACCCTGGACGGGGCTGAACAGGGACAAACGGACTAATGATGCTGCGCTTTGCACGATGAGGAGGATACTTTACCTTAAATGTGAGTAACGAAGATCCGCGAGGCTTTTGTGTCAGGGTTAGATATCGGGGGATTCATCGAGTGGAAAACAGATGAAAAGCTCGACTTCGAATATATCCCCTTTGTTGTGATGACGAGATCTATTTTTTGCCCTCCTACGTAACAACGCTCTGCTCGATTTGTTACCACCTACGCGGAATAATTACGCTTCCCATTTTATTCGCTGAACGAACTGAATTACGCCTTTAAAAAAAAAAAATTTATTTCAACAAATTTTTTTCTTTTATTACGTGTTTTTTCCTTATCTTCGTCAAAAAGTTTCTGTAATTTATTTACACGGTTTTCATTCCTACTTTCCTTTGTCCTTGCGCCACTGCTCTTCTACCGCTGATTTGTAACTTTCCAGAGACAAAGAAAATGAGATTTTATTTAAAAATCTAGTCGCTACCTTGGGATACGAGTAACAGCTGTGCTAAGTTGCGCAATGATTGTTGGGGAACAAAATAGATATCCCCCCACCGCCACTTGGAATGTATATAACAATACTGGGTGCTGCTGCACTTACCCAATGTTTCTTAAATAATGTTACGTGTCGAGTTATGATCGTTTCGTAATGTCGTCGTCATGCTTTTATATGTTATTTAATTTAATTCGCATTCCAAAAATAGGGAGCTAATGTTTGATTAGTTCACCTGCGATAACGATCTCTCCTACCGATCTCTTTGTTCTCCGATCATACAAATACTAACACAAATCTGTTGCGGATAATGATCTTGTCCAAATGGAATATAAAAAAAAAGCTGAATTGGAAGAGTATAAAGATTACTTGACGTCTTGTTCAAACCATTTAACTCCAAACAGGTCGTCAAAATCTACCTGCCAAAAATGTCTGCTGGTTGATCAGAAATGAATTCAAGCGTCATCATCTGTTGCAGAACAAAGAAATAACTGTACCAAGGCAGAATGTCGGCAGAGTCACCGAGACGAGGGATACAAAAAGGAGTCCAGGTTGTGTCCCCGCAACCGGTCAGCGATAGATCGATCATTGAGAGTGTAGCTGGCATCATAAATGACATCGTTCCCCAGGTGTGTACCTTGGATTTCGCTTGCTTGTCTTGTAGATAACTTTTGAACAAATAGAATTTACACCCTCCGTTCGAGGCTGGGAATGCATTATTTCAAGAATAGCTTCGAAATTTGACACATTCGCGTCTTGCTCAGGCTTACACCGGAGCACCAAACGCGGACAACAAGGAATCAATAACATGGGCTAGGTTTGAATATGCCGATGTCAACGATCCGGCTCTTTACCCAGACTATAACGAAGGCTCCAGCACACCTCCTTTGTTACTCGTTCTTGGATTTGGAACCGGTGTGCAGGTAAAATTTGCTACCACGTTAAAGATATGAGGCAACACTGATATTCAGCCTCGAGATCGGTCAGAGCTTTCAACACATTAATACTCCTGCCCGCCTCCCCTCCGTCAGGTCTGGCTCGTCACGGCTTCGGGCGAAGCCACGGAGGTTTTGTCGTGGCGCCAAGGCATCGTACGCACCTTGAGATTCCTCCCAAATCCCAAGCCGAGCAAGGACCAAATCGATATTTTTCAATCCAAGCGGCCATTGGTCGCTATCTGCGACTCAGCTGGACCAGGACCTCAATTTTGCAATATTGGATTCATTTCTCTCAAGACCGGTGAACAAGTGAAAAGCATCAAGTTCAAGAACCCTGTCAACGATGTACTGGCCAACAGAAGATCTGTCGTTGTAACGTTTTCGGAAAAGATCGCCGTCTTCGACGCTAAAAATTTGGAAGATGTTTTAACAGTTACCACTTGCTATCTGAGTCCTGGACCCAACTCAAATCCAGTCGCTTTAGGCACGAGATGGCTGGCGTACAGGTGAATCACGCCTAAACTTCATTCACCCAATAGTTCACTTGGACACTGTTTTTATCATTGGTATTTCATTTACAGCGAGAAAAAGCTAATACCAGCAAGAAGAAGTAGCGGAGGTAGCGAGGGTGAAGGTGCTCAGAGTTATACAGCAACAGTTTTGCACGCGGCAAAATCCCTCGGAAAAGGACTGAGGGGCCTGGGTGAGACTGTGGCGTCAACTTTAACAGGCAAGTGTCCGGGTCCCGTTTGTTTGAACAACAGGAACGGAAGGCAAGGTCCAAGGTGTATTGCCATAAATGACTTTATATTATGACCGCAACTGTTATTTTGACTCAGGAAACTCGGGAGCACCACCGACTTCTAATAGTGTCAGCTGCGATATGAACCAGCCTGGTGTTGTGACTGTACTTGATCTTCAAGCTGCCAAAGAAGACAAAGAGTCCGATGACGGCACTGTGGAAACTGTTCTCGCACACTTTATGGCTCACAGTGATGCCATAGTGGCCATGACATTCGATCTAACAGGAGCATTGCTCATGACTGCCGATAGAAGAGGGCATGATTTTCACATATTTCGAATACAGCCACATCCCGGTGGGCCCACTTTGGCTGCTGTTCATCATCTCTATGTCTTGCATCGGGGCGATACTACTGCCAAAGTACAGGTACGTCATTCAAGGTTTCCACTACCTGGAGAGAATTGAGCCGGTCATAATTGTTAGAGAGGAGATTTCTCCTCATGGGAATTTCTATGCCGGTGCTATTATGCAACTTGTTATTTATTTCATCCGGCCATCAATTCTGTTTCCTCCTTATCAATTATACCTGTTCACTTGAATCTGAGGATCGAATGTTTCAAATCCTTTGCACCTATTTTTTTACTTCAGGACATGACTTTTTCGAGCGACGCAAGATGGGCGGCAGTATCCACGGTCCGTGGCACTACTCACGTCTTCCCAGTGGCTCCGTACGGTGGTCCAGTCGGAGTGAGGACTCATTCAACTCCGCACGTTGTTAACAGACTATCAAGATTTCATAGAAGCGCTGGGTTAACGGCAGACGGCACAAGATCTCATTCTCCAGTTGCTCACGCTGAGATTCCTTTGTCCGTTTATCCCTATTCTAACCCTCGGCTGCCGCCTTATCCTCATCCCACGATCCTTCACCCTCTGGCCCAGATACGGCAACCGTCTGCCTTGAACCATGCCAATAACCAGCCCCAACCGCGGTGAGGATCATATGTCTTCTTATACCTATACCATACATACAAAATTTTATCGGGATATACTAACTTTTATACACTTTTCACGTATGATATCAATCTTGGTAATGTTTTCAACAGACCACAGCAGAGGCAACGCCTTCAGTCTGAAGACAGTGGGAGCTTGCCGCTAAAGATTTGCTCTTGCTTTGCACCGCAAAGAGCCTGGCTTTACGCCCAAAGGGATACAGCGAATAAAGTTGTTAAGCGCCCGGTCGACTCTTTGTTCATAATGGCGTGTCACGGTAACATGATACAATATGACTTGGACCCAAAACCGGCAGCAGGTACATACACAAATTGAAAACCCTTGCTTCTGCTCACGTTTGCGCAAAATCTTTGAACGACACTTTTATCTAACGTTACGAACGGTGGCCACAGGTGTTCCAAAGGAAAAAATCTGCGACGATACTACCATCGAACTGGAAGTGGAAGCCAAAGGCCAGTGGCCACTTCTCAGATCAGCTAGCTCTATGGAAATCTTGCCGCCACTCTCAGCATCCAGTCCTTTGCTCGGTATATCTATTGCTCCGAGGAGCAATAAGCCTGTTGCCGATTCAACTGAGGATCAATGGTTGAGTCAAGTCGAAATTGTAACTCATGCCGGACCGCACAGAAGACTGTGGATGGGACCACAATTCATTTTTAAAACTTATAATGCTCCGAGCGGGTAAGCGCACCTGTGTACAATATCATTCGAATCAATATTCAATACGATCCAGGTTTAACATTCCTACATTATTGACATTGATTTGTTAGTAAGAATACAAAATTATGTCTCAGAGTTGCGGTAAATCTCGTCGAAGCGGAAGCTGTGGAGGTTGGTGTAACCGGCGGATCAAGACCCGCGAGATCCAATCCTGTGAACATGCCGCATGCTGCTGCGAGACCGTTGGTTCCTGTTGTTACCGACGGTTCAGGAAGTGAGCAATTCATCTTTTCAGTCATATTTCTCCTTTAGTTCCATAATATTACGAGCCACCTTTTAGGAAATTTATTTTTTTATTTACCCACATGATTTCAGTTGGTGACTGTTGTCGGGGTTTTCTTCCAACATAACGCGAATGTATTGATTTTTAGGCAGTTACGAGCAGTCTCCAAGATTCCTCGAAGCCTACGGGGATTCGTTGGAAAATGAAAGCACGGTCGTCGGAGGCGGAGAAAATCAACTACGAGAAGACCTGGCTGAAGCTATGTTAGAAACTGCTGCAGCACCGCATCGCGTTCCAGGTAAGCTTTTTCCAATCTCCAATTGTACGATTTCAGGAAAGTCTAACGGTTCATGGGATCCAAATGTGCGCGCATTTACGCCTAGTGTAGGTATTTTTAAAATCAATTCGTGTAGTACTGACCCTAGTTATTGTTTTCGTTATCCAACAAAGTGGTCCGTGTTACGGTCATTGACACACAGTATGTTTTTTGTCGGTTGTTCACTGTCATTAATTGTGGACTAGTTTGGGGCACCCACCTGTACAGTATCTGAGCCCTCGTGGTACGGCTGCGCCGGCTGTACCTTTCACTCTGGATCTCTGGTCCGTAATAACGTGACACGAAACAACATAGTTAGAGATTGCTTATTAGCCGCTGCGAGAAAATGTGAAGGACGATAACTGAGGAAAGGAATTAATGAATAAAATAAATAGATGGAAATAAACATTCCCATGGCTCAAACATCCTCCGTGAATGCGCATAAATGCCGATTAGAACAAATGATGAACAGTAACCGATGTTATTTCAGGAATATGTGTACTTTTGTCAACCGTTAATCTCCAATTGGCAAGTAATTGGTTTGCTGGTTTGCTCCGAGACATATACAACACAACTAATAGCTTGATCGTTTGTGTCAATCCGTTTATCGTATACGGACGATGATACATACATATGAACCTATGAGCATTTAACTCTGCATGCGGCACATAATTAATTCTAGTACTGTAAGTTTTGAACAATATACAGAACTGGCCAGTGGCAGGTATCTCACTTATTTCCGTGTTTCATGATGTATCGGTTTTCAATCCGTCACTAACATACAAATTTTACCACACCATCCCAGTGGATCCGCTTGTCGTTGCAAAGATTTTAACATTTGCTGGGATTCAACTAGTTGGTTCGAGCAAAGCACACCGAATTTTCACAGTAACACGATCTACGATGTCAAATATTATTCCGACAGACTTGGAAATAATTTTTTTTAGACTATCCTCTAAAAATACCCTTTATCCTCTATCACATCGGCGGTTTAGTTGGGACATTAAATTAATAAATTAAATAAATGCAATATTGTACAGAAAGTTACAAGATCCATGGTTTGTTCGATAAGTGAAAACTTTGACAATAATTGTGTCGTTTCGTCGTACACCATTTGTGTTATGATATTATCTTGCAAGATATCGCCGCCTCTTTGTAACCCTGCTCAGCTGTAGAAACAATTCATCCTTCCAATAATATGTTCCATAAAGTTCAGGTACTTGTACATAAACAGACAACAACACCGAGCCCCCACTCGCATAGATCGTATCACTGAGATAACTACCTGAAATTATCTTGAAGGCCCTTTCGGTACGCATGTTATCCTTTCTGGGTTTCTTTCAAGTATTCGTTCCCCATTGAACCCTCCTCCGATAGCATTTGACAAATCGTCCGATGGATAATTTCTCCAACGTTTTTCCTTCTGTCATATTTTCGTAAAACGTTCAGTATACTTGGTAGAACGCTTCGATTGATACCTGCCAATGGCTTTTTCTGTTACTAGGGAGGCGAGTGGTAGTTGAAAGGATGGGACAGCCCGTCGCGAAAGTTGTCAACCCTCTGGGCACCGTTATAACTATCTCTGCCGACGAAGAAGATGTTGTTTCCAGTGATAGCTATGAAGCGGACAGCAATTTGGAGCCTTGCAGGAGTCTCTGCGTGCAAGAGGGTCCCGCGTCGCTCGATGATTTCAGACAGGAATCACAGCCGATCAAAAATCTGACTGAAATTTGTGCCGAGATGCGCACAGCCCGCGACTCAGGCATCGATTCTGTCCCCAATGAAGATATTAAGGAAGTTGTTGAGAAAAAGGCGGTCTACGCAGAAGCTGCGAGGCTAAAATCAAAAGGGACGGTGAACTTTGACCAAGCCGAGGCTTTCACTGACGTCCAAATGACTCTGAATTTGTGCGCCGAAGCTGGTAAAATACCAACTAGTCCGATGACGCAAGCTAAAGAACATCCTTGGAATCAGAAAGCATGTAAGAACGAACGAAAAATCCAGGAAACAAAAATCGCCAGGGCTAAGTACGTCGTTAATTACGACGAAGAAACTGTCGTTTTCACCGATAATAGGGCCTCTGCAAAAGAAAGTGCAACTAAAAATACCGACGAAATCACTCCTAACATCGATAAGGCCGATATGAATGTCAACTGCATCCGCGAAAACGTCGTACCCCAACGGTCAAAGCAAGTAGTCTCCAAAAATGCAACTCATCGTAGAAAAACTTCCAGAGGAATGGAAAATGATACGTCCGACGCACAAAGTTCAGCTATTGAACCAACTCCAGTCGAAATTGGGAAAGGATCTAAGCAAAGGAAATCAAATGAGATGAAAAAAGAAGAGATCAAGGTACGCGAAGAGTCGCAGGAGCCAGAGGCTGCTATAGCTGTCCCTCATACAGTTGAGCAAGTTCAGACTTCTTTGCCGGTCAAAGAAAAGACTGGCAAAAAGAAGATCAGGAACAAGTGCAGGGACGTTGAAAGACTTGAATCGTCATTTGAAACTATCAAAGATTCGGAAATAAATGCCATATCGTCTCAAGACTTGGAATCGAAACATGCGAAAAAATTTGATTGCAAAGCTGACGATAAACTCTTTAAGCCACAAGCTGTCGACGCAAAATCGGAGCAAGCCAACGACGGAAAACCCTTGCATGTCGATAACATTGTCAACGAATATTCAATCCTGGAGAAAAGTGAATCCTATGACAGGCAGAGTGTGTCATCCAATCACTCGGAAGAGGATTTGGAACATATTCATCCTTCCGAAGTCACACCAGCCACGGTGGAGAAGTTCGTGGATGAGACTAGCGACTTGGAAGAAAGCTGTGATTCGAACAGAGTGCCGACAGCGAGATGCAACAATTTAATACCCCACCCTAAGAGAAAATCAAGCAAAGCTGCTTCATCTGACGACGATATGGAACATATACACTCTTCAGAAATCCCAGAAGAGTATTCAAAGGGCGTTACAATCCCTAAGCCACAACTGGCTGCAAGAAGCACGGAATGCACCAATCTACGAGAAACAGGCGGACGGACAGCGGTGTCTCCTCGCTGCACATTGGAAGATATTGAATACCCCGCAAGAACTTCTACCGAGATCCAAGGTACATCGTTCGAGGTCAACGACGAATCGAAATCTATCGGAGGGGGGAAAATGCAGCTGACTGACAGTGCTAGATACTCCGCCCCAGCTAGTCTGAAGACCCCAGAAACTTTTGGGAAAATCTCAACTGCAGCTCAGGCGGTAGAATCCAACCTGGATTCAACTAAGGGGAAACATAAGGTCAGGGCAAATAAAAACAAAAAGAAGAAGGATGACGTCCTGGTTGTTGTAGTTGATTCTCACGGGACAGAGGAAAACGAGGTGACTTTGGTACGAGATATAGAAGATAACAATATCTGGAACAGAAGGAACAAAACACCGGGAATGGATTTGGCTGAGGAAATCGATAGATGTGTGGAGCCGGCAACGGGAGAGTCAGCTCTTTCGCGACGTTTTGTTCACAGAGATGGCAAATCAATATCCAATGAGCCCACATCTTTGGATAATATTGAAATTATAGATATAGACGCACTTCGTAGAGCCGAGGTCGAGAGTGAAAATGACCCGAGTCTTGCCCAAGCTGGTGAATGCCAAGTATTAGAATCGAGGCCAGAAGTCTTGATGGCAAGACCAAAGAAATATAAGAAATCGAAAAAAGTTGCCCAAGAAGATACAATCATGGACACCCCGCGTAAATCAGGTCCTCTGAGTTTATCAAAACTGAAATTACTAGAGACAGAATGTCAAAAGGAGTCTTACAATGATACTCCTGAAGCGAGTCAAAGTGAAACCCAAATTCCTACCAATTCTTGGAGTTCTATTGTCAAGAAAACTAAAGATCAATATGGCGTGGAAATGTGCGAAAGCACAGCAGAAAGCGTGAAAGAGGGTGGTCAAGGAACGGGAGTTGTACAAGGAATGGAACAAGCATTTGTAGATTATCCCGAGTGCGAAGATGACGGGTCTGAAGACGTAAAAGAGATAATGGAAAACTTGACTAACAAAGTCGATTGTCGAAGCAGTGGACATTTGGATCCGGTTCTCATGACGGGTAAATACAACAAGTTGAAGTTTATTTTCGATTCCATGAGTTGCTCGCCAATCGCTCGTACTTATTTTTCTCCAATTTCAGAATCTCAAGTCACCAAGAACTCGGACACAGCCGGTGAATGTTTGGTTGAAGCAGAGTGTACCTCGTCGAATAGTGAGGATATTAGAATTGACAGCCACAATGAAGACCAAGTTATAGACGACCTTGATGACAATTGTATGGAAGAGCTGCAGTCTTCTTCTCATTGTTCGCCGACACGCGAAAACGGTGGTGTATCGGAGGATGAGTCGGAGGTACAAGAACCGATTATTGATGAAAGACCCGCAGAAGAGGATTCCGATCAGCTGAAATGTGATTCAATTGCGGTCGATGCAGAGCAGTCCGATACAAAAGTCGCGATGGCAACTGGAAGCGGGGATCGGTCTCCTTCCTCTTCCCGTTCTTCTAAAGAACCCTCGCCGGACGTGGAGCCGATACCCTTGAAAGAAAATGATTATGAATCAGAAGCTACAGCAGAGCCTTTGAACCTTGCGGTGGATCTAATTGCGAATGCCAACGTTATGGATACGGAAGAAGATAACTCGTCTAAAGAAAATGTTGAGAAATCACTCGGGAACGGGGGTACAAGCGCTAAGAAGGGAAAGTCGAAAAAGAAACGACGCAGATGAGTAAAGGAATGCGTGGACGTGCAAAAGGCCAGCCTTGCCTTGTACTTACTATTCATGCATGTCACCGGAGTCGATTAGTCAATTGATATTTATAATTTTAAGAACCTTAAAAACTGCCTCTATGCAGATGATGTCTATATTAGCATAATAGAAAGTGCGATAAAATACATAGCTATAATAGGTATAGTCCAAGTCCACTTTTAAGAATTTTAAGATAGTTTTAACTTATTGTGTTCAAAAATCGTGTGCCCAACTCAACGTCTTCAAATCGCAATTGATGTTTGACGTAAGAATTGTATTATTACGGATTATAAGTTCGGACATTGGAATATAGCAATGGGCGGCCTAGAAATTAAAAGGCATACCAAATGATATTGTTGTGTGGGGCCTGCGAGTATAGATAGGTAATGATAGCGATAACTGTAATACCTAGAACACCGTACTCTGCCAGTTGCTAGTGCTATCAAGTATTAACGTTAGCGAGGGAATAAAATCACTTAGGTACTTTTTCTCACCATACTAACAGCAAGGATGTCTCCAACACCGCTGTACGAAAGCAATAATAATTTTCAACACTGCAGGCGGCTTTATCATGTGTATGTGAAAAATAATCTTACGTTGGTTGACCGCTAGGCGTTCAACAGAGATAAAAGATGTGAGGAATAGATATGGCATAAGGAAAAAGCAAAGAAATAAGCTTCTGCAATTTGTCTGTACGGTAGACGAGCATAGATGTTAGGTATACATAATTTGGCAAGAAAATCCAAACTCAACGTAGAATTTTTCTCTCTATGAAAATCGGACTTCATTGTGTATTATTTTATGGCAGTTGACGACCGGAATTAAGCTAATTTTCGTAGGTATCGATCGATCTTGTCTTCATGGACAATCGATGTATCATCGGGTTTCGCCCAGCAGTCTCTAAAATACATATTTTACATATTTTACTATTGCTCCGACCTTTGGATATATCTGTCGAAATCGTTCGAGGCAATATCGCCACCCTGTACATACAGAGATATTTTATTTACTAAGTGATACTGGAATATATTTTGAGATACCAAACAACAAGAGCTGTAATATACATATATCTGGATATGGGTACAAGCATACAAAAAAAAAAAAAAAAATGCCTGGAGATCAATCAATACAAATTTAACGATATATCGATACAATAATAATATATAATAATCACGAAAACATAGCCTATTTAATTTCTTTTACTCGATAACGGAGACTGTTGAGTTATACATAGGAAATTTCACTCTCGCAATACTCATACGGTCGTATTTTGTAGTGATATGAATTACTTTATTCAATCGTGTATTATTGAATAGTGATGGTAATTACAATCATTCTTAGCTTATAGTGTGTAAAAACTGTGTTCTTGTAATCCAATAGTGAGTATCGGCCGTGGTTTTGAGAAGAGGCGGAGAAATAGTGGGATTGAGTGCGTGTGCTACAATTGTTTAACAATTATAAAAACACTCGAGTAATGTTTGCGCAAAGAAAAAAAAAAGAAAAAAAATGAGCAAATGTATTGTATAATTGGTGGGCATTACGTCCGCAAGTCGTACGTCGCAGGATCAACGTTACATTAAAAATTCCTGACCATGTCAAAGCTCTGGAATAAAATTGAACAGTATCCTAGACTCGTTATCATAACTAGTGCTAGCAATCTATGTATTCCCGAAAATTGTTCTGCAAGCATGAGGTATTGAAGAACGTTTGTAATGACAGGCGTTATTAGCGTTTACAAAATGAGGTGCACAGTAGAGTAGCACATTGATTTGTGCCATGTGGTGATTTTTGCACAGATCCTGCAAATTATTAGAATTAGAAGGATCCAAGGACAACCGGGTGTTTATGCGGGTAACTAGCTGCCGGTGTATCCCGTAACAGCTGGATTATTATGCAACTGTTTTATTAATGCAGATAAATATGCTCTCACAATACTGTTCGAACATGCAGGCATGTAACTATTTAACTTGAATATTTATTTCTCAATTTATATTTATTGCGGCAGCGCTTAGATGTGTGTAGGTATAATCGTTTGTGCGGCATTAAGGGCACAGAGAGTAAATCATGAATGGTAAACAATCAATATCGAACGTACGTGAATAATGGAAGGATATTCAGTTTTAGTACGTCGGCTCAAAATGGCTATGCGAAAACAACAACGGTATACCTGAACTTTATTTCAGCAGTTTATAGAATAACGTACCTGCACTCTTTCTCTCTCTCTCTCTCTCTCTCTCTTTCTTTGCCCTGTTATTATCTTGTACACGTGTACACGATCTTACGACAAAATAGCCAATCATGAAATCATGCGAATACCGTGCAGCTGTATAATATAAGGTGTTACGTGCTGTAATGTGGGTAGGTACTGCATGGACTGGGAAAAATTAAGAAAAATTTCTGGTAGAATCGGACGATTGCAGCTAATGGCTTTTTCTTAGTTCTTGCGGTGAAATTGGTTTATCGTACGGTGAATAACAATGAATAACGATGGCTATGTAATGAATCGCGAGAGTATGCTAAGCAAGATTCAATTCAAGTCAAATTCATGAGATTACTGGAATACAAATGCATTGTAGATCGTTGGTAGTACTTATCCTTTCTTTGACTTCTCATATAAGTAATTTCAATATGGATTTGCTCCAATAGAGCACGTTTCTGCGTCATGTTCATTTGTAATGCTGAATTCGTTCGTTCTTGTGATAATTCGTAATCGGATATGTCCTAAAGTTGTTTGTCTGTACCAATCCACGGGGTAGGATATATAAGCACCAAAGTTTCTTCAAAATGAAACATGATAGGTAGTGACTACCAAACTCTCGCAGTCTAATCTTGCAGTAGTCCAATGAAATTGTAAAATAAAATTTTATCCATGTAAAATGTCGATCTATAAAATGTTCCCCTACGTATGATATACGAATTTTCTTAAATCGCTTTGCGTCACCATAGATAACTAAATTCAATTGAAGAAAACGAAAAAAAAAATTGAAAAAATAGAAAAAATAACAAAATACAAAAATAAACCGTTGAAACAACAATATGACACTGTTTATTCTTTTCAATGCTGCCCCGCATCATAATTTCATACTTCACATGTCTGAAATCCTTGTAGATAATCTTGTTTTCCTCGCTATTCCTCCCTAGGTTCAGTTGAGCCCCCAGTTAAGCTGCCTATGTAAAAGTTACTTCCTGATTCGTATCGTATAAGAATATTGTAGCTTATACAGTATCCATCAACAAGAATATTTTGTTTCAGGAGGTAGCCAATCGGTAGCAAGTTACGAAGACTTGAGTTCGAGTAGCTTCAGCTCGGCAAGTCGAGCCTCCCTAGATGCTCGCAGTTCACCGACACCTTCCTACGGAGCTGAGAACATGATGGTTTTTCCAGGCGACAGTAGCGGGTCTATTTGAGATTATCTGAGGTGCACGGCCATACTGCCAAATTGGCTGCGCTGCCTCAGATAGAGATGGGCATTGATTCTAATCGATTATTATACGACTGCTGCAATCGTGAGGAACATTACTCCACACGTACCAGTACATATATATATATATATATATATATATATACACAGTATATAGTATGTGTATCAATAATTTCAATACCAAGGGTCATGCAGATTATCTGAGAAACACAAAATGTATCCTTTTGCAGTGGTGAACTCATCGAGGATACCTGATGTAAGTTTGATGATTCTACTTCAGCACATGTTTGTCGCAACTAAATTAAATTAAATATCACAGTCGAGGGACTCGTTTAGTTTACAGTTGCCCAGACGATCGGTTTGATCTTTGACACTGGGAAATATGGTACACCAATAATATTGATACCTTACTATACGATATGTCGTAGGTACATAAACACATCCATATGTCCAAGATATGTAATCAGCAGGAGGTGGGTATGGGATTTTGGGGAACCTGTCGAAATAATAATTCTGTTTATACCACAAATTAAAAAATTTGGCTGCGTCCAAAAGTGATAAATTGTCTGATATTAGACCAATCCAACGGGGACGTCTACGAGTGAGGTTTACTACTTTGAAAAATGTACGCATTAACGTGATGATGTGGAAATGTATCCTAATATCTATTTGTATCTGTGTAAAAATACCCAATCGAACGAAATTGTGAAAGAAATATTGGTCCAAAAGTGACAGGCATTTATTTTGCATAAGAAATATTTTTTTAACGTCTCAATTGTTATTTTTATATAATATACCAGTAGTTTAAATGTTTGAAATAGTCGATAAATCTTTATCCAGATTAGATTTTTTAAATTCTCGTTCACGATACACACTACATCTAAATTTTATGCAGTCTTGTCTCGTTGCTTCATGCGCGTGGTAATTTATTGATACAGAATAATTAGGCTTTCCAATAACTGACTTGCGATGCAAGTGGGCAAAGTAAAGCAGCTGGACAGACAATCTCTATTCTATCCAAAAGTACTAAGCACCACGAATGTTACCCAAATCTGAGCAATTCAATTCAATTCAGTACTTCTATAGTGAGCAAAGAACCCATATTTAAATTCCAGGTATCATTTTTCAATGTAATAGAATGAAGCAGACATTCCATATTATTTGTTGTTCACACAAAACACAAAACAGAGAAAAAAACCGCAAACCCTTCAACGTTTATAGAAGGACACGATACTAATCATCGTGATGACGATAATAAGATAGGCTGATAAAGAAAGGAGAAAAAGGTTGAGGATAGTAATATCGATGATAGTAGTGATAAATAATTTGTAATAATCATTGATATTATAACGATACTTAATTATTTAAGCTTTTCTATCATTATACTACATGGATATGTAGAGGTTTATACAGTAAGATGTGTACCTATGTAGTGTAGCATCTGTAGTAGGATAGTTGGTGCTTGTAACATCATCAACAAGATACAAGTAATACGGGGTGTGATAAAAAAAATTTCATCGGGTTTCATGACGTCATTGTGCACTTAATATTGACCAGCTGTATCTACACACATATGTATAACTCAGTTAACGATAGTATAGGTATAATAGCACATGTCGTCAGAGCCTACATGATCGTTATACTTATTATTGTGATAAAACAAGAAGGAAAAAAAAGAAAAAAAATACGTTTTTTATACACTTAACTCCATTTTAACAGTTTGATAAAAATCATCTCGCATATTGAAACATGCCAAAATTTATCGGATTCATTGGGATTACTTTTAAATCATAATTATTTATTTGGCAAGGAAATTGTAATTAAAGCGCACATTACAGAGCTGGACGTAGATCATTCTCCCTTTCGACTCCGATACTCGATTATTAATTTTGCTAATTGTAAAATGGTAAGTCGTTCATGTTTCCTATTTATGGATTGGTTTCGTAAGCTGTTACGTCCTTGCATCTGTAATCAAAGGTACGTATCAGAGCAAAAAAATTTCACAACCAGTCTTATATCTCAAGGATGTCAGAATAGGATGAATCGATGCGAATAATAAAGTTCTGCTTCAAAAAAAAAAAAAAAAAAAAGAACAAAACTCCAGCCCATTTCATAGCATGACTGTATGTAGTCCCGAACGCCCCAAATCGGTAATAGCGCAGACGAAATTCCAGCTACCTAGTTCTAAAAGGCCCCAATTGCATCTGTGAGTGTCCCCTTTTCTCTATTCATTGAGGGTGGTTGAAAATAATGAATCAACAGACTGTTTACGATCGTACGCAATTGAGAATTTTATTCTAAGATGATAAGATAACTTACAGTTGACGGATGAATACACCATTACCAATAGATGGACAATGTACAAATCATTTCATTATAAAAGCTGGCATTATTTTAGTTGAGGTGAGGTGGTGGTGGTGGGATTTGCATTCCAGCCAGTAATGCAGGGGGTGGAGGTACTGGGTTGAACATCGGGGGTCTGGGGGGTGGTGGAACGGGCATCATCGGCGGTCCCATTCCTGGTCGTATCAGGGGCACAGGGGGAGGCGGAACCTTGCCAATGGACGGTTTCTCGTTCTTAAAAGCAAACTGGAGGAAGAATTGCTTTGTATCCTTGTTCCAATGCGTCCAGAATTTACCCTCAGCTTTTTCAACCTCTCTGCTAGGTACCTGTGGACGTATCGCACAAAAGATTAGAGTACATGATTCAAAATTTGGCAAAGCCGCTGCTTCTGAACAAATTACCTTGAAGGCAATAGTCTCGTAGGGCTCGGCAGCAAACAGAAGGTACTGCCATTTGCGGTCCGGCGGTTCGACACGCTGTTCGTAAGCGGACATGAATCTGTGTCTTGGAATCACGTTGTCCGCCACTTCGGGGTAATCGACTTGGAAGAGTAAACTTTGCTGACCAGATTCTGGATCTCGTTGTTTGGTGACTCTGTACCCGGGTCGCCCGATCTTGACGAACTTTTTCGGCTCTACTCTCGGCTTTTCAGGAGCAAGAGTTTGAGGTGCTTCTTTAGCCTCCTTTGCGGCTCTTCTGGCCAAATTAGCTTGATGCTTCTTTCCTTGCGTATGCGCCAGGTAGCTACCTTCGTTGTTGTGCAGCGTGAGGCATAACTTGCACTCGTAAGAACCCAAGTGATTTTTCATAAAGTATGGATCCTTGTTCAGATCAATGGTCTCCAGCGCGAGCTGACGGAGACGCTCCCTCCGGTCACGGTTGCTCTCCGACCAGGAAGCGACTCCTCCGCCCCCGGTTTTGCCACCGGGCCTATTTTGGAAATCCATACTACTCGCCCTTGAATCCTGGAAAATGAAAAATCACGGATAAATTCATCAAATCAATCTACGATCCATCTGTGGAGGTTAGTTTGATCTATTGGATTTACTTTTTCCTCAAGATTCGTAATATTTCAGGATTGAATGATCATCCTCATACCTGAGTTCTGCGTTGGAATTTCTATCAGCTCCGTAACCAAAACGAAACACCGTAGTAAATCACGGTAAACAACGAACCAACCGTATCTATCTCTTATTGTATTTGTATACGGTCTCACGCTCTCGTACGGCATGAATTGATCCCCACTTTACGGAAACCCGGTGGGGACATCTATGTACAGACATACACACTCAGTCCGTACACGGGTTTGTCTGACAGATTGACCCAGTCAGTCAGTCGTCAGGGCGCGAATTTTTTATTTTTTTCTAATTAAATCATTAAAATTACTTACTATCTGACAATAAATTTTAATATCTAAATTTTAATAATTCGTCTACTGATGATTTTTTTCGTTCTCTCGATCGCTTCTCCTTCTTACTCCACAATGAATATTTCTTCCAATTCCGATTATTTCAGTGGAAATTGGAATTTCACTTTATTCGCGCCGTGACGACTGACTGACTGACTGACTGTGTCAGTCGAATTTAAATTACGTACGGTGACGACTGACCGACTGTGTCGGTCTGATACACCTGTGCGATTCGAACTCTGACCGAGTGTGTATGTTTGTAGATAGATGTTCCCACCGTAAATTAGAATAATAGTTAAAAATAACAGTTGATCTGCATTAAAAAAATTATTAGGATAGTATATTAATTTATCTCATGTTTAAAACAAATAATTGTAATCAGTTTCGAGATGATATTTAAGTTAAGATTTAATTTAAAAAAACTACGCGCCGTGATGACTGCCTGATTGTGTCAGTCTGTTACAGTTACAGTTACAGTTCGCGAATTCAAACTACGCGCGGTCATGACCGACTGAGTCAGTCAGTAAGTCACACCCGTGTACAGACCACGGTGTACGGAACTCGAGCGTTTTTCAGTGGTGGGGGAGTCTCGCTTAGTGAGGCAAAAATTCTCTATTTCACGAGTTGACCGCTAGGTTCGCTGCAACCCGAGAGTAAGCTCCGAGAGAGACAGAAGTAGGTGTTCGTTCTCTGTCTTACACACGTAGTACATACAGTGGACGATCTGTCACGCTGTTTGGTGACATAACCTAAAAAGACAGAAGTTATGTACCGCTTTGGAAATATATGAATACCATATATGTAATTTATGATGTTCCTAATCTCAAAATTATGATCATTGATATATTTGTATTAACGCAAAAGAGCACGGCCGAAAACCAACGATGTTAGGTTATGTCACCAAACAGCGTGACAGATCGTCCACTGTATGTACTACGTGTGTCAGACAGAGAACGAACACCTACTTCTGTCTCTCTCGGAGCTTACCTTACT